>OZ012741.1:476471214-476662621 GCA_963859935.3 Lathyrus sativus | reverse complement strand
ACTTTGGGATCGCGATAGGCTACCTTCGATTAATCGACATTTTGTTTGCGGTTAAGACGAGGTCCTATTCTTTCGTGTCCCGATTCAATCCACTAATCAATATAAAACTGCTTTAATTCCTATCAAATATTAACTGCCTTATTTTTCAGTCATTTACATTCTTGTACATATTATATATCCTGTATATTATTATTATCCTGTAAATATTCAACTAACTTGTACATTCTTTTAAGACACTTAATAAATATCAAACCATAAAATCCTAATTGGTGGATTGTTTATTTATCTGTATCCTGTATATATTTGTCTCTGTGTTTCATATCTTTGGCAGGTTATCAACATCTCATCAATAAGGAAGGTTATCAACATCTCATCAATAAGGAACCAATTTCCCTTTGTATTGGATTAAAAAGAGAGGGTTAAGTGTAGACTTCTTCCTCTCCGAGTGTCGAGATGCTCACTGTAGTGTGGGCGGTTTCGATACTTGTCTCTCAATACGAAGACGCTTCCACCCCCTTCTCTCCTAAAAACCTCGGTCTCGTACCGAGTATATTTTCAAAACCTCGGTCTCGTACCGAGTCCATTTTTAATCCATCTTTAAAATAAAATTCTCTTTATATTGAATTAAAAAGAGAGGATTAAGTGTAGTCTTCTTCCTCTCCGAGTGTCGAGATGCTCACTGTAGTGTGGGTGGTTTAGACACTCATCTTTCAATGTGAAGACGCTTCCATTTTTCAAACCATTTTCTTCCCAAAACCTCGGTCCCGCACCGAGTCCATTTTCAAACACTTTCAATAAGAAAATCAAATTCTCTTTGTATTGAATTAAAAATAGAGGATTAAGTGAAGTCTTCTTCCTCTCCGAGTGTCGAGATGCTCACTGTAGTGTGGGTGGTTTTGATACTCGTCTTTCAATACGAAGACGCTTCCACCCTTTTCTCCTAAAACCTCGGCTCCGCAGCGAGTACATTTTCAAAACCTCGGTCCCGTATCGAGTGCACTTTTCATAAATAAACCGATTTCTCTTTGTATCGAACTAAAGAGAGAGGATTTAGTGTAGACTTCTTCCTCTTCGAGTATCAGGATATTCACTATAGTGTGGGTGGTCTCGATACTCGTCTTTCGATACGAAGACACAACTTTATCCATCACCTATCTCTTTTCACCATCTCTCACTTTCACAACTTCCTTCCGCGACCTTTCTCACCTAAAACCCCGGTCCCGTACCGAGTGCTTTTTCAAACTCTTTTCTTAACAAAAACTTGAATGGTCGTGGAGTGGTTAGTAGTAGGCATTCTCCTATCCCGAGTGCTGACGTTTACCGTAGGGTTCTCTGTCGCAAAGCACTTACCATTCAAAACCAAAAACATCTTTAATAAGAGAACAAAGTTCTCTTTGTGTTAAATTAAAGAGAGAGGATTGAGTGTAGTCTTCTTCCTCTCCGAGTGTCGGGATACTCACTGTAGCGTGTGTGGTCTTGGTACTCGTCTTTCAATACGAAGACGTTATGTTCGCCACACCTTTTTATAACAAAAACTTTGAGATAAAGAATTGGGTACTCCCCGCAAGGGGTTACTATCCGATGACCTATCTTGCCCTAAAAACAACCTCACCAATCAAATGTGACATCTTGCCTCGCATGGCGAAAACTAATCTTTCAAAAAGGATATGTTACGTCCATTCTACCGCAAACAGGTAACGCATAAGTCTCCTCACATGCGAGCAGCAAAACACCTAAACTGCTAGAATGCGCACGATAACATCATCCACAAAAACACCAGTTACCCGTAGTAGCACGAACTACGTTGCTCTGATTTCTCTTGCATGTTGATAATACATAGGCATAGGATTGCGACAATCCTAGCGAGCACCCTTTTCTCTTTTCCATCCTTTCCCAGAAAGGCATGCTATGTCCGTTCTACCGCAAATAGGTAACGCTTAAGACTCCTCACATGCGAGCAGCAAAACATCTAAACTGCTAGAATGCGCACGATAGCATCGTCTACCAAAACTCACCCATCAACCGTAGGCCGAACTACGGCTGCTCTGATTCTTTACTTCATTTAAGTAAAGATACGTAGGCACAAGGGCCACAATCCTTGCCGAGCACATTCCCTCTATATCCGTAGCCCCGAACTACGTCGACTCTGACTTTCTCATGCCTTTTGAGAATACGTAGGCCTAGGACCGCGAAGTCCTATCGAGTATGTTCTTTCTCTTTTCTTCCCCGTTCTCTCTTTCCTCCTAGCCTCTCTTTCCCCTGTTTATAACCCTTTTCTCCCTATCTTTTGGAACACTTTTATAACATAATTTTTAAGCAAATAAATTCACACGTCGACAAACAAATGGTTCCCATCGAGTACGATGGATGCGAGGGGTGTTATTACCTCCCCCTCGCATAACCGGATTCCGAACCCGTTCTTGGTTGCGAGACCATCTTATCCATTTCTTTCTTAAGGTTTTCTCGATATTTTCCTTTCCCCTCATGGGATAAATAAAGTTCGATGGCGACTCTTCTGTCTATCCTTTTCGCCTCCCCGTCGTTGCGTGATGCATTTTTCGAGTAGCGACATCTGTTGCAGGTGATCTACGATCTTGTAGTCACTTTTCCTTATCAGCCTCATGAAATCCTCTACATCCTTCGACAAAGATTCCTTCTTCCCAGACTGAGAAGTTTCTTCAACAACTGCTTTTCCTTTTCCTTTATCAGCTTTATCAGCTACCACTTTGGGTGACGAGAACACTCTTCCGCTTCGAGTAATTCCCCCAGCCCCAACTAGATTATCCATAGAATCAACGGGTAAGCTCTTCAACTCCTGTTTCTGCCCATTATAGTATACTTCATCTCCGTAGGTCCACGTAATCGCTTTTGTACTCTCATACAGCACAGGACCAGCTTTGGTGATGACAATTGTAGGCGGCCTCAGAGGCGCTGAAATAGTAATGGTCTTATATGGAATCGAGATTGTCGCAACCTCATCCCTCTCTTCAGCTACTACTTCATCATTCTTTTTCTCGGAAACTCTATTAAATTGCAACACTCTGTCATCCATCATTCTCTGAATACAACTCTTCAGTTTATCAAATCCCTCGGGATGGCTCAAACATTCAGTACAACGCTCATTACAGCCTGGGAATATCCCTCCCTTCAGCAACTTGTCTTTCACAAAGCTTAAAGGTGTCTTCAACTCATTGACATTGGTTATCAAATCTAAACCCTTGTCTTCAATGATAGCACTTACACCTGCTGGCCCATGGACTTTATGCTTAAACGCCTTGCATTTATCAATATTGTGCCCCGGTGCACCAGAGTGAAACTCGTAGCGAGCATTAGCGTCGTACCCGGGTGGTGGTGGTCCTGTCAAGGGAGCTAAAGTTCTCTTTTGAATTAACTGCAACTGTAATAAAGTATGAAGCAATTGGGAATACGGCATCGGAGGCGCATCAAATTGTCTATTCACCGCCCGACCCCGATCTTGGAATCTTCTAGGAGCGTAGTTCTGCTGATTCTGCTGCTGTTGTAGTCACTGTTATTATTGTTGCGGCACTTCCGGAATTATGATACTAGCAACCTGAGCCTGGTGCTGACGATACTAATTCTGATTTCTGCCTCTCCTACGAGAGCTGGACGCATCATTAGTCTCACCTTCACGCTTCTTATTTCCAAACACCTTTCTACCTCCACCTCCAGATGAGGAACTTTCACCAGCCTGGATCTTACCCAGCTTGATACCATTTTCCAACCTCTCCTCGGTAATGATCAGATTGGAGAAACTTCCAGACATGCTTCCGATAAGCTTTTTATAATAAACCCCTGGAAGTGTGGCCACGAACATATCAATCAGATCCCGCTCCACCATCGAAGGTTGCACTCTTGCTGCTAGTTCGCGCCACCTCTGGGCGTATTCCTTGAAGCATTAACTAGTCTTCTGAGAAAGAATTTGAAGCTAGACCCTGTTAGGAGCAAGGTCACTATTGTCGTTACTACGAAAATAGGTGTCGGCAATGACAGAAGAGTCGCCACCTATCCTTATTTATCCCACACGAAGGGAAAGGAAACGAACGTGAGAAACCTAGCGAAAAGGGTAAGACAGGTCGTCGCAATCATGTCCTGGGTTCGGGAGTCGGTTACGCAAGGGGAAGGTATTAGCACCCCTCACGTCCGTCGTACTCGACAGGATCCACGCTTGATTGTTTATCTCGAAGGGTTGTTCACTATCTACCTATCAAGGTCTGGTTTGAAAAAAGAAAAGAAAAGATGACTCGGCAAAGCATCGCGCTCCGTGCCTACGTATTCCTGTCTGGTACGAGAAATCAGAGTCAACGTAGTTTGGGTAACTATGGGTTATGGGGGAAGGTTGCTCGCCAAGATATCGCATCTTGTGCCTACGTATTCTCGTCAGAGAAATCAGAGCGAACGTAGTTCGGGATGAAAAGGAACACAGGTTGTTCATTTGTTTTTACCCGAGTAAAGTTAAACTACAGTTCCAGTAGTTAGGGACAACGCCTGTTTGCGGTAGAACCGAGGCTTAACATCACTCTTTTTGTCAGAAAAGGTTTTCCTTGAATTAACGGCCCACATGGCAAAAAGAAGTTTGAATGTTCGTTTTTGTCTTTTATCGAAAGAAGTGTTTTTTATGAATGTTTGTAATTCATACTGCACTAGAGACTAGGATTTAGGAGTGAATGCGTCTCACATTGTCCTAAGGACGTGTACTAAACACTCTAGGTAATTGAGGAGAGGCCCCCAATCACTATTTCCCAAATGTCTTAAGGCTCGTAGCGTACAGTACAAATTTTCCTTTATTACATGTTTTTTCCGTTGTTTGAGATGAGAAGAGAAAGGACTCTACAGGGGAAACTATCAAGCGTCCTACTGTTGTCATGCATAGATTCATCCTATGATTGAGGTTTGAGGGAATCTACCCTAACGTTGTCATGCATGGATTCAATCCTAATGTCTATCATCACTCCTTGAACAAGGCAGTGAGAGTCCTAAGGGAGCATGCAAGGAGGTATCAACCAACAACAAAAGTCATTAAGCTGAAAGAAGAAAGTTGTCAAGCAGATAAAGAAGACAAATGCATATGCAATGCAATAATACAAGCAAGGGAGGCACACCTCAACCTTCAATGCAAACATGGGATACAAACAAAAATGCAACAAACAAGCAAAGGGAGGGACACCTCAACCTTTAGTGCAATCATGCACCTAAATAGGAGAGTATCTACTCATGCAAGCCTACCCTAATGCATCACAGCAAGCAGGTATCAAATAGTGAAATCATGCTCCTAAACAAATGAGTGTCTACTCATGCAACTTAATCTAATGCATCACAGCAAACAGGTAAACCATCCATACAATCATGTAAGAGAGCTAATCAAGAGGAGGGAAGAACAAAGTGAATGTCAATCCAGTAAGCTCAATGTGCATCAGCACAGGAGTCCACTGAGGCTCAGACTTCTTGAGGAATGTACAGAGCTTCTCCTAAGGAGGTCTAGGCTCTTACAAGAAGGATCCAAAGTCATTTGGACTGGGAATAAGAGATAGGTGATGTGAACCTAAGGAACCCATCACAATGGATGTGTGTCAACACAAGGAATCCATCTAAGGCTCAAACTCTTTGAGGAATGCATAGAGCTTCTCCTAAGGAGGGCTAGGCTCTCACAAAGAGGATCCATAGATATTTGGACTGATATAAGAGGTGTGTAGAAAGTACTTGAGTCCTCATGGCTCAAACTGCTTGAGGAATGCACAGAGCTTCTCCTAAGGAGGGCTAGGCTCTCACAAGAAGGATCCAAATCATTGGACTAGAAAGAGTGAGGGAGCATGGTGTGAACCTAAGGAACCCACCATGACATCGAATATCCACCTATGGCTCAAACCTCTTGAGGAATGCACAAAGCTTCTCCTAAGGAGGGCTAGGATCTCCCAAGAGGGACCCAAAAGGATGGATTAAATAAAGGTAAGGCAAGGCACAGGAAACACATAAGAAGGGAGAAAACAATCATGTAAGCCTCTAGGATCCTAATCATGCAAAGTTACAAGAAAACATCAATTGAATCATCCAAATATCCCTCAGAAATGTAAAATACATGAAAAATAGGAAAACAATACAAAAAAATCTAATAAAATTCCTAAAAGCTCTTCAAGATGTTAGGAAAACAAGGTAAAAAGATCAAAGCAAAATCCCAAATGAAAAGGTGTCAACCAGAGGAAACAACATGAAGCATGCAAATGAATCATCAAATGGATAGGGTCACAAAGAAGTCATTCAAAACCTATCAAGATCAAACCCTAAAAATCCAAGAATAATATCCAGGGATCACCCAAGATGTCCACAACCAGCATGCCAAATCTCAAGAATTGAATCAAAACAAAACCCAAGAAAGAAATTCAGAAAATCAATCATGCATTTTTAACATTTTAATAACCTAATTAAAATGGGAAAAATGATATTAAATGGAAAAATGATCAAAAAAATGAATTAATTAGCTCACAAAATTCAAGCACATTCCAAAGATCACTCATGATTTTTTTCATAATTTTCTAACAAGCATTTCTATTTTTTCTGAATTAAAAACTAATAAAGGAATTAAAGAAAATAAGGAAAATCAATTAACAAATCAAAAAATGAAGAAAATAACACAACCATTGGATTACCCTACCAGTCAGCGCATCTAAGGGATATAAGCTATGACACGCGTGTGCTGACTGGATTAATGAAGCGCAACGTTTTGTCCAGGGATTCTATGCATCACATTGACTTCAGCCTATGGCATGTTCTAATCACACACGTTCATTCAAAAAGTAATCCAATCTAATGACTCTCAGCCTAGCCACGCAAGCTAACGCTAGTCAACTATCCTGAGGCTCAATCCTATACGTTGGATCTGCTTACAAGGTCAAGGGAGTCAAAGTCATCTGACGGCTCTTGACTCATCTTCTCCGTTTGAACCTGAAACAAAGGGAGGGAATACTCACGGTGGCCGGAGAAGACTCTGGCCGTCTTCTTCGGTGGCACCAGCTACACCAGATTTTCAACCTTAACCAAACTTAACACAAATTATGTCGTTCTCTTCCTCTCCTTACGAGGATCACACTAACACTCTCCAAATTCACTAATCTCTCAAGATCAAGCAGATACGATGGCAAACAGAAAATGGCACATTCCAAGAATCATCTCAAAACCTCACCAAACTAATCCTAAATTCATCTAGGACCTAAGGGGAATATAACCACATGTCTAAACTAACCTAATTGCACCTAATTAAGGAGAATCGAAGAAAGAAAGAAACCTGGAAAATTGCTCTGAACAAAGGCTTGATTTGAGGAGAAACCTTCATCAAAACTGCTCAGAATCCTTCAATGGATGATGAGGGAGCTTCCTTGAACCTTGATTCCTCTTGAAAAAGCTTTAATCTCCAAAAACGAAATTCCACTAGTAACCAAAATTTTCAACTAACTTCTACCTGAATTCTTGGCCAATTCTCTCCAAAACTTCATCCTTTTGCATTGTCCATGATGGAATGTTTATATAGAATGGATATCAATCATATTCAGGCCCAATTAAAGCCCATGGCAGTCCAATGCAACTTTCACTTTCTCCACTTTTTCAAAAATGGTGATCCATGAAAATGGCTCTGCTCAGCCTCTAATTCTGGCCAAATCATCAGCTTATGATGTAGAGTGAATGAAGGGACAAGATTAACCCCTTGAATTCAATTCATAGTGGGCATTTAATGTGTAACTTATTCTTGAAGTAACTCCAAAGTTGACCATGAAATGAGACTCAAATTGGAATTCTAAAATGCCAACTTGTTCAAAATACCAATTGCACTCAAAATATGAATAAACTTGCAATATTTTGAGCTAATATGAATTATTTTGAATTTTCTTCTTTTTAATGCTTTTAAAAGTTCATTCATGAAACTTTCTTCAACAATTTCTCATTCCAATCCATATCAATGGATTCTTGGTGTCTTGTTGGACTAAAAACATCATTTTGAACAACTTTCAAGTTGGAAAAATCTTTATTTGAGGTACACAAGATAGTGAAATGGACCTATAATCCAAAATGACCTATAATCTCAACTTCCCAAAATACCCTTGCCTTGCAAGCAATGTATCTTGAGTTCTACAAATCCAATCACGGACTTCTAGGACTTTTTGGAAATATAAGAAGATAAGGAACAACAATCATGTTAGTGCCAAGGATAGGTGAGACCTCCTTCTAGGTCAAAAATGGCATGGAAGTTGGTTGACTGTCAAGCACCAAAATCACATTCATCTGATGACCTATAACTTGTCTAGCTCATAACTTGAGTTCTATAAACCATATCAAGGACTTCTAGTACTCGAATTAAAGCTATGAACATGCTCTACACCATTCATGTGGGTGTCAAGATGATATGAGGATCACATCTTGTTATATGTGGTCTTGAAGTTGGGCATCAAGATAGGGGATTTTACATTGTCAAGCTTAGAAACCCTAGCTCAATAACTTCTCACACTCTTGATTTATGATGAGTTGACCTTAGAATCATCTCTTGGGCACCTCAATGCATCAATCCATGATCACATGGCCTTGAAATTAGGTCTCAACCTTCTTCAAATTCAACTGTTGGCTTAGGGTTGACCAGATGAAAACCCTAGTTGTACCAATCTTGGTTATAGCTTCTTGCACTTTGCCCAATGACTTGTTTAAGATCCATAATGACTATCAAGACATCACATGAGCTCTCTTAATGCTTTAGGTCTCTTTCCATTGATTCAGAATCATCTGATGATCTCCCATACCCTTCGAGCTAGGAGACAAACACACATATGCTAACCCACTTCTCTGAGGATCTTCAACTTTCTTTGATAAGGATGTCAATCCTTGGATACTTGAATGAAGACTCTTTAATAGCCTTGACCTCTATGATAGCCCTTGACCTCCTGCATACATGTCAATGCAATGCATATGCTAATGTTATGTTGAATGTAATGAAACATAAGCTAGGTATAAAAAGGTTAGGCAAATACCATTCTAATGAAGGACCAGACAGGTTGTCCTGAAAGAAATGCATGAGTAGCTTTTCGTCATCCGAATAAGCAGACATCTTACGGTAATAAGATCGAAGGTGGACCCTCGGGCAGGTAGTTCCTTTATACTTGTCAAAGTCTGGGACTTTGAACTTCAGCGGCACTTTTAGATCCGGGATCAGTCCCAAATTCGCCATGTCCAAACCCATGGAATTCAGATTTTCATAGCTCTCCATTTTGTCCTCCAGCATCTTGAACCTTTTATCAGCCTCTGGTCGCAATTCATCCTCAATATCCCTCATTAAGAATACATTCTCCTGTCTATCTTCATTCCAATGCTGATTCATGTTACCATGTATAGCATAGGTAGCCTCAGGACCATGAACATTACCAATACCAGCACCTGCATTCCCATTTCCTCCAGTTACATTTCCATTACCTCCAGCATTAGGGATAACCAAATTAGGCATATAGTTGTTAGCATGAGGACTCTCAGTGTGAGGAGGGTCAGCAGTATTCCCACCATGAAGAACACCGTTATTGTCAACCCGAGCAATCGGTGGCTGCACCAAAGTACAAAGTTGTTCCTGGCCATTTGCAACTCCCTGCATCATGTCCATGAACTGATTCAGCCTGTCCCTAAGTTCCTGCATTTCTACTTGTATCTATTCCATTACTCTGTGTTGATTTCCTCTTGTGGCGTAACAGTGAGTTGTCTGATCGGCAATCCTGAAATAAACTAACTAACCCAACAGGGGTAAGGATAATGGTTCCGCTGCACCTGCGATGCAAAAATGGTCAATGCAAAATGAAGAGATGTATATATGCATTAGGGAAGTTTCCCCTCGATACTAGTTCCGAAAGAACAACGATACATAAGGAAACCAACAGCCAAGCACAGAGCAAAAACCTCATACATAACATGAAAAGCCAATAGGCAGCGTACGAGTATAGTACTGAGTACAAGAATCAACAAGAAGGACCTCAACCAACAGGTATGGTGATGGTCAATATATAGCATAAACAACAAGCTACAAGCAATAAAGGAAATGAAAGACATCAGGTGCGACAACGAGCATGGAAATCCTCCAACAGCTCCTGTGTCTCAGGATGATCTGGTCTGACGAGCAACCCCTGAACGAGTAACTATCGCTGGCTAATAGTGCGTTGTAAACCTTCAGCATAGTCTTCCCAGGATCCCTCGTAAAAGACCTCTTCAAGCTTGCACCTCTTCGTATCAGCTCTAGCTCTAAAACCCTCCAAGGTTGCAAGCGCTTTATTCAGCCTACAATCGCTGTCACGTCTGAGTGAAGCTTCAGTTGAGATCTTCTCATCTTTCACTCTGAGCTGAGTCTTCAACTTGCTGATCTATATCTTTAACCCATCTTCACGCTCTTTGTTATTGATGAGAGTAGCATTCCATTGATTGTTAAACTTAGAGATCTCCAGACAAGCTCTATCCAACTCCTTCTTCTTAGAAGCAAGAACACTACTGACAGCCTTCAGATCTAAACCCAAACATTCTCTGGCGTGAATTTGCTTGGTCAAATATGTACCTAACCTGTTCACCAACTCAGTCTATTTCTTAGATGCATAAACAACTTCATTCTTCTCGCTCCGGAGCTGAGTAATCTCTTTCTCTAACTCTTCATTAGCCTTGCGCAACTCTTCTTTCTCAAACCACAACTGGTTGTACCTCTGGATGTCAACAGTGGTAGGCTCCTCAATCATGAGAGGATACAAAGGCATCATTTCCTTCCGACCAAAGGGACATTAGGAAATCCATTACAACTACAAACAATCTTTGTACCAAGCATGTCTCTGTCAAATTAGATAATGTTCTCTGCAGACAATCCCATCAACCTCTCTGACCATTCTGAAGTACCAGCAGTAGCAACCAATGGACCTGTCTTGGGAAGATGACTAGAAAACCACCTGTACAACAAAGGAATACAACAAGATATATTCTTCCCCCTTCGGTTCTCATTCTTGTAGTGAACAGAATGATAAACGTCGCCCAGAAGAGTAGGTACCGGATTCCCTGAAGCAATTATATAGAAAGCATCTATGTCTACAAAATATGGAAGATTAGGAAATAATATGATACCATAGGTACAAAGAGCTAAGATGGCGCTAAACATAATCCAACAACCATCTTTGGCGAACTGCTGAGCCTTATCAACCAGAAAAGGTAAAGGAAAACCAAACATCCCACTCCTCTTGGTCAATTTCCCCTCCAGCTCTGAAACATCCAAGTGTAGAGCAGCAGCAAGCTTAGCCAGATCAGGCTCAGCTTCAGTGTGATAGAATGGCATCCGATCTAAGATAGGAACACCTAACAACACAGAATACTCCTCTAAGGTAGGCGCCAGAACATAATCCGGAATGGTAAAGTACCTTAGTTGTGCATCATAGAGCTGTAGAAGAGTATAAAGATCACCCAGCTCATATACTGAAGGCTTGCAGACACAACTTATTAGATTCCCATAAGATTGCTTGAAGTCTTCCATCACCTTCTTGTCAGCCATGGAAATCATACTCAGTGAAGAACCAATATCCAGAGTTGGAAACTTGTATGCCACTGTCTTCTTCAAAGGCTCCATGTCAGAAATAAGGAACAAGACCACTAGGATCGAGGAGGAAATATGCACCTGCAACATAAATACATGTTAATGAAAATGTAGATGAAAATGCAAATGCAAATGCACACAGGGGATTAAGACTGTTGTGCTGTTGATTGAGAAGAACCAGCACTCCGCTTTAACAAGAACATATCACTGTCATTAGGACCCCTTGTATCAAGAACACAGATTCACACTGTAAAGAAAACGGGGTAGTCTGAAAGTTAAGGTTCCTGCATAACCCAATCCCTCTCACATGTATGGACCTATCACTGATAAGGTTTGACATCCTATGCGTTCATCAGTGTTACAGACTTTCGAGAAACGATGATACGTTCACCATTTCTGGTTTGGCATCATAATCTCCCGATGCGGCCTTACTTAGCTGAATCACAAATGATCAGTCCCCAGAGTCGACAATCCTCAGATCCAAAATCCTCTCAACGGTCCTAAGGACTGGAAAGGAAATCATTAAAGAGAATTTCGTCTGAGCGCGAATTTCATGGGAACTAGTGCATGCTAAGCATACAGGTCCACCACTACTCTCCACTTCTAATGCTATGTTTGTACTCAAGCCTGGGTTTTGGCTTATCTCTCAATGGAACATTCCCACCCAACAGCACAACAAAACTGATATATATATATATATATATATATATATATATATATATATATATATATATATATATATATATATATATATATATATATATATATATATATATATATATATATATATATATATATATATATATATATATATATATATATATATATATATATATATATATATATATATATATATATATATATATATATATATATATATATATATATATATAATGCTGAAAGTAAAATGCAAAAGCAAAGAAAGTACAACACATATATACACACCCAAAAGATAAACAAACAAGCGCTAGGATTGACTCGCGTATGGGATATTCCTGTCCCCAGCAGAGTCGCCAGTTGTCGCTACTACGAAAAAAGGAGGCCGGTAAAGACAGAAGAGTCGCCATCGTTCGTTATTTATCCCAAAAGAGGGAAAGTAAAAGATTATAGAAAACCTACCAAAAGGGATAAGATTGGTCATCGCAACCAAATCTCGGGTTCGGGAGTCGGTTACACAAGGGGAAGGTGTTAGCACCCCTCACGTCCGTCGTACTCGACGTGATCTACGCTTTGTTGTCTATCTAGAGGGTGTTGAAACTATCTAGCTACAGGTTAAAGGGACAAAAGAAAAGAAAAGAGACTCGATAGAGCATCGCAGCTCTATGCCTACGTACTCCCTCGTGCAATGGGAAAGTCAGACTCAACGTAGTTCGGAAAACTATGGGTGAAAGGTGGGAAAGGTTGCTCGCCAAGACATCGCCGTCTTGTGCCTACGTATCCTCATCTGATATGAGAAATCAGAGCAAACGTAGTTCGGGCTAACAAGACCACAGGTTGGTTCAAAATGTTTTACCCGAGTAGGGTTAAAACTTAGTTCTAGCAGTTAGGTGTATGCAGCTCAACCATTTGAGACTTAGGCGTTACCTGTTTACGGTAGAACCAAGAGTTAACAAAACTCTCCTTATGAAAAAGGTTTTCCAAATTAAGATCCCAAAGGATAAAATGGTTTGAAGTTTGTTTTTTGTGTTTTTTAGAAGAAGAATTGAATTGAGTTTGATTCGTAACTCATGTTGCACTAAAGACTATGACCTAGGAGCGAATGCGTCGCATATCGTCCAAAGGAAATACGCTAAACACTCTAATAAATTGAGAGGAGATCCCCCAATCACTATTTCTGAAGTATTTAAGGCTCGTAGCGTACAACATTCATTATCCTTTATTATGTGTTTTGAAAGATGTTTGAAGATGAGAAGAGAAAGACAATCTAAAGGGAGACTAAGACTCAACCTAATATTCTCATGCAAAGTAATCCTATAATTGGGATGAAAGGGGAATGCTACCTAATGTTATCATGCATGGGTTCAAGACCTAAGGTCTATAATAACCTCTCTTGAACATGAGAGATTAGAGGTCCTAAGGGGACATGGCAAAGAAGAAAGAAGAAGGAAGCAAAAGATAGAAGAAGATGGAAGTATGCAAACATGTAATGCACAATTATTATGAAAGTGAGGGAGGAACAAAGTGTGGGGAAGTAGCCTCCACAAGCACATCTCAAACTCAAGCATGCATATGAGAAGATGCAAAAAGATGCAAGAAAATAAAGGAATGAACACACACAAACAAGAAGAAAACAAGAGTGAGATGAAATGGGAGAAATGAACTTCCTACAACCATTACCATCAATCACCATGCCCAAAGGCAAACCAAAAGAAAGGAGATGAGGAGAATCCATCATTAAATATGAGAATGGGAGGCAATGTGAGGACAACAAGTAACTCATATGGGCAACTCAACCATAGGCAACACAAGAATCATGCAAAAGAAGGCACAAAAGAGTCCTCAAAGAGTCACCATTCATGATATGTTCAAGGTACCTCCAAAGGAGGGACCAAACCATCTTGAATGGGATCCAAGGGTCATTGGACAGATGTGGGGATGAGAGGAGAGAATGCATAAAGCAAGAGAGAGCACACATCAAAGCATATGCAAGAATAGGCATGGAGAAATACCTAGGTCTTAAACACATTCAACATTTGAACTTCAAATGGAAATCCTAAAAGGGATGCAACTCAAACACAAAAATACACAAGTATATGACCTATAAATTGACAACCAGCAAGCTTAACATGTTGACAATATTAATCAAGAAGAGTTGAGAGCTCAAAGGATCCACAAAGGTCATTTCCAAATCAAACTAGGTCAAGTGCATGTATGAACCACCCTTCGAAGTAACTTGACTTGCAAGTTACCTCAAAAATAGGAAAAAGGCTCAAATAAACTCAAATAAAATCTCAAAAGCTCATAAAAGAGTTGGCAACCAGAGGCCAAAATATAACAACCAATGTCCTTTCAAAACATCATCAAAGAATTTGATTCACAAGGATGCATCATTTTGAGAGAGGGTTGTTGAGGGTCAAAAGAAAAGACTCAAAAGTCAAACCAAAAATGGTCAAACCAGAGGAAAAGTCATCCTCAAAGATCACTCAACTCATTATTGAAATGAAGAATAAATCTCAATCATTGGAGAAAAAGATTGGATCAAGAACAAGCATGAAACCAAAAGAAACAAGAGAAAATTCAATTAAAAACACCTCCAAGTATTTAATTCCTTTTTAAATGAAAAATAAACCAAAAATGAGAATAAAAAATATTGAAAATTATTTAACACCTTACGGTGTCCTAAAAATATTTTTGTGGAATTTTAAAATCATTGGAGGTATTTTTAAAAGAATTAAATCAAAACAGAATAAAAATAAAACAACTAATTGAAACGGTGCAGATAGCAATTAATCAAGGCAAATGCATTGGGCTGGACTGAAAAAGGGGTGCAAGAAGCACACTGAGCCCAAATCAAAATAAATCAGAATTATAAGTGAGACGCGCCATTTCACTAATACGCGTGGCAGTCAAACAGATCCACACGGGCGGGTCAGAGTGATCCACACCATCCATCTCACGCAGTCAACAAGTAAAGGCACACACATGGCAAGACACATCAGCCAAACGGAAAATGAACCAGACGACGGAGCTGTTCTCCGATCATCTTCTCTGGCAAGGCAGCCAGAGTGCAGGTTTCAAACTCAACCAAATTCAACAAAATTTGATACCAAAATGATCGCCAAGTTATGTAGATCAAGAATCCATGGTTAAAAATCATTTATCATGTATAAACAAAGCAAATCGAACGATGGAAAAGTCAAGCTCAAAACCAGAATGGCAACAAACATCACAATTAACTATCCAGATTTTGCCTACAAGTTGTAGGATTTCAGATGCAACAACAATGGCATGGATTCAGAGCATATCATGAGAGAATTTTGGATTTGAAGGTTACCTAACGGAGTCTCTCTGTTGGAACTTCAAATGATGCTAACCTTGAGCTAAACTGTGCAGAATCACCCCACCGACCTTGAAGAAGGAGATGCTTGCTTTGGTTTGAGTTGAAATTGCTTGAATCTCAGTTTCCAATTTTCAAATTGCTCTTGGGTTTTCAAACTTTGCTCTGCTCTTCTCTCCAAGAAATTGCATGAATGAAGGCTTAAACTTCATTTGGAACTTATATACAATGGATCTGAAGTGAAATGGAGGCCCAATATGGCTTGGTTGCTTTGAACTTTAAAAATGCCCAAATTGGAAAGTGAGTTTCATGCATACGTGAATTTCCCTCCAATTACACTTGAAAATCATTTGAATGATCAGCTGGGAGTGGGAATTGGTCATTTGGATTGGAATTAAGCTTTAATTTGATCCAATGGTGGAGATTTGATTTGAAACTTCTTTGTGAAGTAACCTTGAATTGCACGTGTATTTCACCTCATACCTCAAAAATTCTTTGTGCATTCTTCTTGTTGGACCATTGTGAATCAAAATGAGTACAAATATGGCATGAAAAGGTCCTCAAACTTAATCAATTGTATTTATGATTTTAAGTCCATTTGCCTTTGAAATTTCTTTACTAATCTCCATATTCTTGCAAAAATCATGCCAAAATTGTGTTACATGATGAAATTGATATCATTTGGAGCAACCTTCATGTCTGTGAAAGTTTCATTTGAAGTGCACAAGATCAAGAACATGACCTATAATGAAAATGACCTATAATGTCACTTTCCCAAAATACCCCTACCTTGCAAGCTTCATAACTTGAGCTCTACAAATGAGATGAAGGACTTATAGGACTTTTTGGAAAGCTAAGATAATAAGGAACAACTCTCATGTTTTCATCAAGTTGAGATGAAATAATCTTCTAGGTAAAAAGTGCCTTGAAAGTTGGTTGACTTTTGTTGACCAAAAATACATTCATCTGAGGACCCATAACTTGCTAGCATCATAAGTTGAGTTCCACAAACTCAATGGATGAATTCTAGTACTCAAAAGAAAGCTAAGAACATGCTCTACAAGTCTCATGTTTGAATCATAGAGAGATGAAACTTGTATCTTGAAATATGTGGTCTTGAAGTTGGGCACTAAACATGGGATTTTACACTGACAACCCTAATTTAGTAACTCCTCACACTCTTGATTCTTCTTGAATTTATCTTGAAATAACATCTCATATGTTTCAACACAATTATCCATGACTCCAATGACTTAGAATTGAGTCTCAAGCTCCTTCAAATCCATAATTGACTTAGGGTTGACCAGGTGAAAACCCTAGATGCACCACTCTTGACTGTGGCTTCTTGCACATGATGTACCAACTTGAATAAGCTCCACAATGGCTCTCAAAGCACTCAATGAGCTTCCACAACATTCCATATCCATATCCATGAACTTGTGATCCTCATATGATCCTCAATTAGTCCCAAGATAGAAGATAAGCAACATACATCCATCCACTCTCTCAAAGAGATCTGACCAATTTCTTGATGACTTGATGAACACTTGGTGACTTGAATAAGCACTCATGCTTGCTTGAAGCCTCTTGAAAAGTTTCTCTTTCTATACACACTTCTCTTGACTCCCTGCAAATGATAACGCTATGCAAATGTAAATGCTATAAAAATGAAATGAAACATACGGAAAGTAAAGAAAAGGTTGGGCAAATTTTGGGGTACAATAACTATCCATCCACCTTTGATCAAATCCGGAAACATCTGAATGTACGAGATTGGCAACAGAGTAAAATGCCTCTCTAGCTTTCTTGGTCTTCGTCGGGCGTGCTGACGCGACTGATGACTGTATGACTGTTGACTCTAGAGGGGGACAGATATCTGATACACAGACCCAACAGGTTGCTGACTTTGAACACTCGAAGTGTCTGAAAACTGATTCTGAGGTATCGGAGATTCCTGGATGACATTACTTTATTTCTCCAATTCTTCTTAAGAACTGACAACTGATTCGCTTTCATAAAATGAGATATCTGAGGTATCCTGAATCTTTCCATTCTTGAGTCCGCTCTCAATACATTCCCCCATTATCATCACATTAGAAAAGTTTGATGCCCCACTACCAATCATCTTATCGAAGTAATGGCCTTGCAAAGTATCCATGAACATGCCAACCAACTCTCTGTCCAGAAGTAGTGGTTGAACGCGAGCAGCTAACTCTCTCCATCTCTGAACATACGCTCTGAGAGATTCATTGTCCGCTTGAGATAATTCTTACAACTGCATGCGACTGGGAGTCATGTCGAGATTGTAATTGTACTGCTTCACAAAGGCATTGGCTAAATCTGACCATGATCGGATGCAACCACTCTCCAACTGCATGTACCAACTCAATGATGCCCCGCTCAGTCTGTCCCGGAAACAGTGAATCATAAGCTTGTCATTATGGACATATGAGGTCATTCTTCTGCAAAACATCACCAAATGCTGCTTCAGACAACTATCCCCTTTGTACCTCTCAAAATTTGGCGTCTTAAACTTCAAAGGCATCACAAGACCTGGCACATCAGTGCGTCAAGCTTTTCCTCTAGCATTCAGATTAAGGGCATCCTGGCTCATCAGGGCGTCAAGCTTTTCCTCTAGAAAATGACATCTTCTCATAAACTCAACAGTCTGAGAGTCCTTAGGATTAGTCCTTGGAACATCCCTTTGGGAATCCGGCACAGAGAAAGTGAAACTCTGATAGTCTGAGTCATTGAGAGAAGATGAACCTCTACTTCTGACAATATTATGCTCTTGATTTCCAACAGGAATCTGTACAGGCTTAGCTTGAGCAACATTGTTCACTGGAGTCCTCTGAATATCAGCCTCTCCTTTTGTCATAGTATTCATAGCTTCCATGAGCTTATCCAACTGATTCTTCATCAATTCAAACTCTGCCCTTGTAACAACCAAATTCTTCTCTCCTGAGTTCATGATCCTTCCAAAGGCTAAATCAAGGCCAATGTGAATGTTGAGAAATCAACTGCGGGTTGGACAAAAGACAGGTAAGCTCCATGTTTCGACCGAGGATGGATATGCAAAAATGAGATGCAAATGCAATGAAAAATGCATAAATGCAACAAATAAAGGATCAAAGCCTCCTCAAAGCTCTGAACAACTGATGCGCTGCTGATTGGAGAAGTTTATAAGTTTGCTCTGAAGAGAAACTAGAATACCGGGTTGGTTGAAGGTCAAGGTTTCCTGCATAACCCAATCCCTCTCACAGGTATGGACCTAATCTCTGATAAGGTTCGGCATCTTATGCGGTCGTTAGTGTCACAGAATTTCGAGAAACAATGATACGTTCACCATTTCTGGTTTGGCATCATAGTCAAATGAAGCGGTCTCACTTAGATGACTCTCAAATGATCGGTCTCCAGAGTCAATAGTTTCCAGATCCAACATCCCCCTTCCGACAAATGTACAAGATAGGATGTCTTCAAAGAAAACCTCGTCTGAACGCAAATTTCATGAGGACTAGTGCATGCTAAAACATACAGGTCCTCACTACTTTCCACTCTAATGCTATGTATATCCTCAAGCCTGGGTTTTGGCTTATCTCTCAAAGGAACAATCCCACCAAACAACGCAGAAACAGATAATGAAGTGCGGAAAATGTAAATACAACAATATACAAAATACAACATACAAATATACACACCCAAAGACAAGCAAACAAACGCTAGGATTGATTCGCATAGGGGATAGGAATTATTCCCCAGCAGAGTCGCCAGCTGTTGCTACTGCAAAAAAGGAGGGCCGGCAAAGACAGAAGAGTCGCCACCGTTCGTTATTTATTCCAAAGAGATGGAAAGGAAATGATCAGAGAAAACATACGAAAAAGGGAGAAGACAGGTCATCGCAGCCAAATCTTAAGTTCGGGAGTTGGTTATACAAGGGGAAGGTATGAGCACCCCTCACGTCCGTTGTACTCAACAGGATCCACGCTTGTTGTCTAATCTATGGGTGAAAAACAAACTATCTAAAGGCTGCTGCTAAATGGAGGAAAACGGAAAGAACTGACTCGATAGGACATCGCCGCCCTATGCCTATGTATTCCCTCATGCAATGGGAAATTCAGAGTCAACGTAGTTCGGGAAAACTACGGGTGAAGGTGGGGAAGGTTGCTCGCTAATACATCGTCGTCTTGTGCCTACGTATCCTCATCTGGTATGAGAAATCAGAGCAAACGTAGTTCGGGATAATTATAGGAAAACAGGGTGTTCTCGATCGCACGGGGGCGAGAGAAAAGGTCTGGTTGGTAGACGATACTAGCGTACGCATTCTAGCAGTTAGGTGTATTGTTGCTTAACCATTGGAGACTTAGGCGTTACCTGTTTGCGGTAGAACGGACGTAGCATGTCCTTGGGTAAAAAGGTACGGGAGCCTAAAGGTGGGAAAGATGGAAAAGTGCTCGCTAGGATTATCACAATCATATACCTACGTATTCTCATCTAGTATGAGAAATCAGAGCAGCCGTAGTTCGGCTAACTACGGGAAAATGGGTCTCAATCACACGGTTGCGAGAGAAAAAGGTTCAGAACAACAGGCTAGTCTCAATTTCACTAGGGCAAGAGAAGGGGAGGTTAGTTATTAGTGGGAAGGTCTCGATCGCACTGGGGCAAGACAAAAGGGAAATTAGTTGTTAGTGTGCTCGTCAAGGATAGAGATCCTCGTGCCTACGTATCCTTATTAGGGAATAAGGAATCAGAGCGTCCGTAGTTCACGCTACTACGGGTAACGGGTCTCGATCGCACGGGGGCGAGAGAAAAGGGTCTCGATCGCACGGAGGCGAGAAAAAAGGGAATCTCGATTGCACGGAGGCGAGAGAAAAGGGGTCCTAGGCCTGAAACGCTTAAACGGAAGGGAATGGATCGGTTCAGGATGCACTACGCTAAATCCTAAGATGTAGGAGCGAGTGCGTCGCATATTACCCAAAGGTATACGCAAAACACTCTAGACGAGAGAGAAGAGGCTCATCACTCATCATTTCCTACGCATCTAATGCTTATGGCTCACATCACTCATCGCGGTTGATTTAAAGTTTGAATTAGGGAAAGTTACTGAACGAATTGGTTTTGTTGACCCTTGAAATCGCGTGCAAGCTTCATTTCCAAGCTTCTAATCTCCTCTTTGATCCTTGGTGATGATGTTTCAAAATACGGTTCGAAAGAGTACGTGAATCGAAATCGGGACCAATGTGACGCTAAACCGCCGTAGCTCGACTCATGAAGGAAGTCAAACTATAGGAGACCGCGTAATTGATATACGTGCTACAGACAAGATAGAGAAATGATATTGAGGATCATTCTCCGATTTAACCGTGTCGCACGGTCCAAAAGAATGGGATCTCGTCTTAATCGCAAACAGAATGTCGATTAATCGAAGGTAGCCTATCGCGATCCCAAAGTAAAGAAAATGACCCAAATGGTCATTTTCCATAGGTTTGAAATCAGGAAGGTTATCGACTCTGATAATCCGACGCTTACGGATACAAGCTTTATCAATCGCGGAAAGTCAAAATAAAATCGAAAAGAAGAAGAAATGAGGAGAGAAAGGAGGTGGTCTCGAATCCAACATTACTCATCAATAATTTGACTGGTAACGGATTACGGACATCTCGTCATAGACCAAAAAATGATCAAAATGAATAAAGATGAAAAAGATGGAAATAGAAAGGAGAAGAGAAAAGTCAATCTCGGATCTATGGTTTCTCATCAATAGTTTGACAGAAAAACGAAAGAAGTCTCTTCATAGACCCAAAAAGAGCAAAAGTGAAATAAAATGCTCAATGATAAATGAAAATAAAATCTAAGTCTAAAATATATTAAAATTCTAAAATAAATTTGAATATAAAAATATTAACATTTTAGAAAGAACTATTTTTTTTAAAGAGTATATTCTAAATCTATTAACTATTTTAAAAACTAATATAATAACAATTTTTAAAAAACTAACTATAAAATATAAATATAATAACAAACTGTTAGAATATTAATATATTAATAATCTATATACATATTAAAATCTAAAGTATGTTACATTAAAATTAAAAGAAACAGGGGTTATGAAAATTTAAAAAGGGGTGTGATGACACACGGTGGGTGCAAGAAGATGCCACGGTTTATGGGCTTGAAACCCCCAGCCAAGTCAGCAAAATAAAAACAACAAAGAACCTCTCCTTCTCACAAATTTCACTCTCGTTCATCACCTCTCTCTTTCTCACTCGTTTCTTATGTATGTTTCCGGGAAAAAAAACTGAAAAGGGGGTTTGGAAGTTGGAAGAGGATTGAGTTTCTGGGTGGTTTGTTGTTTGAGGGTTAATGGCGGAGGGTTGTTGTGGAAGGGGTTTGTTAGGTTATCGAGAATGGGTTTCTGTTGGAGATGATATTGATGTATGAAGGAGAAGAGGTTTCGATGGTGATGCGTCGGATTCATGAAGATTGAAGGGAAGTAAAAGATTGAAGGTGGTTTCATTTTCTGGGTGATTTAACGGAAAGAGGTTGGGGTTGTTGTTCGAAGGTTGTTGCGGAAGGGTTTTGGAGATGGGTCATATGGGTTGAAGGATTGAGAAGGTGAAATAGAAAATGCGTTTCTGAAAATTTGGGTTTCGAAGGAAGTTTTGGAGAAGATGGTTTGTGAGTGAGGAGTTCAGACTGGGTCTTTCGAAAATGTAAGTTGAGGGTGGTTGTGTTTAGTTTAATGGAGATGTTTGTGTTGGTGGAACACATAAGTTTGGAAGGAGAAGTTGATGTTCGTTGTTGATTGAAGGTGGTGAATGGAAGGGTTTGTTTGCATTTCGTTAATGGTGTTGAATAGTGGGGGTTCTGGGTTTGTCAAAAGAAGATGAGGTTGTTTATGAAGGAAGATGATGAATGTTGAATGTTTGAGCTTGGAGTTTCGATTGGGGTTTTAGTGGTGATTTGAAGTGGTTTCGAGTTTGTTTCAGAAATGGAGGTGAGTTATTGAAATGGGTCAGAAAAATGGGTTAGTGTTGGAAGGAGAAGAAGAATGAGGACTTTGCAGCGGCTGATGATGATGAGTGCGACAGAGAGATGAAGGAGACTTGATGATGGTCGATGTTCATCGAAGATGATGATGAACAGTAGGGTAGGATAATGGGTTGCGCCAGGGTTTTCAGGTTGGGATGAAGGAGATAATGAATAGTATTTTATACCATCAAGGGAATGACACGTGGCTTGCAGTGCTTGTATTAATCCTGGTTAAAATGCACAATTAATCCCCAATTAGATGTTGTTAATTAATAAAATCTAGAATAAACTCCTAATTATAACTAATGCAAACTCTAATCTAAATAATAAATAAAAGACTAATCTAATCCTAATAATCAATTAAATAAAGTTCTAAATCCTAATCAATACCAATCAATCTAAGTACTAATATTTTAACTAATTAATCTAACTAACCTAAATAATTCTAATTAATCTATTAATAAATTCTAACAAACTAAAATTGATTATAAATCTAAATCTAGTTCTAATCTAAAAAACTATATCAAAAATCTATTTCTAGAAACAAATATTTAAAATTTATATTCTAAATTCTATGTCTAAACTCTATTAAATTCTAAGACAATTTTTAAACTAAAAAATCTAAATTCTAATAAAGTAAAACTATCTTAGTATTCTATTCTAATAAAATTCTGACAAAAACTATTTTCTACATTCTAACAAAAAAGTTGTTTTCTAATTTCTAATAAATCTATTATTCTATAACTATTTAATTTTAATTCTATTAAAAACTATTTTCTATTTAAAACAAAATATTCTAAACTATTTAAAATTCTAACAATAATAATCTAATTTTAAAAATTCTAATAAAATTAATATCTATTTCTAAACTAAATAGCTATTTCTAAGTCTATTCTAAAACTATTAAAAATAAAGCAAACATGACAATAAAATCACAAAATGCCATGGAAAAAGAAACGAAAAAACGGGCGAACACCGAAATGCGCCAAAATTATCAGCACGGATTGAACCACCAGGAAAAGAGCAACTTTCGCTCGATTTCGACATGGAGCTTATCATTTGAATTGGTTTAAATCGCCTGAAATGCGAGTAAAACGGTTGAAATCCTGATAAATTCAATCTGCCTGATAACAATGGCAGTATACAAGAAACGAACAACCTAGATGATATGCAGATGAAATGCGAAGCAAAAACCAATCAAAGTTAGAAAACGGGTGGACAAATTTTAGGGTGCAACAATACCAAACATATCATTGACAAACCAAATTAACATAATATTTAACTGTTGGTTATGCTTTGATAGACCAAATTAAAAACACTTTGACATGATATTTATCAACGCATACCAAGTTAACATTATCTTTAACTGTTATATTCATGTGGAACTCATACAATCCAAAACTAAAATTGATACATTCATGTTGAACTGCAAAAAATGAAATTAACTAAACTGATAGAGTCCATATATTAGAATCCAACTATTACATTCATGTTGAAGTGATACAATCCAAAACTGATACAACTGATACAAACTTTAACTGAACTTAAACCTAATTCTTACAACCAAAACTTAACTTAATTCTTACAAACAAACCATAACATACTATGTCCAAACAAACCTTAATACCCTAACTACTCCTAACAAATAATACAATGATATTCATCACAAACATCAAATTCAAAATCTTTTTCCACTTCATGATATTCTTCATTTCACTTTCAAGTTTCATCAGCTTTTTCCCTAATTCTTCATTCTCCATTGTCACTTTTTCAATGTCCGTTTTTGCTTCAGCAAGTCCCTTAGTTACCATACCCAACCTATGCATCCAAAATTGCTCATTCTCATCATCCATCTCCTTATAAAACCAACCAAAGAAGCCACAACCAGCTTGCATACCTCTCTGTAAGTTTCATTGTTTATAGGATGATGGCTAATGAATTTAAACTTAAACATAAATGTAACTTATAATTTGGACAGAAACAAAAACATAACTTAAACAAAAACAGAACTTCAATAGATAACAAAACCAGTTTGCATACCTTATAATTTGGAAAACCCCAAAACGGTTTCCCATATTCATAACAGGAATTGCCCTTTGAAGAACAGCCATGTCTTCACAATGGCATATGGGCTTCCATAGTGACCTACTACAAACATCTGAATCTCGACTTTTCGATTTTGAAATGGAGGAGGAACAACCGGATTTCATGCTTGCCAAATAAAAAAACCCTAGATTAATTTAAGGATTTGGGAGTTGAGATTGAGATTAATTTAGGCATGTGAACAGAAGGAGGAAGGATAAGGAAGTAACATGATGAACATATTTGCCAGGTCATCTGCTAGATATACAAAATAAACGGACGTTTGGGGACAACTGACAGTGAGGACTAAAATGACACCATTTTAAAAGTTAAAGGACCAACTTGACACTTTTTAAAGATAAGGGACCAAACTGGACCCCGAGTTAAAGTTAAATGACGAAAGGGGTATTTTTCCTACATACATTCATTTAGTTATGTTGTCCCTTCTTACCATATTAATTTATATTTATATAAAAACATGATAACTACTTTTCTGCTTTGGAAATTAGCATGATTTAGTGCCCTTCCATAACACTACTAATAGAATTATAATATATGGGTAAAGCTAGATAGTAAATACTAACAAAATAAGTATTATAAACAACACTATGGAAATAACTTCTGCAGAGTTTACAAGAAGAGCACAGAGAAATACAAATTTCATCAATTGGAGGTGATATGTAACTAAAAAACACAGAATAATAAAAATTAAATAGAATACACTAATGATTATGGATGGAGTGGGGATACATGTCAGACTATGAAGTTTTTTCTATTCCTGATTTTAAGACATTTTTATCTTTTTACTAAATTCCTTCTGAACATTCATGTCACCCTCGCCTATGGTCGGAGGCATGATAGAAGTTTCCTTCTAGACATAAGCACTTATCTTTTTAATTCTTTTTCTTAAGGTTCCTTCTTAGTTGATTCAATGAAAGGGGGTTCTGGCGTTTGAGTGGATACCTCCTTTTCTTTAGGTTTTGTTTGTGACGTGTCTTTTGCTATAATGTCCTCCTTTAGCATGATAATGGCCTTCTTGACATGCACAAGACGTATAAGGGTGAAGTGATTAACTAAAATATACTTTTGCTCATGTTGGGTGCAAGTATGAGTGGTTAAAGTCTCACCTTATTATGAATGGGAGGAATGTTGGATTTATAGGAAAGATGACTCATTTATCTAACAACATCTCAAAATTTTGGATTGAGATGTGACGTCTCCCTCTCTTGTGGTCTTGAAGCATTAGTGTCATTGGTGCTCCAAACTCTTTCGAATTCCCTAACAGTGGTATCAGAGTCGTGACTTGGCTTGGTGGGGGAGCAGTGTCTGTAACACCCCATTTCTACCCAAGGCATATTTAAAATAAATCAAAATCAGAATGCATGAAATTTGTACGCATGACGGTCGTCATTAACTTGTGACGGTCGTCACACAGACAAAAACCTGGGCGTCACATTTTTCAGCTAGCAGAAGCATGCATTTTACCATTTAATTTAACTAGGCAACATGCATTCAGTGATGATACATAGCACATACTCTTGGATGAACAACTAATAACAACTCACATAACATCTTAATTACATAGCAACATATTCATTCGCAGCGGAACATAATGCACTTTCAACATTTATGAAAATCAATGTGATACCAGAAATTACAACCAAAACTCCATTAAAATTCAGCAAGTACTTCAGCTTGCATATATTCATTAAACAACTAGTTTTCCATCAAAATTCAGCACTACCGATTCTTCGGCTTAGTGCGTACAACCAGCATTCGGTGCATTAACAAAAAACAACCAATTCAACTAAAATACTTAGTAAAATTCAGCAACAAGAAAACATCAAATAAACAACATAAACAATCGTTCATCCCCCCAAGAGTGCTACGTATCAGAGCGACCAACGACACCTTACGGAAACTACGCTCTATTCTTGACTACCTGCAAATTACCACCAGAGGTGGTAACATACAACGAAAAAGGGTGAGATATCAATAATATAACATAAAGCATGATAGAAAACATGTCGGAACTCATCACAGCATTATAGGTTTCGAAATCATAACCATCATCGACAACAACTGCGAGTAATCCATATCTCACATAAACAACATTAACATACAACTAGCGTAATTATGCGACTTTATGCGACTCAACAATGTGACTCAACTGTGCATATGCATGTGGTACCATTTTGGGAGACAACTCTTCACAACTCGGGACATGGCCAACACCCCGAACCCATCTAGGAGCCAATATTCCAAAACTCGGGACAAGGCCAACACCCCGAACCCATCTAGGAGCCAACACTCCAAATAACGCCAATATAGGCACAACCGTCGCCAATCCAGGCCAAATGCTATACCATGAAATGCATCTATTATGGACTACAACACAACCATAACAACCATATAACAAGGCATTATGCCTACAACCAGAAGGTCCATAACAGAGCATCATAACATCATACCACTCATACAACTATCACTTTCTACTCGTTCACATATGGGAACAATAACAACATAATTTCAACATTTACGACTGTTCATGTAAAGGAACATTGCAACATCGTATCAACAAATAGGAACTCAAAGTGTTCACACAAAACGGCTATTCCTATATAGGTATAACATCAACATCAGTTCTACAATTAATTTTTAACATTTTATCGTAATAACAACATTACGGCATCTTCTCACATAATTAATTACAAATCAATCACAACCAGGTAACTGTCCTTTTTGGACCAGTACCTGAGACTGGCGCCTTAGACCAACTCGGCCATCTTGACGCCCATTAGGGAAAACCATTAGAGCGTTGTACGAATAACCGTATAGCATATTTGTTCTATGTATTTGCCCACAAGGAAAACCTTATAGCATCGCACTAATAACCACATAACACATTCATTCCTACATAGAAATCTGGTCCCATTAGGGAAACCTTTTCCTTAACATTTATCGATTAACAAAAACTATACCTATGACTCGATCCCCACATGAATTCGATCATACTCCCAGTTATAGAATTGAACCCCACCCTTACCTTAGAATTGAGGCCAATTCCACACTTTTCGATTCTGCTTCTGCTCTACGGTGATTTTTCTACAGAAATCTCCGGAAATTTGCCGATGGATGATTCTTCGCTCTCCACTTCTCTCAATGCGTAACTTCTCTTTTCCGTCTTTCCTTTCCCAAAAAAATTATGTAATTGAGGGTAAAAGAGTCTACGGGAATATATTTTTGCTACAAAATCTCATTCCACCAGAACACGTTCAAATTCTGCATAACTGCAGTTTTTGCTCGTGTGACGGTCGTCACACTCCTGTGACGGTTGTCATAGCAGAAAAATTAAATTCTTTTCAATTTTTTTCTAGATAGAACATATCTTTAGCTTTCCAACACTTCGAACGGGGGTCAAATACGACTTACGGATCAAGAGATATGATTTTTCGAAGTTTCCTAAAACTGCTACGGAATTTTACACTTTTTCCCTACAATTCGACCGATTCAATTTCCTTCCTTCGATCCAAACACATACTCAACTACGACTACGATGCAAAGAGACATAGCAAAGTCACAATTGAATTTAATCAAAATCAAACGGGCATTACAACTCTCCCCTACTTACAAGAATTTCGTCCTCGAAATTACCTTAATCAAACAGCTCGGGATAAGACTCCCGCATCTTGCTCTCTAGTTCCCACGTCAAGCTTTCGCCAGCAGCTCCCAACCAGACCACTTTCACCAAAGAAATCTCTTTACCTCGTAACGTCTTCACCTCCCAATCGTCAATTCTCACAGGCTTCGTCTCCACAGTGAGATTCTCACGTACTTGCACATCGTCCATGGGAATGACATGCGACGGATCTGAAATATACTTGCGGAGCTGTGACACATGAAATATATCGTGTAGATTCGACAAATTTGGCGGCAACGCCACCCGATATGCCACCTTTCCAACTCTGTCCAATATCTGATACGGACCAATGAAACGAGGAGTAAGCTTCTTAGATTTCAAAGCTCTACCAACACCGGTCACAGGCGTGACTCTCAAAAATACATGATCTCCAGCTTCAAATTCTAAATCCTTCCTGCGCTTATCATGATAACTTTTCTGCCTACTCTGTGAAGTTTTCATCTTCTCTCAAATTAACTTCACCTTATCTCCGGTCCGAGTACCACACTCTCTCCCGATTCATACCAATACAACGGAGTCCTACACCGCCGACCATACAAAGCTTCGAATGGTGCCATTCCGATACTAGAGTGATAACTGTTATTATAAGTAAACTCTATCAACGGAAGGTATGTATCCCACAAACCACCTTCCTCAAGTACACATGCTCTCAGCAAATCTTCTAAAGACTGAATAGTCCATTCAGTCTGACCATCTGTTTGAGGATGGTATGCTGAACTCAACCTCAACTTAGAACTCAAAGCCTTTTGCAGACTCTTCCAAAACTCAGAAGTAAACCTCAGATCCCTATCCGACACAATACTCAACAGGACACCATGCAACTTCACAACCACTCTAACATAAATCTTTGCCAACTGCGATACTGGAAAAGTGATGTTAATAGGAATAAAGTGAGCTGACTTTGTAAGCCTATCAACAATCACCCAAATAGAATCACATCCTCTCAAAGTGTTCGGCAAACCCGTTACAAAGTCCATTGAAATGTTGTCCCATTTCCATTCTGGAATTTCTCACGGTTGCATCAACCCAACAGGTTTCTGATGCTCAACTTTCTACTTATGACAAGTCAAACATGCATACACAAATCGTGTTACATCACGCTTCATACCAGGCCACCAAAACAGATTCTTCAAATCACTATACATATTCGTCGCTCCCGGATGAATACTCAACTTACTCCAGTGACTCTCTATCTATGGCCACCAAAACAATTTCCTTAAATTCGGTCGCATCCTCATGGCACTTGGATGGATACTCCATCTATCTCAAGGCACTTCTTCAAGAGTATTCTTACTCCACTCAACAACATTTTTCTGCCCAGGACACTTCGCTAGGCAAATCTCTCGGCGAACATGACAGTCCGGATTTCTATTTTCGACCGTTAAACGACTTCCGTATGTCCGATTTCGATTCCGTAAAAAGCTGCGATCTTAAAATTCGACGTACAACAACAATTTCACACTTAGGAAACCATTCGGCACAGTTTCAACTTGAAATATTTTAAACCTCAAGTACACCAATATTGCTTTCCACGCCCAACCTCTTCTCACAATCACCAAAAATCACTGTCCACCCTCTATTCGACTTCACAATCTGCTGCCTTAGAATACACCCCAGACACAAGTCTCAAAACCACTCAATCAAATTAATTCTTCGACCATCCAAACAGACATACAATGTGGAGTTCTCAATATCGAACTAGTTTCCGTAACTAAGTCGACCACAAACTCCATCACGACATATCGCGATACCACTTCCACAAATCCGAAAATTAACTCTTCAACTTTGATTCATTAACTTCAACCAATCTACCAACTCAAACCAGATTTTCTGACCTTCTCGAATCTCCTCAAGAATACTACTAGTAAGTTCTAACACACACGACTTAACTCCATAACAAGTCTCTTCACAGACCAAACTTGTATCGCCAAACTGCTCAATCGGTTCTAACTCTTTTCACCATCATCATCGTTACCGGTAAGGTTTTCAAATCAAAGCATCAGCTACCACGTTATATACCGAAAACACAAAGTATGATAACACATCAACCGCACCCGTTCACGACGGTAAAATTGCCAAAATGACACGTTTCAAATATTCTGCTATAATTGGCTCATTCACTGACTCCAAAACCATTTTTTCTAGAAAGATCATCTCGTTAGCTTCCCGTCACTTCGAACGGGAGTCAAAACCGACATACGGTTCAAGAGTTATGAATTTTTGAAGTTTTCCGAAAAACCAGAATTTTGCCCAAAATCTGCTGCGAGAATTCTGCATTTTTGCCCGAAAATTCGACTTATTCAATTTATTTCTTCGAAACAAACACATACTCATACTCCCCTAACATATGGCATTGAATTAGAACCATCAAACGCGATTTCTACGACGTCCGATTTCAATCCGAATCTTAGATCCTCAAATCTTCAAAATGCCAAAACTTGCCAAATCAACCACATTTTATAAAACAAGCATACTCAATCACGGCTTAACATTACCCGACACAACTATGCAATCTACTCCGACTTTCGTCTGTAAAACATTGCTTCCTCACAAAATCTCAGATTAAGCAATTTCAGCCTCCAACTCCGGCACAACTACAACAATGACCAACTCTTGAACACTGGTCAGATAATTCTTCTTACGTACTTCAAGTTGCCTTAAAGCATAACTAACTCGCTGAAGTTACTTTTAACATATCTCCAAATCATATCAACAAAGCATCTCCAAACACCACCACTAGTCCCGTCGGGTTTGGCAACAATCAACACACGAGTCGTCGACAACTCTCTCGAAAATTCCAATCAAAATGCACATCTTTGCACCTTCTTACATCGACCGACTCATCAAAACAATTCTTGAGCACTTAGCTCCACTCCAAACAATTCACTGCTCACGCCATCCAAGCTTGCAAGACACGTCTATCCCATCCAACACAATCCCGTCTACTATTAACAAGAGATTAAGGGTGATCAGTTCCTAAATTTGTCAATAGGCAGCCGAAAATCATGATGGGGTACAAACCATCTTTGCCAAACTATGAGAGCATTCAACCACACACTGAGCCTTCACTCTGCACTTGCAGCATTCCGGAGAAACACATGCTTCTCCCCCACTTGAATCCTTCCCACTTCTGCAGACAAAGGCTAGACGACAAACATGTACCGGCAGTGTTTTCACACACATGCCGCATACAAGGGATTAAACAACAACATTAGACAACTTGGCCGGACGGACCGACCTGCTCTGATACCACTAATGTAACACCCCATTTCTACCCAAGGCATATTTAAAATAAATCAAAATCAGAATGGATGAAATTTGTACGCATGACGGTCGTCATGGACTTGTGACGGTCGTCACACAGACAAAATCCTGGGCGTCACATTTTTCAGCTAGCAGAAGCATGCATTTTACCATTTAATTTAACTAGGCAACATGCATTCATAGGAAAGGTGACTCATTTATCTAACAACATCTTAAAATTTTGGATTGAGATGTGACGTCTCCCTCTCTTGTGGTCTTGAAGCATTAGTGTCATTGGTGCTCCAAACTCTTTCGAATTCCCTAACAGTGGTATCAGAGTCGTGACTTGGCTTGGTGGGGGAGCAGTGTCTGTAACACCCCATTTCTACCCAAGGCATATTTAAAATAAATCAAAATCAGAATGCATGAAATTTTTACGCATGACGGTCGTCATTAACTTGTGACGGTCGTCACACAGACAAAAACCTGGGCGTCACATTTTTGGATGAACAACTAATAACAACTCACATAACATCTTAATTACATAGCAACATATTCATTCGCAGCGGAACATAATGCACTTTCAACATTTATGAAAATCAATGTGATACCAGAAATTACAACCAAAACTCCATTAAAATTCATCAAGTACTTCAGCTTGCATATATTCATTAAACAACTAGTTTTCCATCAAAATTCAGCACTACCGATTCTTCGGCTTAGTGCGTACAACCAGCATTCGGTGCATTAACAAAAAACAACCAATTCAACTAAAATACTTAGTAAAATTCAGCAACAAGAAAACATCAAATAAACAACATAAACAATCGTTCATCCCCCCAAGAGTGCTACGTATCAGAGCGACCAACGACACCTTACGGAAACTACGCTCTATTCTTGACTACCTGCAAATTACCATCAGAGGTGGTAACGTACAACGGAAAAGGGTGAGATATCAATAATATAACATAAAGCATGATAGAAAACATGTCGGAACTCATCACAGCATTATAGGTTTCGAAATCATAACCATCATCGACAACAACTGCGAGTAATCCATATCTCACATAAACAACATTAACATACAACTAGCGTAATTATACGACTTTATGCGACTCAACAATGTGACTCAACTGTGCATATGCATGTGGTACCATTTTGGGAGACAACTCTCCACAACTCGGGACAGGGCCAACACCCCGAACCCATCTAGGAGCCAACACTCCAAAACTCGGGATAGGGCCAACACCCCGAACCCATCTAGGAGCCAACACTCCAAATAACGCCAATACAGGCACAACCGTCGCCAATCCAGGCCAAATGCTATACCATGAAATGCATCTATTATGGACTACAACACAACCATAGCAACCATATAACAAGGCATTATGCCTACAACCAGAAGGTCCATAACAGAGCATCATAACATCATACCACTCATACAACTATCACTTTCTACTCGTTCACATATGGGAACAATAACAACATAATTTCAACATTTACGATTGTTCATGTAAAGGAACATTGCAACATCGTATCAACAAATAGGAACTCAAAGTGTTCACACAAAATGGCTATTCCTATACAGGTATAACATCAACATCAGCTCTACAATTAATTTTTAACATTTTATCGTAATAACAACATTACGGCATCTTCTCACATAATTAATTACAAATCAATCACAACCAGGTAACTATCCTTTTTGGACCAGTACCTGAGACTGGCGCCTTAGACCAACTCGGCCATCTTGACGCCCATTAGAGCGTTGTACGAATAACCGTATAGCATATTCGTTCTACGTATTTTCCCATAAGGAAAACCTTAGAGCATCGCACTAATAACCACATAACACATTCATTCCTACATAGAAATCTGGTCCCATTAGGGAAACCTTTTCCTTAACATTTATCGATTAACGAAAACTATACCTATGACTCGATCCCCACATGAATTCTATCATACTCCCAGTTATAGAATTGAGCCCCACCCTTACCTTAGAATTGAGGCCAATTCCACGCTTTCCGATTCCGCTTCTGCTCTACGGTGATTTTTCTGCAGAAATCTCCGGAATTCGCCGATGGATGATTCTTCGCTCTCCACTTCTCTTAATGCGTAACTTCTCTTTTCCGTCTTTCCTTTCCCAAAAAAATGATGTAATTGAGGGTAAAAGAGTCTACGGGAATATATTTTTGCTACAAAATCTCATTCCACCAGAACACGTTCAAATTCTGCATAACTGCAGTTTTTGCTCGTGTGACGGTCGTCACACTCCTGTGACGGTCGTCATAGCAGCAAAATTAAATTTTTTTTTCAATTTTTTTCTAGATAGAACATCTCTTTACCTTTCCAACGCTTCGAACGGGGGTCAAATCCGACTTACAGATCAAGAGATATGATTTTTTGAAGTTTCCTAAAACTGCTACGGAATTTTACACTTTTTCCCTACAATTCGACCGATTCAATTTCCTTCCTTCGATCCAAACACATACTCAACTACGACTACGATGCAACAAGACATAGCAAATTCACAATTGAATTTAATCAAAATAAAACGGGCGTTACAGTATCGCTATGCAAAAAATGACACAGAGTCGCCACCGGATTTTATTTATCCTAAGGAGGGAAAGGGAAATAACGATAAAACTTTTAGGAAAAGAGCATGGTCATCGCAACTAATTTTTAGGGTTCGGGAGTAGGTTATGCGAGGGGAAGACTTTAGCACCCCCTCACATCCATCGTACTCGATGGGAACCTTCTAAGTTGTTTATCTTGAATGGGTGTTTTATTCTAAGAATTTGCTTACTTAAAAGAAAAGAGGGGTTGGTTTTTTATTAGAGTGCTCGCCAACGATTGGGGTCCTTGTGCCTACATATATTCACTCGTAAGAAGTGAAGAATTAGAGCATTCGTAGTTCACGAGACTACGTTGAAAAATGGGATGTTTGGGTGGACGATGCTAATGTGTGCATTCTAGCAGTTAGGTGTATTGTGGCTTGCTCATAGAGTCTTATGCTAACGTGTCCATTCTTATTCCTTCTCCACCATTTTAAAGCTTATGGCGTATAACCCTAATCGTATCTTTATTATGTTTTGGATTTTTTATGAGAAAAATACCACTTGACGTTGGATGAAGGGTTTTATTGCTTGTAAAAATATTTGAAGTGATGCGAACAAGGTCGATGGCGGCGCATAAGGCAATCGACTTACAGGGGTGCAAATGGCTCGATAAAATCGAGAGTCTATTTTGAAAATATTTTTTGGAAACAAAAGTTAAAAATGACTATAATAACATCCACATACAATGGTCGTACAACCACATCGGGTTAGTCGGCTTGAAAAAAAAACGACATGAAATTTTTTTTGGGAAGTTCATTGTGCGAACCTTGCAGCGAAGCTTCCCAGAAAACAACAAGAAGTTCGTTGTGCAAACTTCCTAAAGAACGCAAACAGAGGAAAAAGGAACTGAAGTTCCCTGTGTGAACCTTGCAGCGAAGCTGCCCATAAAAAACAACAAGAAGTTCGTTGTGCGAACTTCATGCTGTTTTGCCCAGAATATGCTTTTTTTATGGAAATAGAGGGGAAAATTTCGCTGTGCGAACTTGCCAACGAACATGACAGCTTACATGAGTATTTTCAACTCATGTCACTATGAAAAATAAACTATGTTCTATCTTTTTTTCTTACTTTTTTACAACAGCTCTTGGTCATATTTGAGACCTTACTACAATATACAACACAAACATCACTTAAAAATAAAACATGCAAAATGTAAAGAGGTAAGAGTTTGAAAGGAAGGATACCCAAGAGCTACTAGCTTCCTTCACCAATGGCCTTTTTTGGATGTGCTCTATGACCCACTTCCTTCTTCTGGTTTTCTATCCCTCTCTTGTTCTCTCAATGGTTAGTGAATTCTCTCAATGTTTCTCTCCTTTTTTTTGTTTTTTCTCTTCCTCTCTTTTCTGATTTTTCTCCATGCCTATTGCTCTCAATATCTCTATGTGTCAACGTGTCTTCCTTCATTTTACTTACCGTTGTCCCCCTCTTTATAGTCAAACAATAGGGTTTTCACTTGTCTCAAAATCTCATATTTTTTCATTGAGAAATGCCTCTTACCACTTTCTTGATGTCACTCTCTTTCTTTTCATTTTCATGTGTACTTTGCTGTATTTTTGCTGCCACACTATTGTTGGATTTTGTCTTATTAAAGTGGTCCCAAATATGCTTGCTGTCAAATTTTGAATTTGAATATGTGCTAATTTTGTGATGCATCAAATACCTCCCTTTTGAATTGTGAGGTGGTAACATGAGTGTGACAATTTTGTTGTGTCCCCTTTTTTTTTGCTCACATTGGATCATGAATTGGTTCCTTAGGTTTTATGACATGAGTTGTGTGTTTATGAGTTATTTCTAGCTTGAGATATGAATGGGGCATGCATGGGGCTGTTCTGGACTAACTTGACAATGTCTTGAAATCGCCCATGGATAAGCACAAATGGTCTTAATTATTGCATTAAACCTTAATTGTTTTCCTTGGATGCTTGTAGGCTCATGTGAAGATTTAATCTGGAACACATAGAATTAATGAGGCATGAAGGGTACCATAGCATGAAGTTAATTAGAAACTTGAATTAATATTAGAAGTGACTTAATTTTCTAAGCATTACTTAGAGTTGGAAACTTTGTAACGAATGTGACATTCTTGTAATGTCATAAAATTTCTCTTTGTAATATTCTTGAATCTAATCTTGAATTCATGAATCTTGCGTTTGGAATGATGAATCTCCCTTATGCCGTTTAATTTGAAATGAATGAAGTCTTGAATTATGAACTTGTGATCTCTTGAATTCCACTTGAACAAAGAATTTGAAACAAGGTTGGATGAAGAAATCTTGAATTAGGTCTTGCACTTCATGTTCATTAGGAATATTGATCTTGAATATCCTAATATTTTTCAAGTAACTTCTCCTTGAAGGAATCTACATGAGTAGACTTTCCAACTTGAACCAAACCTTAGATGATGAACCTTTTCTTCCATGTAGCCCAAGATAGGAAATTTATCTTATTTGGAATGGAAAACAACGAACCGACCCAATTTTCACCTTGTGAACCCACATGCTCGATATGCAATAGAATGATGTATGATATGGCGAATGTAGGGTATGAAAGGCTAAAGGTGAAAATGAGGGTGTGACAAGCAGGAGCAGGATCCGATGGAGGATTCACGCTTGTGGAGGAAAATGTTGGGTGCAAGGAGAGTTGTTAAAGTTCCACATTGCCCATGAATTAGTGGAATGTTGGGTTTATAAGAGAGATGAACCATTTATCTAACACCTTAATATTTTGGGTTAAGATATGACGTCTCCCTCTCTTATGGCTCTAGAGCATTAGTCTCGTTGGTGCTCCTGACTCTCCCAGACTCCCCAACAATTCATCCACTTTATTCCTCTATATGTTACAAACATTACATATTGCCTTATTCCTCCCTTGTTTTGGTTTTAATTGCATATATGATTCTTTACTCAAACTAGTTATGTGACTCATGATTGAGTTAGTTCCTTGACTCAACGTCTGGTTGATCTCTCAAATCAATGACCTTACCTATTGATCGTGATGTGGAGAGTTGGCTCATATGACTCACTTTTCCTAGGGTTTTGCGACTTTATCTCTTAGTTCAAGGACCTTATATATAGATCATAACACAGAGAGTTAGCATGTATGACTCTGAGGATGCTTTAACTTTGCCACGTCAGTTTGAGTATTATCTTAGGATTTCGGGAGATGTAAAATGAATGGTTTGAGGTCCAATGATACTAAGTAGACTTGGGTCATTATGGATATAATGACACACGATCATTGTCCAATATATTCTCATGCTCTAATTTAAACCCATTATTAATTTGTTATTATTTTGCAACCTCATTACATGATATAAAATATAAAATATAATTATTCCAAATCGTGGATCATTTTTGTTTTAAATGATTTATTAAATTATTTAGTCACAATCCTCGTGAGATCGATAATTTACTTATCATTGGATACTAGTTTGACTTTGTATATTATCACACATTATTCTAACACTCATGACATATCCATGAGCGATAAGAGTTTCAATGTCGATTAATTATGAATCACTTTGTCTGTGTTTGGTAGGAGTAGGTGTTCTTGGGGCACACTCGATTCATATATGAATAACTTAAGATCATGTGTCATTTATTAATTGACTTTTTGACTAGCACAATATTATATAGCTAGCTAGTGTATCTGGATTCAATTATAAGCCCAAATTTCCAAAGATCCTTGACAATCCTTTTAGTTATTTCAACCTTCTCTGGTGATAGTTTACAACAGTGTTTGCCATATACATGAGATTCCATCGTAAAACCAATGAGTCCACACAACCTCGAGGCCTATGTTTTGTATTTCTTTAGTGTACAAGGAAAACAAAACACTATTTCCTACGGAAACATGAAAAGTTGGTCTTGTGCGCACTTAGGTAAATCTTACCCTATTTTGACATCCTTCATGGGATCACTCATTAAAATAACCTCGATGAACTCTCCATTAGGTTCAGGTTGCTCAAAAGTTTTTCTTTCTTCCAAAGGCAAATTTTCAAAATCATCTTAATTATCTTTGATGGGTTGCAGGTAGAGTTGGGAATTCTATTTTAGTGGTCCTTTGGTGACAGGTTTGAAGGCCTTGATTTTCTAGGACCATTGATGCTTTGCCAGTAGGGCTTAAAAAACAAGTGTGAGAAACTTCTAAGTCTGTTTCAAGCACATCAAATTTATAAATGTTGGTGGGAAACTCTTATATTAGATAGATCTTTGAGGATACCACACATAACCATGACATCATTGGCCTCTTCACAATGCAGTTGTAAATAGATTTTCACTCAGTGACTAAGATCTTGACATTGATAAGTCTTCTCTCTTTTTTTACCACAAATGTTAGTGGTAGCTCTACACACAATTACAAATAATATATTTCATGACAAAGCTTTCAACTCGTCCAATTAAAAACCGAGATCAAAAGACCTGGAGCACGCCATATTATTTTTTTAAAATTAAGTCTTATCCTTCGATTTTGTAGATAACTAATAGAAAATGTAGCCCAGGGGTTTCAGTATTGATTCTCAACTCATGCAACTTCGTGCTTTATTTAGAACCAGAACGACACCCTAATTTTATAAATCATCTTATCCCCTAGTTTTCATGAAAATCGACATGAAATGTTGACTAATATTTTATTTAATTAAATTTAATCCAACTTTTACCTCATATTTTATATCTAGTTTTTTTTCTTTCTAAAAACCGATATATAAAATCTAAATAATAATTTATTCCGACATCAGAATGTTAAGTCTCATTCACTTTTCATTATTTCTCATAAACTTTTTACGCTCTAGCAAACGAAAGAAGCATCATTCTTCATCTTCTCCACTTAACAAACTGAAACACCATTATTCATTTTCTTCACCTAACAAACTGAAACACCAGTCTTCATCTTCTCAGAGGAGGACAGAAGCTCAAAACTAAAACCAACACTTTTCTTTGACTCTCTCATAATATTTCTGATTTGTAAAACTTTTTTCATGACTGTAGCGATAATATTGTAGTAGTAGTTGTTGTTGTCATTGTTTTTGTTGTTGTTGTTGTTGAAGGTGAAAAAAATACACAAGAAGGGAAGATTGAACTGTGTTTGCCAAATCTTTTCTACTTTTGGTCAGAGTTTAGAATCTAAACAGAAGTTCAGACTCTGATTAATGAATGCAGCGGTTAGAAAGACAAAAGTAAATAAATGGGCAGAGAGCATAAAAAAGTTATCATGGTTCCTCTCCTACTGAGAGTAGTTCAGTGCCCTTGCAGCACAAGAGATTTCCAATATAATCAACCATATTAAAATTACTTATACACTCAAGTAAAAAACTTTTATGTTCACACCCTCAGTCGGATACTTCCTTGCTTAATTATCACCTGATCAAGACTTCCTTCTTAGATCCTCAGATCCTAAGACTTTCCTTCTTAAACCCCACAGGTTCAAGAACTTCTTGCTTAGACCTCCAGTTCAAGACTTTATGCTTAAACCTCCCGGGTTCAAGACTTCCTACAATCATCCAGCAATTAATCAATTATGGAATCATCCAGATGATCATGTAATCAATTATGCATGAATTTAACACCAAAAATCAGTGATCAAACATCAATCAAACTTATCCAAGCATTGAGATCACAAATCACATAGATCAAATCATCAAAATCAATTAAAATTGAGGATCTATGTTTTGATTATCCAAATAAGCTCAAAACAGAAGTGGATCTAGAATTAATCAACCTTCAAAGCTGAGAATTGCTTTGGTAAGTGTTGTTATATTGAAAATGATAGATCCAAGTTAGAAACCCAAGAAAATTTCAAGATCCAATAGATTTCTTACAAGAGAAGTGAAGGATGAGCCGAATAAGCAAAAATTGATCCAAAAATCACTTAATAGTTTGCTTCCAAAACCAGATTGTTAGTTCCATGATTCTATGACTGTCCATGGTTTTATGATAGGCTAAATTTTGGTAAGACATGTTTCTGCACTGATGTTAAGTAAGATGTTATAACATCTTCATCTACTGTTTTGACAGTATTATTGTCATGTGTTTTAATAAAGATGTCAAGACAGATGTCGTGACATCTTTGTCTGGTACGACAGGAGCTGCTATTTTATATCTGTTGACATAAGAGTTTTGGTTTGATGAAATTTTGTTGGATATATCTCATCAGTATGCGTAGGTCAAAGAGATTTATTAGGAACAAAGTGCAGATTTAATTGGAGTTCATAAAAAGGATCTTTGAGACTTTTTAGGAAACTACAAAATATTTGTTTCTATGTTTATGAAGAAGATTCTGCAGAAGATTTGGAGATTGATTTGATTAGATTTGATTTGCTAAATCAAATCTGATTTATTGACTACATTTTATGGTAAAACATTGTTATGTGTGTAGATGTCTTGACTGATGTCATGACATACTTGTGTAGTGTTCTGCAGGATATGTTTGGTTAGCTAATACAGAGTTTATTGGATGTCAAGCTGAATGTTGTGACATCGGTATCTGCCAGCATGGGTGCTGTTTTGTTTTCTGGTATGTTTCCTTATTTATCTCAGGCTATATTTTAGGAGACTTTATATTCAGTGTTGATCATGAAAGGAAACGCCTATGGCCTATTTTTTAGCACCTTGAATTGTGGAGATTGGATTTGATATGGAGTTATTATCAGGAGATTGATTGAAGATTAGAAGAATGATATGATTAGATTTGATTGATCAAATTAAATCTGCTGCTATTTATGAAGATTGAAATCTTCTCTTCCAGCTGTTATTTTTGACCAGCCCAAGCTCAGTCTGCATTACTATTTTAGGAGGCGCAGAAGCAAGAGAAATTAAGCACTCAAAACAAGAAAAACTTGAGTGTAAAATAAGGTTTTAGGGTTTTGAGAGTCTTTTATGTGTGACCTTGTAAGTCACCCTTTGTATCTTTGGATGTACCGTGGTAGACATGTTTAGGCTGTTAATTGTTCACTCAAAGATTTTAAGCAAGAGTGTATGGTACTTGATTGAAGCTGTTAAGCAAAATCAAGTGTTGTGACTTTGAAGAGTGTCTTCTAAAGTAGTTTTTATTTTGTATTGAATTGTTATCACTATTGTGATTGTGGGGAGTGAGGGGTGTCTCTTGTCTAGTGGGTTATAGGCAGAAATTGGATTGTGTAGAGATTAAGTGAGAAGTTGTAAATTAGGAGTTTAACTCTGAATTAATTCTTCTAATAGTGGATTTCCTTCCTTGCTTGGTAGCCCCCAGATGTAGGTGATGTTGCATCGAACTGGGTTAACAATTCATTGTGTTATTTATCTTTCAACATTTACAATTCTACACAATTTAAATGGTTAGATAAATAGTTCTGTCAGTCTGCAGATGTTACAACAGATGTCATGACATTGTTAATTTTTAAAGGGATTTAAAATGGTCATGTTCTATCCTTGTTCTGTTTTAGCAGAGATCAATGTTCTTAGCATCTCTTAGGACATCTGAGATCTACATACCAGAATTTTAATTGGTATCAGAGCAGGTATCCTATCTGTTCTGGATGAGGTCTTGGGACATACTTTCTTGTGTTTTGAACAAGGAGAAGTGGTAGCTGATTTGTTGATCTTGCTAAATATTTGAGTTGTTGCTTTTGAAGCATTCTGTGTATCTGTTGTTGTGCTCTCTGATATAGGAGCTTTTGTAATCTGTTGGATGTTTTTGCCAAAGAAGGAGTGGTTGTTGCCTCTGTATGATGTCCTATAAGATGTTCTGACATCTTGTTTAGGACATGTTGAAGATGTTCTTTTGGTGGTTCCGCTGCATATTTTTTTGATGGAAGAACTCTGGTAGTCCTGGGAGAAGAGTGGTCTATATTGTGCATTATGTATACAATTTGATGTATGGCTATGACAGGTGTGTAGTTGGTTGGAAGATGGTGTTTGTTGCTGCTCTGTTTGATCTACCAGGATATTGATCTTGCTGAATATTGTTTGTTTGGGATGTTGCTGATTATTTCTACAAGTTGATAAATGTTGTAGCTATGTTGCTTGTGTGCCTGGGTTGTTGCTTGTGTGCTTGGGCTATTCTGTTGTGTATTACAAGTTGTTGAAGGCTGTTTTAGAGAAGATAGTGGGAGGTGATTTATTTTCACCACTCATGACTTGCAAGGGCTCTATTATCAAGAGGAAGTCATAGGCAGGTTTAATCAAGGGTGTCAGTCTTGATGTTTCAACATTGAAGATACTTATACTAAACAATACTTTTGATATTAGTGAAGTGTAAATATCTATCAGATGGTCTTCTCAACAAGTTGTGTCGATTTAAGATCAGTTACCATTTATGGACTACACACGTACTTAATGGATTATCCTTAGTTGATGATCATGTTGTCTCATCAAATGTTGCACAAGTTTCAGGCCCCTGATTTGTTTGGTCTACTTCAAGGATCCGATGTTCAACCAAATGTTGAGACAGTCCATCAGCAGAGATTGTGTAGAATTTTGTTGATTCAAGGAGTGAATCACTAGATCAAAGGAGATATAGCTGGATCTGTCTTTATTCTAGTAACGTTATTGGCAAGAAACTAAGGTAGAATGTAGTGTTGATGGAAGTGAAGGTAAAGTTTTTTTTCTTCTTAGATCTGTTTATTTGTAATCTAGGAGTATTGGAGTGCAGCAGGTGTGTTCTAGTTTCTACTAGAAACATCTGATCTTTATCTAGAAAGTTTCCTAGCAAGAAACTTGTCTAGAAGACGGTGTTGGTGATAGCACTGCTTGGGTCAGTTTATTTCTGATTTAAGTGCATAGGAGCATGTGACCTTGCTCATCCTGGAGGTCAAGGATAAGTAGCAGTTACATTTGAATAAGTCTCTACTTAAGGAAAGCGGAAGTCCTTTTGTAAAGATCTTTTGTGACTAATCCTCTTTGAAGAATCTAGCCTTTGCATGTTTGGGGTCTCTAAAGAGTAGTTCCTTAAGGTGTGTACAGAAATACATAATGAAGGTTGTCTACTCAAGTCTATAAGAACATGGAACTCTTATTCTGTTATATGGAGAAGGTTATTCTAAGTGGAAGAATGAAAGCCTGATCTCTCCAGTGGGATGTCTGATCAAATGTTGTGACATCAAGCAGAAACTTCAGGGCCTTTTTTGTGTAATGGTACATCATTTAAAGATAGGTTGATCTTCTCGGGTATGAATGCTCTCTCATGCAGTTTGCAGGAGCTGTAAGAAGGAGTAGATGTTACAGGTTCAAGTCTTGGTGTATCCAAGTTGCCTTGCTAAGAAGCACGAAGGATATGAAGATCAAGTTTGTTTGGTGGATCAGAAGATTTTCTGGAGCTCTGAAGAAAGCTGAGAGTAACCAAACAGTGGCATTTGGTTGGTCTCTAATGTGAATTCAAGCAGTGTGCTTGGAACTAATTACACTTGTGCAGAAGGGTAGTTGGTTGAAAATCAAAGAAGGTTCTGGTTGTTGGAGCTTGTGGTAGAAGCCCTAAGTTTCTTATGGAAGATTTCCTTCTTTTGGAAGAAATATGAGTTTAATTCTCTCTGTTATTTGGATTTCTCGTTGAACTATGCTCAGATTAGATTATTGTTCAGATAGTAAGTCCAAGTGGTTAATGTATGATGTTTGTGATATAATGTCATAACTAATGTCAGAACATTATTTTGTTTGCTATACTTGAAGATCTATTGTGGAACTTGTGATTCACATCTTGACTAAGAAGTACTCTATCTTGTCATACGGGAGAATCATGAGGCAAAAGGACTGTCTTGGAGTATTATGTGAAGGCATTGTACAAAAACGGAGTGGATCATTGGTTGATTGCATTCTGATGTGTTATATGGAAGTGAATAGTCACTAGTTAAATCAGAAGTGTTCCATCTTATCATACGGGAGAATGATGAGACGAAGACTGTCTTGGATTAATAATCATTTTGTTTGCTGAACTTGGGGTTCAGATTGTGGAAACTGATATTCACTAGTTGAAACACAAGTGTTCTAACTTATCATATGGGAGAATGATGAGGTAAAGAATGTCTTGAATTATTGGGTGTCTATCTTGTTCTCTGACTCAGGCTGAGGTCAGAATACTTGTGGAGAAATGGCGCTTCTGCTACAAGTATCTCTATAAAAAAGTGGATCAGTTTGGTGCCTTCTCACTGTATGAGCATGGAGTTGGTCATGAGAGATAATGTGGTGATCTTGGGTGAGCTATTGTGGTACATAGGCTGCTTGTGGTTCTAGTAGTAAGTGAATGTGTTCAGCAGGTGTGTTGAACAAAGAGTGAGCTCTTGAAGACATGAAGATGAGTCTTATGTTTTCCATTCACGTGCTTCTGGAAAAAAAAGCATTAGTTATCCTTGATATGGGGAGTTATACTTCTATCTAGGATCTGTTGCTGTAATAGTACAGTTGTTTCTCAAGACTGCTTATGCTTTCAAGCAGTTTTTGATTGTATGTCTCCATGAGGGTGGAATGTCAGACAAAATGCTGTAACATTGTGTTTCTGTTCTAGCTCATGGTGAACTTGACATTGTTGGCTCTGTCATTGGGTGGCATGGATCAAATCAGATTTGTACAATCCTATTGGGAGTAATATAGAGGAGATAACATTATGATCTGGCTTCCACTGAAAAGTTTTTAGGCCTCTATCCAAGTGTTTTTGTATGACTAGTGAAGATGAAGATCAAGACATCATCAACTCTAATTTTGTGCATATGACATCCTGGAGATTTTTCTAGTCCTCCAAAGCTGAATTTGAGTGATCTTAAAGATAGTTATGTTTATCCTGCAACTACTTCTGCTTTTGTGGTTTGTGAAACAAGGTGTGTAGTGTTACATGTGTTTCCAGAGTGTGAATATGAAGATGATGAAGTGATTCTTCATGTGTTTGGGTTCTCTCTTTTAGGGGGAGTGTTGATTATGCTTGACAGGGGGAGATGTGTAACTGTCTGATGTGTAGCTGCATTACTTGTGCTAATATGGAGTTGTGTACAAAGTTTGCTGATTCTCAGGCAAGCTTGTGTTCTTGGACCACTAATGAGGTTGTAATGTCAGAAAAGATGTCCTGACATTGTGCTGTCTGGTGTAATCTTTCTTGACAATGTGACTGTGGGAGACTGTTGGTTTGAACTAGGTATGTGCTTACTTCTTATGAATGACCTAGGAAACAACATTGGTTATTGTCTGGGAGAATTTATTTTTCTCTGCAAAATATCTGTATCTCAAATTGGTGATTTAAAATCAATTGTTACTTAGCAAGTATCTAATTAATTATCCTTTAATTGGTGATGTCAAAAGTGTCACTCCTGAAGGTGCAGCTTCAGACAAAGCAAGAACTCAAGATTAAATGACTATGCTCATAGGGTAAAGCTATGTGGAGTTTTTACTATGGAGGTTGTTTCTCATCATGATGAAGCATGGTGTATGATGGTCATGGTGAAGAATCGGTTATTGATGGATTTATGCAAAAGGAGAAGTAGTTTATGTCCATGACTTGCTGCTTGTAGTCTGACTGATTAATGAAGGAATCATTTCTTAAGGTGCTTAAAAATGATTATTGTAATGTAAGACAGGATGTTAGAACATTATGTATCTGAGGAAGCTACATGAGAGTTTATTTCTCTCTATGTTTTTCTGGTGTTTGTGATAAACTGTTAAGCTGCTGCGGTTGTGTCCTTCTAAGACCTTCCTGTGTATCTTAAATGTATAGATTACTATGGAGATGATAAGTCATGTCAACCAAAGTAAATGGTAAAGGAGTTGATGTCATACATGATGGCGTGGAATTAGGATTGTGATGCTTGATACTCACAATCTGATCCAGAAGTGTTTTATCTAATCATGTTGGAGTATGATATGGAGATAGTGTTCAAGACTGTTTAGAGTGTATTCTCAAGGAGCTATGGTATCTGGATTTGTATGAATCATGATTGATTTTACTGTGTTAGAGTGAGTTCATCAGGGGGTGATTTGAAAGCTAGTGTTCAGTTGTGTTTAAGGCATTGTCCATGGATTGTTGCTACAGTGGTGCAGTCTTTATGTTGATTAGAGATCAAACAGCTTGTGTATCTCTTAGGAGATTGTGAGATGACAGGATTTTTGGACACCATGTGGAGTTTGTCAACTGAGTCTTGCTTTGAAGCATGGTGATCATGTTTCAGATTTTGGGTTTGGCTCTGTTTGATGTGTGCATCTGAGTTTATATGTGTACATTTACTCCAATTTTTGTCAAATTTTGGGCTAAACAAAGGGGGAGTAAAGTGTTAATGTTATCTGTTGTCCTGATGGTATGATTTAAAGTGTTAATATTGGTATGTCACTTGTATTGACATGATGAACAACATTGTGATAGGACTTTGCTACTGCTAAGGGAAGAGTAGTGTTTTGTGGTTGTTTTAGCCAAAAATTTCCAAAGGGGGAGATTGTTAGTTCCATGATTCTATGATTGTCCATGGTTCTATGATTGGATAAATTTTGATAAAACATGTTTATACACTGATGTTAAGTTAGATGTTATAACATCTTCATCTACTATTTTGACAGTACTGATGTCATGTGTTTTAATCAAGATGTCGAGACAGATGTCGTGACATCTTTGTCTGGTATAGCAGGAGCTGCTATTTTATATCTCTTGACATAAGTGTTTTGGTTTGATGAGATTCTATTGGATATATCTCATCAATATGCACAGGTTAAAGAGATTTATTAGGAACAAAATGCAGATTTAATTGAAGTTTATAAAAAGGATCTTTGAGACTTTTTAGAAAACTACAAAGTATTTGTTTCTATGTTTATGAAGAAGATTCTATAGAAGATTTGGAGATTGATTTGATTAGATTTGATTTGCTAAATCAAATCTAATTGATTGGCTGCATTTTATGGTAAAACATTGTTATGTGTGTAGATGTCTTGACTGATGTCATGACATACTTGTGTAGTGTTCTGCGGGATATGTTTGGTTAGCTAATACATAGTTTATTGGATGTCAAGCTGAATGTTTTGACATCGGTATCTGCCAGCATGGGCACTGTTTTGTTTTCTGGTATGTTTCCTTATTTATCTCAGGCTATATTTTAGGAAACTTTCTATTCAGTGTTGATCATGAAAGGAAACACCTATGGCCTATTTTTTAGCACCTTGAATTGTGGAGATTGGATTTGATATGGAGTTATAATCAGAAGATTGATTGAAGATTAGAAGAATGATATGATTAGTTTTGATTGATCAAATCAAATCCGCTGCTATTTATGAAGATTGAAATCTTCTCTTCCTGTTGTGACTTTGAAGAGTGTCTTCTAAAGTCGTTTTTCTTTTGTATTGAATTGTTATCACTGTTGTGATTGTGGGGAGTGAGAGGAGTCTCTTGTCTAGTGGGTTCTAGGCAGAAATTGCATTGGGTAGAGATTAAGTGAGGAGTTTTAAACTGGGAGTTTAGCTCTGAATTAATTCTTCTAATAGTGGATGTCCTTCCTGGCTTGGTAGCCCCCAGATGTAGGTGATGTCGCACCGAACTGGGTTAACAATTCATTGTGTTATTTATCTTTCAGCATTTACAATTTTGCATAATTTAAATGGTTAGATAAATAGTTCTGTCAGTCTGCAAATGTTATAACAGATGTCATGACATTGTTAACTTTTCAAGGGATTTAAAATGGTCATGATCTTTCCTTGTTATGTTTTAGCAGAAATTAATGTTCTTAGCATCTCTTAGGACATCTGAGATCTGCATACCAGAATTTCACAGATCCAAATCCAAACGAAAATAAAATGATGAATTGAAGTTGATGGAGATGAATGATGGAGGTTAAGCTCTAGAATTCAAGGATTCCAATGAAGAATCAAAGAATTCAACTGAAAGAGATCTAATGGAGTTTTTGAATATAAGGTAATTGAGAGAAAGTTGAGAGAAGTTGAGAGCAATGTGTAGAGAAATCAGAAAAATGAAGGTTCTTGTGTATGAATGAGTGAGGTTTGGAGTGAATTGGATTAAATAAGCTTTTGCTTAGGGGTGAAATTGTGGTTTGGAGTGATGGTTTGAAAATTGGAGTGGGATTAAGAATGGATATTTGGAGGGAAATTGGATTGGTTTTGAAAATAAATCAAAATTGGAGTGATTCTAGATCCTTCTACTAATGCAAAAACCAATTAACAAATGATCAAAATGGACCCCAAAAGTGGAAGCATTGAAAATGCACATATCTAGGCAAACATTTCTTTGGTTAATCGATTAACCATTTTCTATGGAAAATGGTTATTCGATTAACCCTTCAAAAATTTGAAAAATTGCGCCATTTGGAGGGAAACTTGCATTCTCGTCTGTTTCCACCTAATCTGAGCCATGTTAAGCCTATGAAACTTACCTTTTGATAATGTACTTGTGAAAATGCATGAGATAACCAGTGAACAGTCTCTTGTGCTAAAAATAACCTGCTGAAAAAATAAAATCAGGCACTCGATGGCTGGGCAAAATAAATGTTGAAGCCTCTGGCGCTTGCTCCTTAAAACCTTGCAATAAAAGAAGACTTTGAGCCATAGAAACACCTTATGATATGCAAAAATGTAAATCCAGAGAAACACAAGCCAAAAGATAAGTAAAATATAAGGAAAATTTTGGGGTGCTACAGTTACACACTTTAAACCTATCTCGTTCACCTCTTTACTAACTTGGGAGTGTCACCATGAGGGCGTAGCAATATCTACATATATCATGATGTCTACCCCGTAAACCAAGTAAAATAGGGTTTCCTTGGATGTAGAATATGGAGTGGTGTGGGACGACCATAGTATCTGGTGGAACAGTTATATCCATAAGCCTTTCATCTCATCTAGCTTCATTTTTAGTCCTTTAACGATTACTTTATTTGTTGAATACAATTTATTGTTGGTTTAGAGTTTACAACATATACAAATTTTATTTTTACTCTCAAAACCTTACAAACATCGGTGACCATAGTGCTGGCGAATTGGGTCCATTATCGAAAACGACCGCCCTGGGGGGCCTATATCTGCACATAATTTATTCCCTGATCTTGGTGAGTACTTCAACTATTACCCATTTGGTGAAGTAGTCAACTCATACTATTAGAAATTTTAGTTTATCTAGCGCCAAGGAGAAAGGGACAAGAATGTCCACAACCTATTGGTAGAAAGGCCAGGGCGAAGTCATCGATATGAGAAATTTTATCAGGGCATGGTGAAGGTCAGCATGTCTTTGATCGCACTTTTTGACAAAGGTGATGATATCCTTCATTAGGGTAGGCTAATAATACCCCACCCTTAGCAGTTTCTGCATGATAGCCTGCCCGTATATGTACCTACTACAACCACCCTTGTGTACCTCCACAAGAACCAAGATTGCTGAAAAAATATAATCAGGCACTCGATGGTTGGGCAAAATAAATGCCGAAGCCTCTAACACTTGCTGCTTAAAACCTTGCAATAAAATAAGACCTTGAGCCATAGAAACACCTTAATCCCATCTATCAAGAACCAATGCCATGATATGAAAAAATGCAAAATGCAGAGAAACACAAGCCAATAGATAAGAAAAAGATAAGGTAAATTTTGGGGTGCTACAAATAAGAACTTTAAACATATCTCATTCACCTCTTCACTAAATTGGGAGCGTCACCATAAGGGTATAACAATATCTACATATATCATGGTGTCTACCCTGAAAACCATGTAAAATGGGGTTTCCTTGGATGTAGAATGTGGAGTGGTGTGTGACGACCATAATATCTGGTGGAGCAATTATGTCCATAAGTTTTTCATCACATCTAGCTTCATTTTTATTCCTTTAAGGATTACTTTATTTGTCGAATAAAATGTATTGTTGGTTTAAGGTTTACAACGGATATAAATTTTGTTTGTACTCCCAAAACCTTACAAACATCGGTGACCATAGTGCTGGCGAATTGGGTTCCATTATAAAAAACGATCGCCCTCGGGCGCCTATATCTGCACATAATTTTATGTCGTGATCTTGGTGACTACTTCAGCTTCTACCCATTTGGTGAAGTAGTCAACTCATACTATTAGAAATTTTAGTTTATCTAGCGCCAAGGAGAAAGGGAAAAGAATGTCCACAACCTATTGGTAGAAAGTCCAGGGTGAAGTCATCGATATGATAAATTCTATCAGGGCATGGTGAAGGTCAGCATGTCTTTGATCTCACTTTTTGGAAAAGGTGATGATATCCTTCATTAGGGTAGGCCAATAATACCCCACCCTTAGTAGTTTATACATGATAACTTGCCCGTATATGTGCCTATTGCAACCGCCCTTGTGTACCTCTACAAGAACCAGGATAATTTCATGCTCTCCTAGACATTTCAACATGGGAGAAGCTCTCCCCATTCTATATAATTTTCTCGATATGAGGGTGTACTTAGGTGCCTGTTTTAAAATCCTTCTTGCATTTGCCTCATCCAATGGTAGTTTGCTAGTCTTCAGATAACACATTGTGGGAGACATCCAGCTAGACTAAAGGATAACTTCTAGGGAGTATACATTGTAGGTCTTTATGCTGGAGAAGGCAAGGGTTTCCTAGATAACTGTTATGTTGAACCCCGACATCTTTGATGTAGCTAGATTGGACAGAAGGCCCGCCCTAATGTTTTGTTTATGGGGGACATGCTCTCTATAAAAGAAAGAGAAATGGGAAGATAAAGTCTTTACATTTTGCATATACCTTTGTCCGTTGAGGTTCCTTGACTTGGTACTGACCAAATACTTGGTTGGCGACCAACTAGGAGTTAGTCTTGGCCTTCAACCTCGAGGCTCCCATTTCTAAGGAGAGGATCATTCCAACAATGAGAGACTCATACTCTACCTTCTAAGTTGAACACCGCAAAAAACGATTTAGGAAAAAATCAGGGCATACCGATGGACCGAAAGCTTCAACGAAGTGGCCCAGAGAAAATTAGGAATAAAAATCAAGAGAGAGGTCGTCAAACCCTCGACAAAGAAATCAAGATTAGGTGCCACCATATCAAGAGTCAAAGGGTCATCAAAATCCTTGACAAAACACAAATAAGGTGACTGCTATTTCAACAAAATCTCGTCTTAAATCCCCATCTTACGCCTCCAAACCCTCTAGGAAGTTGAATCCGTGTGTGAAATTAATTGAATATAGAACTGTAGGTCATCAAGAAGAAGGGGTGGGTTATAATTAAGTTTTAAGCCTTATATCCTTTTGTTTTGAAAACTGCGAGTTAGACCATGTTACAACCCTTAAAAGACCTAATTGAGGCTGGATTTATTCTAAAAGCATATTATATCAAGGTTGCATTAACCTAACTCCGAAAGGTATTTGTTGATCATTTGTACTAATCACACCACTTTGTGTACTGTGAATGGCTAGATCAGTATTGTGTTCTGATCATTGACCCATTCATTTTATTTCACCAAGTTGATATTAATAAATTTTGATTACAAAATTTTGTATAAACACTCTATCAAAATTTACATTTTTGAATGAACTATTTTAACTACAAGTCAGCACTTTGCCTCAGGGGAATCCCAAGAACGACAATCAATTGAGAAATTTGATCATGTGAAAGAAGTCCAGTCAGGGGAAATCACTTTAAGCATCGGTCGATCCGAGCAAGTCACCTTAAGAGTTAGTTAGTTAGTTAAGAGTAAATCGCTTCAAGACTCAAACCAGGGCGAGCTACCACATAAAGCACAATGAGTCCAAGCCTCTAAAGGTCTGTCAATCAGAAGTCTACCATTCCAAGAGTTGGTTAATCAGGGGTAGACCACTGCAATATTCAAACATTGGGACAAGCCATCTTGAGGTCGTCTCATGGCAAGCTGCTTCCAAACTCCTTTCAGGGTAAACATCTTCAAAGACCCAATAGACTGAGGCAAGATGAGCCAAAGAAGGGAAAGTCCTCTCCATACTTTCAAGATGTTCAAGAAAACATTGTTGTATGTCACAATCGTTGAGTTCAAGATGAATGTCAGGGAATCATGATAAATCCCCATCAAATAACCTTTTGCCTTTGATAAAGGAGCTTTGCTGCAAAAGAAACCTTCCATCCATAATCCACCATAGGGGCATTTTGGAAACCCTAAAGTCATTGCATATATCATTCTCATGCATTAATCATGTCACTTTTATCTAGCATCAAGCCTTGCATATCATCTCACTCATCGAGCATATGCCTATAACATGAAAGAACAAACATCGAAAAATATTTTTCATCTAGTAGACTATCTGAAAGTTAGTTTTTGTCTGACAATAAAATCAAAACTAGTTCCCTTCTGGTAGCTTTTTCTTAAAACTAGTTCCCGTCAGGTAGCCCATTTTAAACTCAGTTCCCGTCTGTTAATAAATTAGAAAACCCTAGTTCTTGTCTGGTAGGCTATCTAAAAGTTTGTTCCCTTGACAAACAGAAAAAAGACCAGTTCCCATAAGGTAATCTATCTTTCAAAGTCCAAAATTGTCTGCCAGTTTATTTCAAAGTCTAGTATTGTCTGTCGGTTCATTTTCAAAGTCCAACGATGCCTGGAAGTTCATTTTCAAAGTCCAGTGCTGTCTGGCAACTCATTTTCAAAATCTAGCATTGTCTGGCATCCTTCTTTTCAAGACAAATTATATTACTGATGTCTACGATCAAAGTTCAGCAATATTTGGCACCTTTTGTTTGAAGTCGATTTATATTAATAATGCCTATGGGTAAAGTTCAGTCATATCTGGCGCGTTCCCCAATAAATTTCTCCAGCAAATTGTTATCCCTAGTGAGCCTATCACCCTTTTTATCCTTCTCATTCCCTGTGGACAACCATAACTACATATCCCCATCATTCCCCACAAGTTCCCCATATTTCATTTTTATCCATCATAAAACATCCTGCTAGGGTTCATCTTGTAACACCCCCTTCTATACCCCCAAATAAATGCATATACAAATTTATCAGAGTGAAAATTTTAGAATAAGGTATAAAGGAAGAATGTCACAATTTCACCAATGAAACACTTTAACATTTGCTCCATAAAATATGTAACATTTTCATGGTTTAGAAATCACATTTCAACATTTAAATTTAAGCGGAAGATAAAATCATTTAATCATTTCCAAAATATTAATTCACATATAGATAAGATATCCAGATTGATACATCATGCCAGGTAATTATAAAACCACATCAGCTGATACATCACAATGTATCACAAAAGCATAACTATACTAGTCTAACTACTCGGTGTTACATATCAGAGCAGCCGACTCAAAAGAATGAAGATAACTTCACAAAAAAAAACTCCAGCATCCTAATCTGCAATGCCTCATAGAGCATTATAAAACAGCAGAAGGGTGAGAAATATAACCATAATAATCAAAGCATAAGATTATATATATAGGTAATCATATAACTCAACTCCATATTTCTCACCACAATTCACCCTCTTAGTCATATATATTTACCACACATATATAGACAACATGAATATTCACAAAGCATTCCCACATCATGCATACACTCACATTTCCACAATCTTATCATTCACACATAAGCATCTCTTCATGCATATGTCATATATCAATGTGACTCAACAACTCAATGCAACTCATGCAATGCGGTACCGACTCTCGTTATCATTTTTTTCGGTTTTTACATTAAACCGGGTCCACTCTTCTAGACCGATAACCCGTTATCATTTTTCGATTTTTACATTAAACCGGGTCCACTCTTCTAGACTGATAACAACAAAGGCCCGTCCTCTAAGCCTTCAAACCCACTCTTCTAGGTTTGGGACAAGTCACTAGTCTCCACGAAACTCGCAAGCATTGCCTCTTGACTAAATGATGCATATGCAATCGAAAATCAAATGCACTTAAGACCGACATCTTACTCTCATGCATTCCAATAATTCATCTCTTCAAGAATTACAACATGATTGCACACACAACATATTCATAACAATTCAAGGTATTCACATTAATACCATTAACGTAATTCGCAAGTCATGCACACATATCCACAATGTTCTCATGCATACTTATCACACAATTGCACACAACATTAGGCATTCACAATTTATCAAACAATGCACACATAACCTCTATTATGTTCTCATGCATTTCCAATCAATACAAACAATATACACATCTCAAAACCTAGGATTCACGCCCGAAGGCTACCCACAGCATATCACAATAGTACATAAACTATGCGATTAATCAGGCAATAAACCATAGTCGAACCACACAATCAACCTATGGATAAATCTCAAATAAAACATCAACCTGTCATACTCGCTACTCCTTCGCTAAGCGAACTTCTAGCGAGTATTCGCTACTTGTTCGCCTAGCGAACGTGCTAGCGAATCTCAACAGAAGTTACTGACTTCATTCGCTACCTGCTCGCTACAACGAGCTTCTCAGCAAATCGTTCGCTATCTCTTCGCTACACTTTCGCTACCAGCGAACACACCAAAATCCATTCTGTCCAAGTCTGGGACCATTCGCTACTTGTTCGCTGGGCGAGCTCCTAGCGAGCATTCGCGACCTGCTCGCCTAGCGAGCTGCTAGCGAGTGTCTGCGTATTTTGTTTTTCACTTACTGTTATCCAACTCAACCAACTCCAAAAACTCCAATCTCACCAATCCAATTCCAATACTCTTAGTCTAACATTTCTAGACTATTCTACATCATCTATTTCAGATTTTAACCGATTAAATTGAGTTCTACCGATTATTCCAACTTTTGCCCTAAATGGAAAAGGATGGAAACTACACCAAAACCTCAACCCAACATATATAACATCATGCAATGATCAAATAGAAACATTTCTCACCCTTACCTCGATTAATCGGAGCTTTAATGTTGGTTCTTGATGATTTTCCACTTTCCTCTTCTTCTCCTCTCTTTCTCTTCTTCTTTCTTTCCAAATGTTTCTCTCTAACTTTCTTTTCTTTTCCTTCTCTATTCTATATTTCCTTTATTTTCCTTCCTTCCAATTTCCTTCTCAATTCTCTATTAATTCCAATTAATAAAAATTAATTTCCAACATTAATAAAAAATCCCACTAAATCAATTAATTACTATAATTAATTATTTAATGAAATTCGGGCTGTTACAACCCTCCCCCACTTTAGGAATTTTCGTCCTCGAAAATGTTACCTGGTTCAAACAGTTCTGGATAAGACTCCGTCATTTGGCTCTCTAGTTCCCAAGTCACATTTCCACCAGCTGGTCCTCCCCAAGCGACCTTCACCAAAGAAATCTCCTTGCCTCGAAGTTGCTTCAATTTCCGATCCTCTATCCGCATAGGTGATGTCTCAACAGTCAGGTTATCTCTCACCTGCACATCATCTAATTGGACTACATGAGATGGATCCGCAATGTATTTCCTCAACTGAGATACATGGAATACGTCATGAAGATTAGCAAGCGACGGTGGTAAAGCCACACGATAGGCCACTTATCCTATCCTCTGCAAAATCTGATAAGGACCAATGAAACGCGACGACAACTTGCGCGACTTTAATGCCCTACCAACACCTGTCATCGGAGTGACTCGAAGAAACACATGATCTCCCTCTTGAAATTCAAGTGCCTTCCTCCTCTTGTCATAATAACTCTTCTGACGACTCTGAGCAACTCTCATCTTCTCTTGAATCATCTTGATCTTATCAATAGTCTGTTGAACTAACTCGGGTCCAACAACAGAACTCTCTCCGGACTCAAACCAACACAGTGGTGTCCTACACCGCCTACCATACAACGCCTCAAATGGTGTCATACCGATACTCGAATGAAAACTGTTGTTGTAGGTAAACTCAATCAAAGGCAAGTAGCTATCCCAAGCTCCTCCTTTTTCCAATACACAAGCTCTCAAAAGATCTTCAAGCGACTGAATCGTCCTCTCCGTCTAACCATCTGTCTGAGGATGATAAGTTGAACTCAAACGCAACTTAGTACCCAAAGCACTCTGCAAGCTCTCCCAAAATCTCGAAGTGAACCTCGGATCTCTATCCGAAACAATACTCTATGGAATACCATGCAAACACACAATCCTCTCAATATACAATTTAGCCAACTTCTCCAACGGGTAATCCACACGCATAGGGATAAAGTGAGCAGATTTAGTCAATCTATCCACAATAACCCAAATAGCCTCAAAATTACTCGGCGTCCTCGGCAAACCCGATACAAAATCCATGGAGATACTATCCCACTTCCACTCAGGAATAAACAACGGCTTCATCAAACCCGATGGCTTCTGATGCTCAATCTTTGACTTCTGGCAAGTCAAACAAGAATACACAAATTCCGCAATATCCTTCTTCATACTAGGCCACCAAAACACTTTCCTCAAATCCTGATACATCTTAGTAGCACCCGGATGAATACTCAATCCGCTACGATGTCCTTCCTCAAGGATACTCTTTTTAAGCTCCACAACATTCGGAACACAAACTCGATCCCGACATCTCATAATCCCATTCTCATCAATTCGAAAATCACCACCTTGGCCTTGGTTGATTAAAGTCAACCGATCAACTAAACTCAAATCTGATTTCTGTCCTTCTCGAATTTCATCCAAAATACCACTTGTAAGCTTTAACATACCCAACTTAAATCCAAAAGAAGTTCTCTCACATACAAAACTCAAATCTCGAAATTGCTCGACCAATTCCAACTCTTTCACCATCAACGCCGACATATGCAATGATTTCCGACTCAATGCATCCGCTACTACATTTGCTTTACCCGGATGGTAATTCAAACCAAAATCATAATCCTTAAAAAGTTCAAGCCATCTTCTTTGTCTTGCATTCAATTCCTTTTGATCAAAAAGATATTTCAAACTCTTATGGTCACTAAACACTTCAAATCTTACACCAAACAGATAATGCCTCCAAAGTTTCAACACGAACACAACGGCGGCCAACTCTAAGTCATGCGTCGGATAATTCTTCTCATGCACTTTGAGTTTCCTCGAAGCATAAGCCACAACTTGATTATTTTGTATCAACACACCTCCCAAGCCCATTAAAGAAGCATCACAATACACAACGAACGGTTCTTCCGGATTTGGCAAAATCAAAACAGGGGTTGTCGTCAACCTTCGCTTAAGTTCTTGGAAACTCGCTTTACACTTGGCATCCCAAACAAAAGCTTGACCCTTCCTAGTCAACTGCGTCAACGGCAATGATAACTTAGCGAATCCTTCAATAAACTTCCGATAATAACCGGCTAAACCAAGGAAACTTCTAATCTCAAAAACTGACTTCGGAGTCTCCCATTGCGATACCGCTTCAACCTTCGACGGATCAACCGCAATACCATTACTCGAAATTACATGACCAAGGAAACTAACTTCCTTCAACCAAAAATCACACATAGAAAGCTTTGCAAACAACTGCTTCTCTCTCAACACAGATAACACAATCTTCAGATGCTCGACATGCTCTTCTTCGCTCTTCGAATAAACCAAGATGTCGTCGATAAACACAACCACAAACTTATCCAAATAAGGATGGAAAATCCTATTCATGTACTCCATAAATACACCTGGTGCATTAGTCACGCCAAATGGCATTACAGAATACTCATAGTGTCCATACCTCGTTCTAAAAGCAGTCTTCTGAATATCCTTAGCTTTCACACGAATCTGATGATACCCAGATCTCAAATAAATCTTGCTGAACACACTTGCACCAACCAACTGATCCATCAGATCATCAATCCTCGAGAGTGGATACTTGTTCTTAATAGTCACCTTGTTCAACTGTCTGTAATCCACACAGAGCCTCATAGAACCCTCTTTCTTCTTAACCAACAACACCAGTGCACCCCACGGCCACACACTCGGACGAATAAACCTCTTTTCAAGCAAATCCTCAAGTTGACTCTTCATCTCTTTCAATTCTGATGCCGACATACGATAAGGAGCCATCGATATCGGACTAGTTCCAGGAATCAAATCTATTGAAAACTCCATTTCTCGCTCCGATGGTAAATCCTTTATCTTTTCAGGGAAAACTTCCGGAAAATCTCTAACAATTGGTAAAGCACCAATCTCTTCGCTTCCACCAATTCTCAAAGTTGCCATAAGCATAAATACCTTAGCTCCATCTTGTACTGATTCTTTCACTTGTCTCGCTGTCATAAACAAATCTCTTGCAACGTCCGATTCCGGAAAAATAACCGTCTTGTCAAAACAGTTAATATATACCCGGTTAAATTCCAACCAATTCATCCCAAGGATGACATCGAGTTGGTCTAGGTGAAGACACACTAAATCAATTCCAAAATCTTTACCGAAGATACTCAACGGACAATTCAAACAAACATACGGTGTAGTTACCGAACCCATAGCAGGAGTATCAATAACCATACCGCCACCAATCACAGACAACTCAAGATTCAACCTTCTAACACAATCCAAAGAAATAAAAGAATGCGTAGCTCCGGTATCAATTATAGCGATCAAAGGTGTACCATTAATGAAGCACATACCTCTGATCAAGCGATCGCTTCATCGTTCCTCCCTACAACCATCTTACTAATTCCAACAACAGAACCACGTAAGAACAACCAATATTGATGATGCAACACACGCATATCAATAACACACAGGGAAAAACACTCTAACAACTTGGCCGGACGGACCGACCTGCTCTGATACCACTATTGTAGCACCCCCTTCTATACCCCCAAATAAATGCATATACAAATTTATCAGAGTGAAAATTTTAGAATAAGGTATAAAGGAAGAATGTCACAATTTCACCAATGAAACACTTTAACATTTGCTCCATAAAATATGTAACATTTTCATGGTTTAGAAATCACATTTCAACATTTAAATTTAAGCGGAAGATAAAATCATTTAATCATTTCCAAAATATTAATTCACATACAGATAAGATATCCAGATTGATACATCATGCCAGGTAATTACAAAACCACATCAGCTGATACATCGCAATGTATCACAAAAGAATAACTATACTAGTCTAACTACCCGGTGTTACATATCAGAGCAGCCGACTCAAAAGAATGAAGATAACTTCACAAAAAAACTTCAGCATCCTAATCTGCAATGCCTCATAGAGCATTATAAAACAGCAGAAGGGTGAGAAATATAACCATAATAATCAAAGCATAAGATTATATATATATAGGTAATCATATAACTTAACTCCATATTTCTCACCATAATTCACCCTCTTAGTCATATATATTTACCACACATATATAGACAACATGAATATTCACAAAGCATTCCCACATCATGCATACACTCACATTTCCACAATCTTATCATTCACACATAAGCATCTCTTCATGCATATGTCATATATCAATGTGACTCAACAACTCAACGCAACTCATGCAATGCGGTACCGACTCTCGTTATCATTTTTTTCGGTTTTTACATTAAACCGGGTCCACTCTTCTAGACCGATAACCCGTTATCATTTTTCGGTTTTTACATTAAACCGGGTCCACTCTTCTAGACCGATAACAACAAATGCCCGTCCTCTAAGCCTTCAAACCCACTCTTCTAGGTTTGGGACAAGTCACTAGTCTCCACGAAACTAGCAATCATTGCCTCTTGACTAAATGATGCATATGCAATCGAAAATCAAATGCACTTAAGACCGACATCTTAATCTCATGCATTCCAATAATTCATCTCTTCAAGAATTACAACATGATTGCACACACAACATATTTATAACAATTCAAGGTATTCACATTAATACCATTAACGTAATTCGCAAGTCATGCACACATATCCACAATGTTCTCATGCATACTTATCACGCAATTGCATACAACATTAGGCATTCACAATTTATCAAACAATGCACACATAACCTCTATTATGTTCTCATGCATTTCCAATCAATACAAACAATATACACATCTCAAAACCTAGGATTCACGCCCGAAGGCTACCCACAGCATATCACAATAGTACATAAACTATGCGATTAATCAGGCAATAAACCATAGTCGAACCACACAATCAACCTATGGATAAATCTCAAATAAAACATCAACCTGTCATACTCGCTACTCCTTCGTTAAGCGAACTCCTAGCGAGTATTCGCTACTTGTTCGCCTAGCGAACGTGCTAGCGAATCTCAATAGAAGTTACTGACTTCATTCGCTACCTGCTCGCTACAATGAGCTTCCCAGCGAATCGTTCGCTATCTCTTCGCTACACTTTCGCTACCAGCGAACACACAAAAATCCATTCTGTCCAAGTCTGGGACCATTCGCTACTTGTTCGCTGAGCGAGCTCCAAGCGAGCATTCGCGACCTGCTCGCCTAGCGAGCTGCTAGCGAGTGTCTGCGTATTTTGTTTTTCACTTACTGTTATCCAACTCAACCAACTCCAAAAACTCCAATCTCACCAATCCAATTCCAATACTCTTAGTCTAACATTTCTAGACTATTCTACATCATCTATTTCAGATTTTAACCGATTAAATTGAGTTATACCGATTATTCCAACTTTTGCCCTAAATGGAAAAGGATGGAAACTACACCAAAACCTCAACCCAACATATATAACATCATGCAATGATCAAATAGAAACATTTCTCACCCTTACCTCGATTAATCGGAGCTTTGATGTTGGTTCTTGATGATTTTCCACTTTCCTCTTCTTCTCCTCTCTTTCTCTTCTTCTTTCTTTCCAAATGTTTCTCTCTAACTTTCTTTTCTTTTCCTTCTCTATTATATATTTCCTTTATTTTCCTTCCTTCCAATTTCCTTCTCAATTCTCTATTAATTCCAATTAATAAAAATTAATTTCCAACATTAATAAAAAATCCCACTAAATCAATTAATTACTATAATTAATTATTTAATGAAATTCGGGCTGTTACACATATCATATCACATCATATCCCTAACAAACCAAAACAAAAAAAAAGCCATTCATGCATTTATAGCATCTCATTTCATTTTATTTCATCAATGGAAAAAATTTAGGTCCTTCACTATTTAACTATCTCCCACCATGATCATATGAAGATTGACCTTCTTCATATTCTTTGGTCGAAGATATTTAAGTAGGGGCAACTTTCATACCCCAATTTTCTCCTAGATCACTAAATCAATACATTCGTCATGACATTTGCATCATATGCATAGCATAGCATAATGCTTAAAGTGTCGACCAAAATAAATTTTCTGTTCTACAGACAAATCGGTTGAATAAATCTTCAAATGTACATAAAATAAGTGGGCAAAACTTTTTGAAATAAGGCTTGCAGCGGTCAATTTTGTTGATCTACGGTTCGCTTATTTTAATTTGGCATGCTCGTTTTATTATTTCGGTCTCATTTACGTTTGCATTGTGATCAGTCTGAGCCTTTTTAATAGGAAATTTTTATTGCAAAATTGACCTTTACATGTCTGTTTTCTGGAACTTTATTTTGCATAAATCATTTTAACATGTTTATTTTATTTTTTAGCACATTTTCCTGCCCAATTTTTATTAATTTTAATTTATTTTTTACCTCTTTTTTATCATTTTAATTTTGTTTTTGATCAAAATATCGAGAAAAATAAATAGAGAAAGTGTATAGTCCTTTAATCTTTATTTGTCTCTATTTGAAAATTGTGCATTTTGTTCTTTTAATTTTAAATTGCATTTTCTTATCTTCTAAGTTATCTAGAGGCAATTTTGACATTTTAATAAAATAAATCCTAGTTTTAATATATAAATCCATTGGTCATGAAAATCAAACTTAGCCAATAAACAATCAAAAAATGGCGCACCATTCCCGAATGTTGGCCTCTCTCTCAATTTCCAAAATCCTTTTTTTTTTTTTTTTTTTTTTCATTTTTTAAGCCAAACATGGCCTCCTTATCATCACCATCTTTCTCAAGCCCAAACAGCTTAATAAACCATCAACCATCAAAACCAATTCTACTGCCATTTTCTTTCCATGATCTTCATCACTAAATCAACTCACAACAATAAACTCTCTCCATAACACTCATCTTGATGTCAACCTTTCTATTTCCATGAACATCATCGTAGCTCTCATACTCACCTTCATGCTTCATAAAAACATAAACCTCGTCTTCATGTAGCAGCTCCATTACTGTAACAATCATGACTTTATCTTCTTCTTCCATAACTAACACATTAACTTCATAAACCAACAACTTTCAGCACCTTTAAAATCAACCTTCTTTTCATTAGATTTTTTCCAATTCATACAAACCACAAAAACTCTTTCAAATAAACCACAACTCACCATGACTAACCTTCTTTCACCATTTCACTCCTTCATTTTCACAATGTACACAACAACACAAAAAAACTCACAACAACTCCAACATAAACATCATTACAAACTCCATTACACGTCTTTCATCATTGTTCACATATACAACCAACTTCTTTCATCCATGTGAAACATAGACTATATTCCTTCCAACATTTATTCCACTGAACCATACACATCTTGTTTCCTCTCATAACAACAACAACAATATCGTAACTGATAGCCAACAACCACCCACACGCCCATCCCCGCTGTTTCACCGCCGCTGAAAGTTTGTATCCCTTTTCATTTTTTTTCTCTCGTGTTTTGAATCGTGTGTGTTATTTGTTATGAATTTTTTTTTATTTGTTTGAGTTTAAAAACAATGGAGAGTGTGTTATATCACAAGAAGGCGCGCGCGAGAGAGAGATTGATAATATAGAGAGTGAAGGTTTAAGGGGGCGCCGTCGCCAGTGGGATGGCCGGCCGGCTTCCTCTATGTTAAACGAAACCTGTGAATGAGAGAGGAAGAGGTGAACATGTTTGTTGAAGCTTTTGTTTCTTTTTCAGAGAGAGAGAGAGAGAGAGAGAGAGAGATATGCTAATTGCATGCCACATTTCGAAATCTAATTAGTGGCTTTTTGAAATATGAAAAAAATAATGTACTCTCTCTTTCCAAGATGCTGCGCTGACACCCCTCTCCCTCTCTTACTATTTTCTTTTTCTTTTTTCTTTTTTTATAATCTTTTGTTTTTATTAGTGAATTAAGCTTTTTGTGTTTGGTTGGGTTAGGCCCAATTGATTTTTAATGTTTACATCCTAATACATGCATGCACCCCTTAGTTTTATTTTCTCTAGTTCTCTTATTAGTTTTAATTATTAATTAATTAATTCATTGATTTTTGCCTAGTTAGTTGAATAATTAATTTTTTGTTTTTTATTTAGTAAATTATTTGATTTTTTATTTAAATATGTCTAGTCATTTTAGTTAAGTAATCTCTATTCATGTTTATATTGCACATGTAAATAATCATTTTCTCTTTGTTTTTTTTTCTTACTTTGTGGGTTGGTTATATTAAGGGAATGTATTAACACCTTAAGTATTTGTAGTACTCTACAGGAGCCTCTTGTTAGGTATTGTGTTATTGCTAATGGTAATCTGTTAAGGCAAAGGTGCTAAAGGTAAAGACCTATAGATATACACACTAAGTATGCTCGCCAAGATGTCGCATCACGTGCCTACATATCCTTACACGGATGGAATCAGAGCAATCATAGTTCACCTAACTAAAATAAAGGAACTCTTGACTATGGTTAAGGTTTTAAGGGGAATAAGTATTAATAACAATGATACTTACATAGAGTTAATAAACTCTCTAAGTCTAAGTCGGAAGATGATAGCGCGAAGTTATATCGAATAATTGACTTGACTTGCATGAATTTTATCTGTTTCTTTTACTGTTTTATTTGATTTATCTTCGATTACGCTATTGTTTTCTTCTATTTTGTAGGTTACTATAAATCTGGACTAAAAGTATAAAAGGAGAAATAAATGAAGGAAATGGAAAGAAAAGAGGAAGAAAAGACCATGGAAAGAAAAGAAGAAGAAAAAAAGAGAAAGGAAAGAAAAGGTGTGGGGGCCACCACATACCAAGTGGCACTTGCCACTTGGATGTGGTGCCTGCCACATAGAAGAGAGGTGGCGCCTGCCACCTATATAATGAAGGGAAGGTGGCGGTTGTCACATAGAAAGGGGTGGCGAGTGCCACTCCTAACTATCAGGAGAAGTGGTAACTTTCACCCCTATTTGAACGGGAAGTGGCGCCTGCCACTTCCTCTCCTAAATTTTCTGCACGAAGCCTCCTAATTTTTCTCAACTCCTCACTACATTTTCTCCTGAATTCTCTCCTCATTTGAAGCCTCAAGGCCAGCCCACTAACAGTATAAAAAGGGAGCAGTTTGTGAAGAAACGCACACATTATTTTCTAGTTTTCAATTCTTAGTTTTTTTTTCTGCTTTTGCTTTTATTTTCTCTGTATTATTTTAAGGCTTTGTAAGGAAAATTTTTATGCCATTAGTTTAGGATTGATTCGATAAAGGTTGTAAACATTGTACCGACAATACAAGTCGGCCTTCAAGAAATCAAATCCAAGTTCTGCTAATTTCCAGGTTTTTATTTTATTTGCTTTAATTTTACCGCTTTACTTTTATGCATTTCTTCTGCTTTCTGGTTAGTATTAGGATTGAAATTAGCGAAAATATGAAAGCCATGTCTGGCTAAAACCCGTAGTATCGGTATGTAATCACAAACGTTCGGAGGGGGGTTAAGTAAACCGTGACGTAGAATTTACATGAAATAAAAGTTTCTGGAATCTGTTTCTTTTGCCAAAATTAATAAATTTTGTCACGAGAGTGAGAAAGTAACGAAGGTTAAAATCAATAGAGCTAGAGTTTGAGGTTTTAATCGGATAGGTGAAATTGAACATTAGGCTTAAATACAGCGAAAGCGCTTAGAGTTTATTTAGGATTTATCTGTTTCTAAAAAGTGTTTTTATCTGCAAAATGAGAGAGCGCGAGCCGCAGTTTAATTTAAAAGCATAGTCTAAGTCAAGAGAACGAGAGTGTGAGATAAGGGCTTTTAAAGGGGTATTTTCTACAGATTAACGATTCTTTCTTTTTAATCCTAAACGTCCACGAATTACCGAACCCCCGATGACTGATAAAGATTATATACTGATATTTAGCAATATCTTATTTTAATTAGTATTTTAATTCAGCACTTATTTTTATTTTTCGCACCTTAAAAATTAGAAATTCATTAGCCTTAGCTTTACATAGTAGCAATAGATAGCGGTAGATCGACTCTTGGTCCTTTGGGTTCGACTCCAAACTGCGAGTTATACGGAATTCTTGGGCATGCTGCCCTTGAATGTCAGCTTTTAACAGGAGTTTCCACAGACCAAGTGAATTATGCTCAAGGAAACCCTTACTCAAATACCTATAACCCAGGTTGGAAAAACCATCCAAACGTTTCGTACAAAAACAACAATGTATTGTATGCACCTGGACAAACACCTGATGTACCACCAGGATATCAGAAACCTGTCGTAGCTGCTCAAAATGCCCCTAGGAAATCTAACCTCGAATTGATGATGGAGAACTTCATATCCGCCCAGGCTCAAACAAATAAAGACTTCCTGAATCAAAACATACACACTAGTGAGCAAATTAAGCAATTAGCAAACAAGGTAGACGCATTAGCCACTCACAACAAATTCCTGAAACCCAAATTTCGCAAGTGGCACAACAACAAGCACCTACTGCTGCTCCTGCAGGCACATTTCCTGGACAACCGTAACCTAATCCAAAAGGACATGCAAATGCTATCATACTACTGTTGTACCCCAAAATTTGACCAACCATTTCTTGCATTTGGCTTATGTTTTCATTTCATTTTTGCATTGCTGCATATCATATCATTTGTTCTTGAGGCAGGGGATCAAGACATTTATGTGGCTCAGAGATTTTCTTTTTGTCACAAGAACCCAATCAGGGAGCATCAGGGGCTCCGACATTTATTTTTCCCGACGATCGAGCGGTCGATTTTATTTCATTTTGCAGGATAATTTTCATCTCAAGAGGCAGCACTCAGGCTATCTCAGACATTTTCATGGTTGTAATGTCAAAGGGCGAGTTTCAAAGGTTCAACAAGGCTCTGAACAAGTGAAAACGGACGAATATGCAGGTTTCCCTCCAAAAGGCGCCAAAATTCAAATTTTAAAGGTGTTAATCGATTAACCCAAATGGTTAACCGATTAACCAAGGCAAAATCGGAGCAAATTTGAATTTTTTAAGGTGTTAATCGATTAACCCAAATGGTTAACCGATTAATCAAGGAAAATTTTGCCTCTGTAGGTGAGCTTTCAAGAGGTAGCCACTTTGGGGTCCATTTTGATCACTTGTGAAGTTGATTTTACACCAGAAGAAGGATCTAGAATCACTCTAAATTGGGATTAACATTTAAAATTAATTCAAATTCCCTCCAATTTCCCATTCCTAATCCCATTCCAATTTTCATAACCACACTTCAAACCACACCACACTCCAAACCTAAAGCATACTTAAGTGATTTGCTTCAAACCTCACACACACAATCCTCATAATTCCATTTCATTTTCAGAATTCACTCACTCTTGAATTTTACTCTCAACTTTTCCATACTCAAACAAACTCCATTAGAGCTCTCACCTTGAATTCCTTGATTCTCCATTGGAATCATTGAACTCTAGAGCTAAACCTTCACCCTTCATCCATATTATTTCCAATTCTCCATTCCATTTTCGTGCTAGTGTGGATCTGAACTTGGAAGTGGATCTAGAAGAGCTTATTTGGATCGGTTTAGCTTAATTTTGGTGGATCTTCATTTCTACTACAAGAAATCACTTGGATCTTGAAGAATCTCCAGGTTTCTTACTCTGATTTGCTCATTTCAAGTGAATCAACACTAACCAAAGCAAACCTCTGCTTTGTAGGTTGGAAATTCTAGATCCGATTCTGGTTTTGAGCTTATTTGCACAATTATCATGTTGATCTTCATTTTTGATTGATTTTTGATTCATGTGATTTTTGGTCTTGCTATTTGAATGTGTTTACATGTTGATTGGATCACTGATTTCTGGTTTAAATTCGTGCATAATTGATTATATGATCATTTGGATTATTGCTTAAGTGATTATTGGCTGAAAGTGCTTTTGAGCTGCTATTTTCTACTTCTCGTACAATGTTAATCGGTTAACCAGTTGCAGTACAAACTGGTTAATCGATTAACTAGTGGCGAATTTCAAAATTTTTTAAGTGGTTAATCGGTTAACCCATAGTGTTAACCGATTAACACTGTGCCAGAATGCCACATTTGGTTATTTTTAAACATGTTTTGTTTGCTTCTTACTTTGAATATTCATAGATCAATATGATGCATTTGATTGAGTTGTTTTGGATATGTGTTGTTGTTCTTGATTGTTTAATCTTGATTCTCCGACACACGTTGTTCAACTTCCATTTGAATGCATACTTTTTTAGATGTTATTCAAGTGATGATCATTTGTTTTACTTAAGTTTGAAGAATTGTTTGGTTGAGATGTGCTTGTGGCCGCTGTTGTCCCACATTTTTTTCCTCCCACTTTTCTTTGATGATTGATGGTAATGGTCGTAGGAGTTCGCTTCTCCCATTTCATCTCATCCTCGCATCTTTTGTGTTTGCATTTCATGTTTGCATCCCTTTCATCTTGTTATTGAATTACTTTGTGTTTACTTGATCTTTTGCCATGATCCCTTAGGGTTCCTAGTCCCTCCGTTTAGGATGGGAGTAGAAGAGACATTAGGTGTTCAATCCAAGCATGCTAACATTAGGATAGTTTTTCCCCTCTTAATCTCAATCTTAGGAGCATTGTGCATGATAACATTAGGGTTGAGTTAGTTTCCCCTTAGATTTTGTGTCTTCTCTCCTCATCTCCAAACTTCTTCAAGACACCTAATAAAGGATAATAAGTGTTGTACGCTACGAGCCTTAACTATTTGGGAAATAATGGTTGGGGGCCTCCTCTCAATTGTCTAGAGTGTTTAGCGTATGCCGTTTAGTCGATATACGATGCATTCGCTCTCAAGTCATAGTCTTTAGTGCAACATGAATTACAAACACAATTCAATTCATTTCTTCTTTAAAAAACACAAAAACAAACATCAAATCTTTTTATCCTTCGGGATTGTTTGGAAAAATATTTTCAGAAAGAGTGTGTTAATTCTTGGTTCTATCGCAAACAGGTAACGCCTAAGTCTCCAATGGTCGAGCAGCAATACACCTAACTACTAGAACGAAGGTTTAACCCTACTCAGTTAAAACACTTGAACCAACCTGTGCTCGTGTTATCCCGAACTACCTTTGCTCTGATTTCTCGTACCAGAAGAGGATACGTAGGCACAAGACGACGAGGTCTTGACGAGCTACCTTCCCCCCTTCACCCGTATTTTTCCGAACTATGTTGACTCTGAATTTCCCATTGCACGAGGGAGTACGTAGGCATAGAGCGGCGCTGTTCTATCGAGTCTCTTTTCTTTTCTTTTGTCCCTGTGAGCCTGTAGCTTAGATAGATAAACACCTTTTTTTTATATAGACAACAAGCACGGATCTCGTTGAGTACAACGGACGTGAGGGGTGCTCATACCTTCCCCTTGCGTAACCGACTACCGAACCCAAGATTTGGTTGCGATGACCTGTCTTTTCCCTCTTTCATAGGTTTTCTATGATTGTTTCCTTTCCCTTTCTTTGGGATAAATAACAAACGGTGGCGACTCTTCTGTCTTCCGCCGGCCCTTTTTCGCAGTAGCGACAACTACGAAACGGTACGAAATTGGACGAACCAACTGACCCGAGACTTGAGAATCCAGCCATGTATCAAAATCCTAGAAAAGTAACTGAGAAGGAAACTGAAACAGAAATCGACCAAAACATAAAGGAGAAAGAAGGTAGTGACCAAGAGGCCGAAGAAAAAGAAGAACCATATGTGCCTCCACCACCTTACAAACCACCTATTCCTTATCCTCAAATATTTGCTAAATCTAAAAACGTAGGGCAATTCAAGAAATTCGTTGAACTTCTGAAACAATTGAATATCATAATACCTTTTACAGAAGCTATCACCCAAATGCCCTCATATGCTAAGTTTCTTAAAGAAATCTTAACAAATAAGAAAAAGATCGAGGATAATGAAATCGTTACGCTTACTGCTGAGTGTAGCGTGATACTCCAAAACAAAATGCCTCCTAAGCTGAAAGATCCAGGTAGTTTTTCCATACCTTGCGTAATTGGAAAATTTGTCATTGACAAAGCTCTATGTGACTTAGGAGCCAATATTAGTCTAATGCCCTTAATCATATGCAAAAGGATTGATATGGGAGAATTAAGACCAACTAAGATGTCTGTACAACTTGCCGATTGTTCTGTTAAGTTTCCGATAGGAATACTAGAAAACATTCTGGCACGTATAGGTCAATTTTATATCCCTACTGATTTCATAATTATGGACATAAAAGAGGATTCCAACACTCCTATCATATTAGGAAGGCCATTCTTAGCTACGGCCGGAGCCATTATAGATGTAAAGAAAGGTAAGCTAACTTTTGAAGCGGGTGAAGAAAAAGTCGAATTTATTTTGACACAATTCTTACAAGCACCAGCTATAGACGATACCGTTTGTCTGTTGGATGTAATTGACGAATGCATAAGAGAAATGGAGATGGAAAAAAATTCTTATTCTGAAATCCTAAATATTCCTATACCTCCAATTGTTGAAGATGATAATTGGCGTGGTGAATACCAAGATGACAGTCTAAGCGAACACCTAGCACTAACACCCAATCATATGCCTTACCCAAAGAAACCGACTTTAGAACTTAAAACACTACCCAAAAATTTAAGGTATGAATTCCTAGCCACCGAGCTCGAACGACCTGTAATAGTCAATGCAGACTTAGGACAAACAGAAACTAATAAATTATTGTGTGTCCTAAGAAAATACCCACTGCTTTAGGCTACAACATTTCTGATATGAAAGGAATAAGTCCTTATATCTGTATGCATCATATTATGCTAGAGGAAGACTGTAAGACCTCTACAGAACATCAAAAAAGGATAAATCGTATTCTCAGTGACGTAGTCAAGAAAGAAGTACAAAAGCTGTTAGAAGCAGGAATTATATACCCAATTTTTGACAGTCAATGGGTTAGCTCAGTGCATGTCGTACCAAAAAAGGGGGGTGTTACAGTTGTTAAGAACGAAAAAGGCGAAACTATAGCATAAAGAGTTGTGACCGGAAATAGAATGTGCATTGATTATAGAAAATTAAACAAAGCTACTTACAAGGATCATTTCCCTTTGCCCTTCATTGATCAAATGCTTGAACGATTAGCTAAACACTCATATTTCTACTATTTAGACGGTTATTCATGATTCTTTCAAATCCCTATTCATCCTGATGACCAAGAAAAAACAACCTTCACATGTCCTTATGGTACATTTGCCTATCGACGAATTTCGTTTGGATTATGTAACGCTCCTGCAACATTCCAAAGATGCATGATGTCAATTTTCGTTGACTTTATAGACGACATCATGGAAGTATTTATGGATGATTTTTCTGTTTGTGGGCAGAGTTTTAAAGGATGCTTATCGAACCTAGAAATGGTACTTGAAAGATGCGTAAAAGTAAATCTCGTCTTAAATTGGGAAAAATTCCATTTCATGGTCCAACAAGGAATCGTACTTGGACACATAGTGTATGATAAGGGGATTGAAGTAGATAAAGCTAAAATAGAAATTATAGAAAACCTTCAACCTCCTAAAACCGTAAGAGAAATACGAAGTTTCTTAGGACACATCGATTTTTACTGACGAGTCATAAATGATTTCTCTAAAATTACTAAAACACTGACTGGCTTATTAATGAAAGACACCGAATTCATTTTCAAAGATAAATGCCAGAAAGCTTTTCAACAGTTAAAAACAACTCTCATTACTGCACCTATTATCCAACCACCTAATTGGAGGTTACCGTTTGAAATAGTGTGTGACGCTAGTGATTATGTCGTAAGAGCAGTTCTAGAACAGAGAAAAGATAAAAAGCTTCATGCAATTTATTACGCTAGTAAAACCCAAGACCCTGCGCAAATGAACTACGCCACCACAGAAAAGGAACTTCTAGTTATCGTGTTCGCTTTAGATAAATTTCGTTCTTACTTAGTAGGAGCAAAAATAATTATCTATACCAATCACACCGCAATTAGGTACCTATTGAATAAAAAGGATGTCAAATTGAGACTCCTAAGATGGATACTACTGCTACAAGAATTTGATTTAGAAATCAAAGACAAGAAAGGAACTAAAAATGTAGTAGCTGATCATTGTCGCCACACGAAAAATGACACAGAGTCGCCACCAAATTTTATTTATCCCAAAGAGGGAAATGGAAATAGCAATAAAACCTTTGGTAAAAGCATGGTCATCGCAACCAAGTCTTAGGGTTCAGAAGTCGGTTATGCAAGGGGAAGGTATTAGCACCCCCTCGCATCTATCGTACTCTATGGGAACCTCCTAGATTGTTTAGCATGAATGGGTGTTTTATCTAAGAGTTTGCTTGTTTTAAAAGGGAAAAGAGGTTGGTTCATTTAATTTAATGCTCGCCAAGGATTGTGGCCCTTGTGTCTACGTATCCTCACTTAAAAGAAGTGAAGAATCAGAGCTCTGAAGTTCAGAGGCTTATGAAATAGTTGTTTGTTGATTGATTTTATACCTTGAAAAAGGGTTTTTGATTGATGCCCTAAGGCGAAAAGAAGTTTGATGAGTTGATGTTATTTTTAGGTTTTTGAAGAGAAATGGTTCTTGATTAGGATTACACAAAAGGATTTTGGATAGAGATGAATGTTTCGAATAGCCAAGTCGAGCGCCTTGTATCCAAAACATCTGGAACAAGTGTAGGAGGATTCCATTCTCATTCCTTCTCCAGCACCTTAAAATCCATGGTGTACAACCCTAACCATATATTTATTGTATTTTGGGTTTCTTATGAGAAAAAGGATCACTTGATGTTGGATCAAGGTTTATTGTTTGTAAAGATATATTTGAAGCGATACAGACAAGGTCGATGGCGATGTGCAAGGCAGTCGACTTACAAGGTTAAAAATGGCTCGATAAAATCGAGAGTTTGTTTTTGAAAATGGTTTTTGGAATCAAATGTCAACAAGGACCATAGCAATATTCACATACTAAAATCATACAAATATATTGGGTTAGTCGGCTAAAAAAATCAAGACATGCAACAAAAAAAATTTAGAGGTAAAAATAGCAAAAAAAGTGAACAAACAGGGGCCTAACACGGCCCGTGTCAGAAGGTGCCTACAATATGGTTTTGAGGCGAGACAATGGTATGACACGGGTGGTCGTGTCGTGTGACACGACCCGTGTCAGAAGGCCTGGGAGATAATGAGTTTTTGAGGCAAAACAGCGGTGTGACACGGCTGCCCGTGTTGTGTGACACGACTCGTGTCAGAGGGTATGGGAGACGCGCGCCATGGAAACTCAAATAGCGAGCTGACACGGCCGCCCGTGTCGTGTGACACGGTCCGTGTTAGCCCACCTGGGTGAAAAAACTGAACTTTTTGCTTTATTCTTTTTCGTTCTTATGGTTCTTATAGAGGTTCCTTGGTTCCTCTTAGGACCTTACATGATATACACAGCACAACAACATTTAAAAGAGGAAATAAAGAAATACAATAGAAAAATGTAAAGAGAGAAAGGTTTGATGAAATGGATACCCAAGAGCTTTTTATCCTTCTTGCACGTACTCCATTGATTTTGGTTGGATGTGCTCTTCACTCTTCACTCTATGTCTTGGATGGTTATGCTTCTCAATGGTCCTCTTGTGTCTCTATGTGGCCCTCTTGATTTTTACTGGTTTTCTTGCTCTCTATTTTCTGTTTTTTTTCTTCCTCTCTATTTTCTGGTTTTTAGGGTTTCTTCCTCTCTCTATTTTTTCTGGTTTTTGCAATGTGTGGTGAATGTTTTTTTCTATGTTTTGCAGCCCCTCTCCTCTTCTTATCTCATTTTTCTAGGGTTTTCCCTTCTCTCAAGATATCAGATTTTTCATATGGAAATGTTTCTTACCACCTTTTCTCATGTCACTCTCTTTCTGTCCATTTCCATGTATGTGGCTATGTTGCATTTTTCTGCACTATCCCATGCTGTCTTTTTTCTACAGCCCTCTACATTGCCCTTAATCCTTGCACCTCTTTGTTGGATTATGCTTAGACTACCCTCTTGGTCAATGTTAACCTTTGGACATAATTTTGAAATTCTGATTTTTAGATGCATTATCATATGCTATTCCCTTGGTCTTGTGACATGTATATTTTGTGACATGAGGCAACTTGTTACTTCTTGCATGGGGTTGTTTTGGATCACATTAAAATCACCATTGGCTAAGCATGCATTATCTTGATCTTGGCATGAATTCGATTAGAAACTTGAATGAAGATTATAAATAGATTAATTTCTAAACATTACTTAGAGTTGGAAATCTTGTAACACATGACATACTTGTAATGTCATAAAATTACTCTTTGTAACATTCTTGCCTCTAATCTTAAATTCATAAATCTTGAATTTTGCATGATGGATTTTTCTCCTACCATTAAACTTGAAATGGATGAAGTCTTAAATTATGCACTTGTGATCTTGACTCATGCTTTGCAAATTTGAACTCTATTTGACCAAGAATTTGAAACAAAATTGGATGAAGCAAACTTGAATTTGGCCTTGCATTTCATGTTCATTAGGAATATTTATCTTGAATATCCCAATATTTTTCAAGTAACTTCTTCTTGAAGTAATCTACATGAGTAGACTTTCCAACTTAGATCAAACCTTCGGTGATGAACCTTTTCTTCCATGTATTCCATGATCGGCAATTTATCTCATTTGAAAATGGAAAATAAAAAATCGACCCAATCCGTACCTTGTGAACCCACATGCTCGATATGCTATAGAACAATGTATGATATGACGAATGTAGGGTATAAAGGCTAAAGGTGAAAATAAAGGTGTGACAGCTGCCCCTATTTAATCCTTTTGGACCTGAATGTCTGGAGGATAAAGGTTCCCAAACATTCGTGGTATAAGAGAATTAAATACTAGAATACCCGAGATTTTCAACTAGAGAGGTGTGGAATGAAAGTAGACAGTCAGCGAGATGGTTTGAAAAAGGTGTCTGCTAGTGAAGAAGGGTTATGAAGTATATGAAGATATGCTTGAAATGCAATGTGGAACGAACATGAGTACTTCGCCAGCCGGAAGAGGAGGCACCTCGTAATAGGGAATCATAACTGGCTAGGAGATATTTGATCACACTAAAATTCACCGTATTTCTGACTCCGATTTCGCATGCATTCTTAGCTTTTATTGTTGTTTTGCTTTGTTATTGCTTTGTTTTCTTATGTTTTCAGGTTTTTATAATAATCGGAGCTTGAATCGGGAAAAGGAGCGAAAAAGGAGTGAAAACGGACGAAAACCTAGAAATTCAGCATTTTGCACTTGCGGCACCCACCATGGCGGGCGCCATGGGGTTAGCCATGACGTGGCCACGTCTCAAGACCACTCCTCAACCTCCAAGACCCACGATCCCCACTCCATGATCCCCTGTAGGGACCATGGCGGGCGCCATGACCTTGTGGCGGGCGCCACAAGGCAAAATTTCATAACCTCCACTTTTTAGTGGAGGGGCGTCCCGGTCATTTCATGCTTTCAGTTTTTACTATAAATAGGACCTTAGATTTTCGTTTTTCTTGATCCAGAATTAGAATTCTCTAGGCATATATAAGTTATAAAGCAGTTGCCATTCCACATCGGGGTGCCTCTGCAATCGAGTGATCGAGTCTGTAATCTGTCTGTGGTTCGAGTTTTGGAGCACTCTGGAGGAAGTTAATCCTGCCGCCATTTTAATTCCAGTTAGTATTTTATTTTTCCGCATTGCTTTACTTTTATTTATTTTCTCGCACTTTACTTTGTTTATTTCCCGCACTCGCACATTTACTTTGTTTATTTCCCGCACTCGCACATTTACTTTGTTTACTTCCCGCACTCGCTTTAAATTACTCATATGAAAAACTATAAAAAGAATATTTACTTTATCATGTCTAACTAATCCCATAAAGGTTAGAATGTAAGGATCGTAATTAAACCAGTAATCAGTATAATTGTTCGTGGAAACACCTAAGGGCTATTTTATCTTTCAATTCAAGTAATTGTTTTTAACTATTTCAAAAACAGCCAAAAGCGCTTTGTATAGTTCATTAGGAGTTTTTAGATTAAAAAGAAAAGAGATTTTAAAACGATTTTCGGACGCGTTATGAGATTTAGAGTCTGGTTCATAAGAACCTCTTTTTGCTAAGAAGTCCAGGTTAAAATACTTTTCAACTTTGTTAAGAAACTATATTTCTTAAAAATAGGTTTACTACTCTAACGCAGTACGCACCTTTTTATCCGTGACAATAGGAGGGGTTGATTAGAGAGTACAACTCGGTTCTGAATACGCGAAAGCGACAGTTCCTGTTAAATTAGTTCTTTTCAAAGGAGAAAACATTGCCCATAAGTAGTTCCATTAACAAGTACTGGATTATCATTGATTACGTGAATTACATTCGAGCCTGTCTTTTATTTATTATTTAAAATTATAATTTTATTTACCATTGCACCCTTACTAAAACCCTTAAAAATAGTTGCCTTAGATAAACACCATAACAACAGGTACGATAGATTGACACTTGGTCTCTGTGGATTCGATAATCTTTTATATTACTTTGACGTGATTCGTACACTTGCGAAAAACACGCATCAAGTCTTTGGCGCCGTTGCCGGGGACCAATATCGTCAAATTTCATTACCCTGTAGTTATACCGTTTAGACTAAGGTTGTTACCCACCGGTCAATGCGAAAGACTCGCAGTGCCGGAAGTTTAGTAGACCCTCTAGCTGAACCTGAACGTTACGCTCGCGCACGTTTATTTTTCCATAGGAATAGGAGAGCTATGGCCGAAGATCAAAATCGAAGACCTCTTAAGGACTTCGCCCAACCATCAAACGAGGAACCTAGTTCCAGTATAGTAAACCCCGCTATCCCAGCCAATAATTTTGAACTTAAGCCATCCCTGCTGCAATTAGTGCAACAGAGACAATTCGCAGGTCTCGCTACTGATAACCCGAACCAACATTTAAAAAACTTTCTTCAATTAGCAGACACCTTTAAAACGAATGGAGCTTCTCCTGAGGCAATACGCTTAAGATTATTTCCCTTTTCCCTCAGAGATAAAGCTCTATCATGGTTAGATTCCCTTCCACCCAATTCAATAACAACTTGGGATGACCTTAGAAAAGTTTTCCTTGCTAGATATTTTCCCCCAAGTAAGACCGCTCTTCTTCGAAACCTAATAACTAGATTTACCCAACACCAAGGAGAGTCGTTGTTCGAAGCCTGGGAGAGATATAAAGAACTATTAAGAGCATGCCCACACCATGGCCTAGAGAATTGGCTAATCATCCAAACCTTCTATAATGGACTTCTTTATAACACTAAAATAACCATCGACGCTGCCGCTGGTGGCGCACTGATGAACAAACCTTACCCTGAAGCTAGTGCCCTTATCGAGGATATGGCCCAAAACCATCAATCATGGGGAGTAGAACGAGCGACAGTGGAAAAGAAGGAAGCCCAAGGAGGAATACATGAGCTAAGCTCTATAGACATGATGCAGGCTAAAATGGACGCGTTGGCCCTTAGAGTCGAACATATGTGTACAACTCCGAATACTGTTGCCGCAGTTTCGCCGAATTGTGAGATATGTGGAACGCAAGGACACCAATCCGCCGAATGCAATCTGTTGAATGAAACCAACACTGAGCAAGTGAACTATACCCAAGGGAACCCATTTTCAAACACATATAACCCTGGATGGAGGAATCACCCAAACTTCTCCTACAAAAATAATAACCCTATCCAAAATACCGCACCTCCGAGACAACAAGGTTACCAAGCCCCTAGAACAAATCAACCTATGCAACCTGTACCACCTAGCCCGAGCTTTGAGGAAGTTGTAAAAGATTTTATCGTTGCTCAAAAACAACAAAACAAAGAGTTCATGAACCATAACGTCCATGTTAACGAACTAATTACCAAGTTAGGAACCAAGGTTGATCAAATTATTACTCATAATAAGATGCTTGAAACCCAGATCTCTCAGGTAGCGTTAAACCAAGCCCCACAGACTACACCTGGAGGACAGTTCCCTGGACAACCTCAACAAAACCCGAAAGGGCAAGCTAATGCCATTACTCTACGAAGTGGAACCGCTTATAAGGAACCTTTAAACCCTAGATTAAGTGAGCCCGAAACTTCTGAGAGGAATGAGGAAAAGGAACCAGAGAAGCCTGAAACCCCGGAAAGTCAAGAAAAAGGAGAAGAACCTAAAAATAAAACCTATGTACCGCCACCGCCATACAAACCACCAATACCTTACCCTCAAAGATTAAAGAAAACCCAAATCGATAATCAATATCAAAAATTCGTTAAGGTTATAGAAAAACTTCACGTAGAAATCCCCTTTACAGAAGCCATCACCCAAATACCTTCTTATGCTAAGTTTCTCAAAGACATACTTACAAATAAACGTAGACTCGAAGATCCGAAACCCGTGGAATGTAATTCTATTTCCGAAAATAGGTTAGCAAAGAAAGATAAAGATCCCGGAAATTTTTCCATTCCTTGTGTTTTGGGGAATCATGTCATCGAAAAAGCTTTTCTAGACTTAGGAGCTAGTGTGAGCTTAATGCCTTTAGCAGTTTGTGAGAGATTAAACTTAGGAGAATTACAACCTACTAAGATGTCACTTTAATTAGCCGATAGATCCGTTAAATACCCTATAGGCATACTTGAAGACGTCCCTGTTAGGATAGGTCAGCTGTTTATACCTACTGATTTTGTTGTCATGGACATTAAAGAAGATGACGACATACCAATCCTCCTAGGTAGACCGTTCTTATCGACTGCTGGAGCCGTAATAGATGTTAAAAAGGGAAAACTAACTTTTGAGGTAGGTGGCCAGAAGATAGAATTTATATTGTCAAAATTTCTTATGGCACCTGTGATAGGAGATTCTTGTTATGCCTTAGATATCATCGAAGAATGTATTAGGGAATTAGAACAAGAAGAAGAAACTGAATCTATAAAATTGCCATCAACCCTTATTTTGGAAGATGACAATTATAAAACACCCTACATTGATGATAACCTTCACGAATGTTTATCTCTAACCCCAGATCCTATGCCTTGCCCTATAAAACCGACCGTAAAACTTAAGGAACTGCCTAAAAACCTGAGATATGAATTTCTTGATGAAGATATGAACCGTCCAGTTATAGTCAGTGCTACCTTAAACCAAGAAGAAACCGATCAATTATTAGAAGTTTTACGTAGGTACCCCTCAGCCTTAGGATATAAGATCTCTGATCTAAAAGGAATAAGCCCATCCGTATGCATGCATCGGATTTTGCTTGAAGAAGATTCAAAACCTTCTAGAGAACACCAACGTAGAATAAATCCTATAATGAGTACTGTAGTTAAGACTGAAGTTCTTAAGTTACTAGAGGCAGGTATAATATATCAGATCTCGGACAGTAAATGGGTGAGTCCTGTGCATGTAGTACCTAAAAAGGGAGGCATCACAGTCGTGCAAAACGAGAAGGGCGAACCTGTAGCAAAAAGAACTGATGGAGGTTGGCGTATGTGCATAGATTATAGAAAATTAAATAAAGCAACTAGGAAGGACCATTTCCCATTACCATTCATAGACCAAATGTTGGAGCGCCTAGCCAGACACTCTTACTTTTGTTATTTAGATGGATATTCAGGATTCTTCCAAATACCTATTCACCCCGAAGATCAAGAAAAAACTACCTTTACATGCCCAGTTGGAACCTTTGCCTATAGAAGAATGCCTTTTGGACTTTGTAATGCTCCTGCAACTTTCCAACGCTGCATGATGTCTATCTTTGCTGATTATTTGGATGGAATCATGGAAGTATTTATGGACGATTTCTCAGTTTGTGGGTCAGATTTCAAAAATTGTCTTGTCAACCTTGAGAAAATCCTGGAGAGATGTGTGGAGGTAAACCTTGTGCTAAATTGGGAAAAATGTCATTTCATGGTCACCGAAGGGATTGTTTTAGGACATATAGTTTCCGAAAAAGGTATAGAGGTAGATAAAGCAAAAATAGAGGTCATAGAGAATCTAAAACCGCCGAAGACTATCAGGGAGATAAGAAGTTTTCTTGGACATGCCGGATTTTACCGACGTTTTATCAAGGATTTCTCCAAAATAACAAAGCCCTTAACTGGTCTTTTAATGAAAGATGCTGAGTTCATCTTCGATGAAAAATGTACTGAAGCATTTAATCTTCTGAAGCAAGCTCTGATTTCAGCACCTATAATGAAACCCCCTGATTGGTCGGAACCGTTTGAGATAATGTGTGACGCCAGTGATTATGCTGTTGGAGCCGTTCTAGGTCAGAGAAAAGATAAGAAGTTACATGTGATTTATTATGCCAGTAGAACCCTAGACGCTGCACAGCTCAACTACACAACAACCGAAAAAGAGCTCCTAGCTGTAGTTTTTGCAATAGACAAATTTAGATCTTATCTAGTAGGAGCCAAGATTATAGTTTACACCGACCATGCTGCCATTCGTTACTTACTAAGCAAAAAGGATGCCAAGCCTAGGTTACTTCGATGGATTATATTATTACAAGAGTTTGATTTGGATATCCGTGACAAGAAAGGCACTGATAATGTGGTAGCTGATCACCTATCTAGGCTAGAATACCTGAAACCTGATCCAGTACCCATAAATGACGATTTTTCCTACGATAGACTGATAGCCCAACTAGAAACCATTGAAGATGATAACCCAGACCCTCATGAGCAATTTCATAAATCCTTAGCTATAAGCAATGTACCTTGGTATGCAGATTTTGTTAATTACCTAGCCGCTGACATCATACCCCCTGATCTAAACTACCACCAGAAGAAGAAGTTCTATAGTGATGTGAGAAACTTCTATTGGGACGATCCATTTCTTTTCAAGAGAGGTAAAGATGGCATTTTCCGCCGTTGTGTTCCAGAAGAAGAGGTAAATAATATAATTGAGCATTGTCACTCTGCACCCTATGGTGGACATGCAAGCACATCTAAGACCTACGCCAAGATTCTTCAAGCTGGCCTATTCTGGCCTACTATGTGGCGTGATGTCCATGCTTTCATTGTCAAGTGTGACAGATGCCAACGCACAGGAAATATTTCAAGACGTAATGAAATGCCGTTAAGAAATATCCAAGAAGTAGAACTCTTCGACGTATGGGGTATGGACTTTATGGGACCGTTCCCACCATCTTTTGGAAATCAGTACATATTAGTAGCTGTTGACTACGTGTCTAAATGGATTGAAGCTATCGCCGCACCCACAAACGACACCAGAGTAGTCATCAAATTATTCAAGAATTATATATTTCCCAGGTTTGGAACACCCCGTTTAGTCATAAGTGATGGAGGATCACACTTCATATCGAGAATATTTGATAAACTTTTAAGCAAGTATGGAGTTAAGCATAGAGTAGCAACACCATACCACCCACAGACCAATGGACAAGTGGAAGTATCTAATAGGGAGATAAAACAAATCCTCGAGAAGACTGTCTCTATATCTAGAAAAGATTGGTCGCAGAAACTTCAAGAAGCATTATGGGCCTATAGGACCGCTTTCAAAACTCCTATAGGAACAACCCCTTATCAACTGGTCTATGGAAAATCATGTCACTTACCATTTGAGTTGGAGCATAAGGCCTATTGGGCCATCAAAACTTTGAATTTGGATTACTTGACAGCTGGTGAGAAACGTATCCTTGATATCCACAAATTAGAAGAGCTCAGACAATCTGCCTACGAAAATGCCATCATATACAAAGAAAGAACAAAAGCTTGGCATGACAAAAGAATCATAAGAAGAGACTTCAAAATAGGCGATCCTGTTCTCCTGTTCGATTCTAGGTTACGACTATTTCCAGGTAAACTCCGTTCGAGATGGACTGGCCCTTTCGAAGTATCTAAGATCCTGAGATCCGGTGCTATTGAAATCAAGAACCAAACATGTAAACCGTTCATAGTCAATGGACAGAGGTTGAAGCCCTACGAAGGAGGTGACATTCCAACAACATACACCTGTCATACTCTGAGTGATCCACCATATCCTTCCAATGATGTTTAAATATCGGTCGTCGAGCTAATGACGTTAAACAAGCGCTGCCTGGGAGGCAACCCATGGTTTTTCTTATTTTTGTACTTTTTATTTTTTATTTTTACTTTATTTTAATTTGTTCATTTTATTATTATGTCAGGACTCACGATTGAATGTTTTATGTGCTTTCAGGACTTGTTTGCTAACCTTGTACAGAATGCAGAACCCTGATGACATGCACGTGGCCTTTAGAGATGATGCACAGAGAGAGCGTTACTATGTTCACATGAGACGCCCTATGGCTCCTACCAGGTACCCTGACCATGACTGCATGGATGCCTTGGGGATAGAGCCAAGCGTCAGATTTTTATGCCATCAACTCCAGTGGGACCAGTTTGACGACAGGAACAACACTTATAGGAACTTGACTCTTGAGTTCCTCAGCTCGTTTCATCATGACCCTTGGGCTGGACCCGATGGACTCGCTGTTTTCAGGTTGTTCGGGATTGACTACTCATTCTCTCACAAAGAGTTTGGTGATTTACTAGGTTTCCAGACTACTCCTGATGCTATTCCAGAGACTCCGATGGGGTATTTTATGAGCAGAGAAGTGGAAAAGTTTTGGACTAAAATATCAGGCGGAGGGAGCCAAGATCCTTCTACCCAGTTTTCTCAGGTAATCCACAACCCTGCATTGAGGTACTTCCAGATGATTCTAGCACATTCTTTCCTAGGTTTTCCAGATACAGAGACACTGCTAAGTGAAGAGGAGATTTTCCTACTGTTTTGTGCGACTCAGTCTCGCCCTGTTGCTTGTGGCAACTTTCTACTGAAGGGCCTTGCTAGTGTTGCCAGATCATCAGTAGGAATCATCCATGTCGGTGGGATTGTTACACAGATTGCTACTGCATTGGGTTTGTCTCGCAAGCTATTGCACCTCAGGACCTTCTGCTGCTACACCACCCTGGATATTGATTTTTGTCTTGATAGAGGACTGATGAGGAGGGCTTCTTTTGAGCCCAACATGTTTAGATTGCTGATCGACGGTGAAGCGATACACTACTTTACATTACCAGATCCGCTGATGACCAGTGTCCATGATCCTGCCAATTGGAGTTATGCTCTAGAGGGTTATGGAGAGACTGTCGAAGAGCCGAAATCGCCTCCCGCCGCTGAGTACACTCCTACACCTCTTACTCCCCGAATCACTGTTATGTCTAACAATATGTCTCTGCAGCCACCCGACCTACAAACACAGATTTATGAGCTCCGCAAGGAGACTGCCCTGCTCAAGCAGGAAGTGGCAAACTTAAAATTACAGATGCAGGTTTCTGATCTCACTCATGCCTCGGAGACCGATGCTCTACATCAGGCGATCGACGAGCTTCGGAGGGAGACAACTGAGATTCGTGGATCAAGCCAGGATAAGAAACCTACCACATGACTCATTCCACCCTGACAGCACTACCCTAGTATTTAACTTCCTTTTATTTATCGCATTTCCAGACATATTTTACTTTATTGCAGCTTTTATATTTTCATGCACTTTGAATTCCTTATATATATATATATATACATATTATGCACTAATTTTTATTTTTCTTTTTTCTTTTTTGATTTTTAATTATTTTATTTTTGTCGTGCAAAGAAAAAAATATATAAGACAAAAATATGCAAGCCAATGCCTTGAAAAGAAGAAGAAAACGCTATTCAGACCCCCCGAAAGACAAAGGTGCAAGGAAGGCCCAAAGGAGGATCCAAAACCACAAGGCCCAGGAATTGGCCTTGTGGCGGGCGCCATAGGCCCTGTGGCGGGCGCCACACCGTACCATCAACAAATACGGGATTCAATCCCCATTTCCACCATTTTCATCCCTTTCTTCACCAAAAACCCATTTTTCCAACCTTCCAAATCCTCCTTGAACCCCATTAAAGCTCCCCCATTTCCAAAATACCCTCCATCCATAAAACATATCCAACATCCATTTCCATTTTCATCCATCAAAAACCAAAAAAAATCAAAACTTTATCATTCCCCTCATAAACCACTTTTCTACTATTTTCACTACCTAAGGAGCTTTTCAACAATGGAGTTCAACGGATTTATTCTTCGTGATGGAAGACCGGGCGAAAGGCAACGGAAAATTATTCAGAGGCTTCAAAGTCGAGAAATCCTCTCGACTAGGTACGTCGACGATAACTGTCTGTATGCTTTGGGTATTTATCATAGTGTTTTTAATTTATTAGAATTTCTAGGCTTGCATAATATTTTCATTAATCAGGAACCTACCTATGAGAGGCTGACAACTGAGTTTTTGAGTTCTTTGATATACACTGTCAGTCCTAACACTGCTAGCACTGTCGGTACTGTTATTTTTAGACTGTTTGGAATTGAATATGAATTCAGTACCAATGAGCTAGCAGATTTGTTAGGAATCCCTCATAGGGAAGGTTCGATTTGTGAGGCACCTTTGGATGCTGAATGGTCGGCCGAGGTATTTACCTTCTGGCTAAGGCTTTCAAGTACTTCAATTAATTCTTTTGAAGGGATACTTGCGTCGACCATTCACAACCCGGCCATAAGAGTTTTTAGACTTCTTTTGGCATGTACTATTTTTGGCCGGGAAAGTCCAAACAAGGTTAATGCTCGTGAACTCCTATTTTTGCAAGGATGCCTCACTAGAACCCACATCAATCCGGTCCCGTTTATGCTTGCCCACATGACTTTATTTACTAATAAAACAGGACCGATTGTTTTTGGAGGGCTTGTTACGTCTATTGCTCGGGCTCTTGGCCTGAATGATGAGATAGCTACACTTGAACCACTACCTCCTCGCACAATTAATTTAAAATTTCTGAAAGACATGAAATTGTGCCGAACAAGGAGAGAAGGTGGTTATGAGTTGATGGTTCATGGGGTAGCTATCCCATCTGTTGCTTTACCATGCAGTAGACGTACTGATGTACGTGATGAAAGGAACTGGACCTATGATCTTAATGCTCCACGTGTTTTGGGTCCACTTCCTCCTAATATTCCCGATGGGGAGGCACATGACACTGATGATGAGTATGATCGGAGAGAGCAGTCTCCCATCCCTCACATGTCCCCCCATCGTCCTTCACAGTCACACACTGCACCATCTTCCTCTAACCCTGTTGCAGGTACTGCTCCTGGATTCTTTGTCACCGAGGAGATGTGGCGTGATATGACAGCTAGAGAAGAAAGGCGTGATGGCCTTCTCTCTACTATTTCACAGCAGCTGACGAACAATATGAGCTTCATGCAACAATCGCGATTGGTTTCGGATCGTGCTTATAGCAACGTTTGCCGTACCTTGAACGATATTTCATTAGAGCAGAACCGTCAGAGAGAGTTCAACAGCCGACACTACCAGCTTGTAGAGGCTACTCAGGGTTCCATCTTGGGTAACCTTCGAGAGGTCCGGAGTGCTCAGGCTGCTTTATCAGCACGACTCGACCGGAGGGACCAGCATCGTAGTAGATCCCGTCGTTCCAGACCATCACATCAGGACGGCGAAGGCACCAGTGCCCCTCCTCAGTAGTCTTTTTCCAGGTTACCCCCTTATCTTATTTCGAAACATTGGGGACAATGTTCGATTTAAGTGTGGGAGGGGATTTTATTGCTTTCTGTTATTTCCCTTTTTAGTTAATTTCCTTTCAGTTATTTCCCTTTTCAGTAATTCATTTTTCTTAGATAATGCATGAGTCTGACGAGTCACCAGTATAGTGTCTTTTTAGTTCATCTTCATTTTTTCCCATTTCCTTAGCCTTACCAGAAAATTTTTAAAAAAAGAAAACAATGTTGTTTCACATGTTTTTTTGGGCTTTGAGACAGGTTTAGATTAGGATGTGGTGACTAGGTCAACTTTTTGAAACATCAGAACCATTTTAGCACCATAGACCTCTTGAATATAGGAATCACTCCTAAACCCCACCACCATGGCCTTTACTATCATTCAAAAAATTGTCCTAAGTAGTTTATTTTAGCAGTCAGCTCCGGCCTAAGCATACTCTACGTAGGGGGCCGATGAATATAAGTGAATGATCCAGTGCTAATAAAAAAAAAAAAAAAAATTTGCAAGTCACCTATTGTTAGTTGGTTCAGAGGTATCTGGCACTGAACTTGGTAGGGCGGATTACGATCCGATCCCCCGCAGCTACATTTAGGCGAAATAAAAACAGGTTTACACATGCTTATGTGCCAGAAACCTTATGTTATGGATCAGAATCACTAACCGGTCACTCTACTATGAAGCATGTACGGATAACGGGCTTAATGTGATTGCGCCTGAATAAAAAGGACACAAAAAGATGAGAAGATAGGCCTAGGTATCGTGGGATGACATGGAGTGGTTAATATAGGATTGAAGTTTGTGTTTGTGTTACTATGGTACCCTTGGTTCACTTAGTTAGTATCTGTCACTGCATTCTGACTTGAACTTAGAATCCCTTTAGCCCAAAGACAAGTGTTGACACCATATTTTCTTAAGCTTTAATGTTTGCTTGAGGACAAGCAAAGGTTTAAGTGTGGGAGAATTTGATCACACTAAAATTCACCGTATTTCTGACTCCGATTTCGCATGCATTCTTAGCTTTTATTGTTGTTTTGCTTTGTTATTGCTTTGTTTTCTTATGTTTTCAGGTTTTTATAATAATCGGAGCTTGAATCGGGAAAAGGAGCGAAAAAGGAGTGAAAACGGACGAAAACCTAGAAATTCAGCATTTTGCACTTGCGGCACCCACCATGGCGGGCGCCATGGGGTTAGCCATGACGTGGCCACGTCTCAAGACCACTCCTCAACCTCCAAGACCCACGATCCCCACTCCATGATCCCCTGTAGGGACCATGGCGGGCGCCATGACCTTGTGGCGGGCGCCACAAGGCAAAATTTCATAACCTCCACTTTTTAGTGGAGGGGCGTCCCGGTCATTTCATGCTTTCAGTTTTTACTATAAATAGGACCTTAGATTTTCGTTTTTCTTGATCCAGAATTAGAATTCTCTAGGCATATATCAGTTATAAAGCAGTTGCCATTCCACATCGGGGTGCCTCTGCAATCGAGTGATCGAGTCTGTAATCTGTCTGTGGTTCGAGTTTTGGAGCACTCTGGAGGAAGTTAATCCTGCCGCCATTTTAATTCCAGTTAGTATTTTATTTTTCCGCATTGCTTTACTTTTATTTATTTTCTCGCACTTTACTTTGTTTATTTCCCGCACTCGCACATTTACTTTGTTTATTTCCCGCACTCGCACATTTACTTTGTTTACTTCCCGCACTCGCTTTAAATTACTCATATGAAAAACTATAAAAAGAATATTTACTTTATCATGTCTAACTAATCCCATAAAGGTTAGAATGTAAGGATCGTAATTAAACCAGTAATCAGTATAATTGTTCGTGGAAACACCTAAGGGCTATTTTATCTTTCAATTCAAGTAATTGTTTTTAACTATTTCAAAAACAGCCAAAAGCGCTTTGTATAGTTCATTAGGAGTTTTTAGATTAAAAAGAAAAGAGATTTTAAAACGATTTTCGGACGCGTTATGAGATTTAGAGTCTGGTTCATAAGAACCTCTTTTTGCTAAGAAGTCCAGGTTAAAATACTTTTCAACTTTGTTAAGAAACTATATTTCTTAAAAATAGGTTTACTACTCTAACGCAGTACGTACCTTTTTATCCGTGACAATAGGAGGGGTTGATTAGAGAGTACAACTCGGTTCTGAATACGCGAAAGCGACAGTTCCTGTTAAATTAGTTCTTTTCAAAGGAGAAAACATTGCCCATAAGTAGTTCCATTAACAAGTACTGGATTATCATTGATTACGTGAATTACATTCGAGCCTGTCTTTTATTTATTATTTAAAATTATAATTTTATTTACCATTGCACCCTTACTAAAACCCTTAAAAATAGTTGCCTTAGATAAACACCATAACAACAGGTACGATAGATTGACACTTGGTCTCTGTGGATTCGATAATCTTTTATATTACTTTGACGTGATTCGTACACTTGCGAAAAACACGCATCAATATTCCTTCTACAAAAGATAGAGAGGACTCGGAAATATAGAAATGTGAGATATTCCTTCTACGAAAGGTAGAGAGGACTCAAGAAGATGGATTATGAGATATTCCTTCTACAAAAGATAGAGAGGACTCTAGAAACTGGTTTTTCTTCTTACAAAAGGCAAGGAGGACTCTCGAACAAAAGGTTTGGAGAAAATATTTCCTTCTACAAAAGGTAGAGAGGACTCCGAAACAAAAGTTTTAAAGACAAAATAACTCCTTCTACATCATGTAGAGGAGACTCCCTTGGGAGAATACGATCGTATTTCCTTCTGTCATGGCAGAAAGGACTCCAGAACAAAAGGCTAAGAGAAAAAGTTCCTTCTACAAAAGGTAGAGAGGATACCTGAATAAAAGGTTAGGAGAAAAAGTTCCGTCTACAAAAGGTAGAGAGGATTCCTGAACAAAAGGTTAGGAGAAATATTTCTTCTACAAAAGGTAGATAGTGTTGCACCCCAAAATTTGCCCAACCTTTTCTTACCTGGTTTATGTTTCATTGCATTAACATTTGCATATTTATATCATTTGCATATCATGGTATCATTCATATAGCAGGGGATCAAATGTGATTCTTATCAAGATAAGCCTAGCAAGAGGTCTTATTCAAGATTGAGAAGTTGTCAAAGTTATCAGAAGGTGGTTTGAATGCCAAAGGGTTTAGATGTTTGAGTGTGAATCTTCTCCTAATTTGAGGATCAACTGAAGACCATCAGAGGGTTGTGAAATGTTGAATGTGAGAAGAGGATGTGTATGGAGCTCATAGAATGCCTAGAGGGCCATGGGAGAGTTTAATCAAGTCATTATGTCAAGTGCAAGAGCCACAGTTGAGGTGCAAGCAATTAGGGTTTCATCTAGATCAATCCTAAGTCAACTAAGCAATTGAAGAGTATCAAAAGCCTACTTTTAGGTCATGGAGTTCATGAAATGATGTGATAATACATTTGTGGTGTTGTGCCAAGAGCAAATCAAGAAGAATCAAGAGTGTGGGAAGTTGCTAAGTTAGGGTTTCAGTGCAAAATTCCCTATTTAGTGCCTAACTTCAAGACCACATAAGTCAAGATACAAATTTCAAATGGATTTTTGGCCAACATGAAACATGTAGAGCATCTCAATACCTTTAAGATGAGTACTAGAAGTCCTCCATTGGATTTATATAATTCAATTTATGGCCCATACAAGTTAATAGTCCTCAGATGCCATTGAAATTTGTCTGTGAAAATCATCTGACTTCAAAGCTATTTTTGACCTAGAAGGATGTTTCACCTGAACTTTTGGCCAACATGAAAGCTGTTCCTAATGATCTTAGCTTTCCAAATTGTATTAGAAGTCTTTCATCTGATTTGTAGAACTCAAGTTATGAGGTTTACAAGTCAGGGGTATTTTGGGAAAGTGAGATTATAGCCCATTTTCAATCATAGGTCAAAATCTCCAACTTGCACTTGTCAAATGCAATTTTGTTCAACGTGAAAGTTTCTTAAAATGGGGTTTTTATGCTAGCCAAGTGGTCATGTGGGATTGGTTTGGCTTGTAGCAAAAAGTCACTTAAAATGGCCTAAAAAAGGGAATATTTTAAATGGATTAAGGAGAGAAATTTGACTTTTTGAGTTAGAGGACCAAAACATGGCATGTGAGTACATTTTTTGAATGGAAATCACATTCTAAGAACATTGGCATTGGCATAATTTTGAGCATAGGCCAAGTTTTGGGAGTTGTCATTTAGATTACTTCACCATGAAGTTATATAATCAAAAATAGCCATTGGATCAAATACAAGGAGAAAATCTCAGCCATTCACACTCCACATGCTGTTATTAGTTGAATTGAATCATATTGGAGACAAAACAATGCCATTTTCGTGTACCTTCAAGAGCAAAAAGTGGTGAAATTTTGAAAATTCATTTTGTGCCTAGAGGCAAGGATTGGGCTTTCTTTGGATCCATATCCATTGTATATAACATTTCTAACCTTCACAAATAATCAATTTTGGAAATTGGAGCAGAATTGATCAAGAACAAGCTTGAAAAAGTGAAGAACACTCAAAAAGTGAATTTCAAGATCTAGATCGTTTCAGGCCAAATTGTGAATTGAGAAAGCTTTATTGAAGATCATTGAACGATTCTGGAGAGTTTCGCGAAGCTTCATCAAGGATTAAAGGCTCAGTGGAAGTTATCCACTAGGTACTTGAATTTCACCATATCTCTCTTAATACTTGATTATTCTTTGCCATTTTCGTTTCTTTGCACTCCTTGAAGTATGTAGATCATTTCTGGAATATAATTGTTGATGTTTATGACGTTCGAAATTTGGAGCTCCAAACTTGTGAGATTTTATATGGACTGTTTTGGCATGATTTGGCTTAGTTTTTGCTTGATCTATAACCTCCATGACATAAGGATGAGTTTAGAATTAATTTGGAGAAGTTTTGTTGAACTTGAGGTTTTGGTGTCAAACTTTGTTTGATTCGTTTTTCTTTAATCTTGCATTATTATTTATTTTTGATGAGATATTTGGAATCCTTGCGAAAAATCCTTCGATTTCGGTCCAAAAAACGTTCAAAATGGATGAGAATTGAATGAGTTATGGTTGTTGGAAGAATTCCGGCGAGTATGGTGGAGGAAAGGCCGGCTGGAACTGTTCCGGCGAGTTCAAGGAAGAAGATGAGCAGGAACCGTTAGATCTTGTGACCAAGTCCGCGCATCCAAGGCGCACGATCGCACCATGTGTCATCACGCCAAAACGACGTCGTTTTGGTCTAGCAAGAAGACCGAGCGAGCGCCAGTTCGATCCATGCCATGCGCGTTTTTTTTTTCTGCATTGGATTTCATTAACTTCCATTTTTCCATTTCCATTTTATTTTTTATTTTCATTTTATTTTTCTGTTTTATTGCCTATTTGCTTTAATTAGTTTAAAAATAGTAAAAATCATCAAAAAATTATGAAATTTGTTTCTGTAGTTCCTGACTGTATTAAGAATATTTAGGCGTTGATTCTACATTTTTAGGATTTAATCTGAATTAGTTATGATTTTTCTTTTGTGCTAACGTCCATTGTGTTGCATATTTGACCATCTGTTTTGTAGAATTTTGTTCTTCCAATTGGTGATGAATTTCGCTTTGATTTTTTAGTATGATTTAGAGTAGATATTCTTGTTCCCTTAGGATTTTTATTAGAATTTTAAAACAATTGTAGATTCTGTTTTAGGTGTTGAGATTAGAGCCTTCCCAAACTTGTGGATTACCTTGATACCTTTCAATATAGAAATTATTTAGGTGACTTAGAAGTTGAATTAGGCTTTAATATTTTAAACCTGGTCTGCTGAAACATGTATGTTCCCCCAGGAATTTAATTAGAATTTTACAACTTTGTTTGCTATTTGTTTTGAATTTTACAAGTTTCTTGTGTTTGTGTTGTTCTCTCTTGAGTGCCTTTGCTTGTTTGGCTTGGTTGGTGACTTTGGAGCTAGCTTGGATTGGAATCCTTTTTGGGAGGTCTTCTGGACTTGATATAGATGCTATGGCTTGAAGATTGGAGCTTGGAGTGGAAGTTTTCTTTTCTTTTAGGAGTTGTTTTTAGAAGCTTAGGAATTAGGGTTTTAGGAAGAGCTATTAGAGCTAGTTTTGATTTCTTCATCAAACATAAAATGCATTGTGTGCTTCAATTCCATCCAGTGACATGAAGTCCTCCTAGGGAAACTCCATCTCTCCTTTAGAGGGATGTGTGGTATGCCCATAGTTGAGTAGAACTTTGAGGATACCTTTCCATTTCAATGTTGGTACTTGATGATTTCCTTTGGTTTTCATTAAGTTTTCAACATTTCAACCTTGATCTTGGTGATTGTTCCTCTGCTTGGAGTGTGCTTGCTAGAGCTTGAAGATGAAGTTTGATAGAGCTTGAGATAGAAGCTAGCTTGAAGATGAAGTCTTGCTGTCGACTTTGCTGTCTTTTCAACTGTGCTGTTTAGAGCTTGTTGTTGCTGTTGCTTGAGCTGTATTCTCTTGTTTTTCTCTGTATTGTCTGTTTGCTTGTGTTGATTATCCTTAGGTTTGAGGTGGATCTTGTCTCCTCTTGCCTATTGTTTTCCCCCTTGCCTCTCTTATACTGTTGCCTAGCATGCATTCTACTGTTTACTGTTTATTGCTTGCTTTCTTTTGCTGTTTCCCCTAGGATCTCTGATTTCCTCTGTGCAAGAGGGAATTATGACAGACATTAGGTTTTGACCCATGCATGATAACTGTAGGTAGATTCCCCTTTCAACCATAGTTTTAGGGTGTCTCTCTTTCCTCTTCTCAAAACAAATTCAAAAACACAGTAATAAGGTTAATTGAAGTCGTACGTTACGAGCCTTAAGCTATCTGGGAAAAGTTTGGTGGAGGGTCTCTCTCCAGTAATCTGGATGTTAGTGTGGTACCCTTTGGGTGACATACTAAGCATTCACTCCTGGGTCATAGTCTCTAGTGCGACTGAGATTGCAAACATCTTACAAAACAGTTCTTTCGTAAAAAACTCAAACAAACATTCAAACTCTGTTTTTGTCCGCTTGGACCTTTAATCAGGAAACCCTTTTCAGAAGGAGATAAAAACTGTCAGACAAGCTTGTGTCTTCCGTAGCCCGAACTACGTTTGCTCTGATCTTTCATGCCGTATGAAAGTACGTAGGCACGAGATGCGATATCTCGGCGAGCAACCTTCCCCCTAACCCGTAGTTAGGCGAACTACGTTGACTCTGATTTCTCGTTCCATACGGGAATACGTAGGCATAAAGTGCAATACTTTGCCGAGTCATTCTATTTTCTTTTAACCCAGACCTATAGAGTAGATAGAATAACACACCCTTAGATAGAAAACAAGCGTGGATCCCGTCGAGTATGACGGACGTGAGGGGTGCTAATACCTTCCCCTTGCGTAACCGACTCCCGAATCCAGGATTTGGTTGCGATGACCATTCCTTTCCCTCTTTGCGTTAGGTTTACTCTGAGCATTTCCTTTCCCTCTTGTGGGATAAATAACGCACGGTGGCGACTCTTCTGTCATAGCCGGCGCCGATTTTCGCAGTAGCGGCAGCTGGCGACTCTGCTAGGGGCGCTTAGTGGTTCCCTATGCGAGTCAATCCTAGCGCTTGTTTTCCCGTCTGGGGTTTTGTATTTAATTTTCTGTCTTTACTTTCAGTACTATATATATTTGTTGTTGTGCTGTGGGTAGAGGGTTAGTTTGAGAGATAAGCCGGACCTGGGCTTGAGTGCACCTAGACTTAGAAGTAGAGAGTAGTGGTTAGCCTGCTTGCTTTGCTTGCACCAGCTAGCTACGAAATTTACACTCAGACGAGATTCTCTTTGATGGAATCTTGCCTGGCCCTTTGGGCTCGACAGGTTGTTGGATTTGAGGGTTGTCGACTCTGGGAACCTATCAATTGGGATTCGGCTAAGTGAACCCTCTTCAAGGGATGATGATGCCACACCTTCTGGGTATCGTATCATCGCTCTTGAAAGTCTGTGATGCTGATGACCGCATAGGATGCCGTACATCGTCTGCGAGTTAAGTACATACCTGTGAGAGGGTAGGTGGGTCTTTTTGCAGGAAAACTCTGGCCTCAGAACACCTGGTTTGTTTCTGTCAGTGAGAATTGGTTATGAGGGTTCTTTGAGGTTGGTTTGGTTTGAGGAGAAGATCTGATGGTTCTCGAGTAGCAGTACAACACAACACAGTTCTTCATCATTGCACTTGATCCCCTGTTTGCATATGCATCTGCATTTTCATGTTTGCATTTCATTAACGTGTATTTATGTTGCATGTGTGTTTTTCCCCTCAGGTTCTAGTGTTCTTCTTTCCAGACATGGAGTCCATGAAGAGGACAGTTGCACACAAGTTGCCGTCTCCAGATATCAGTTCCTTATTGCAGTTGGTTGCTCTAGCAGATCAGAGAGTGAGAGCTGAGTTTAGAGAGTCTTACGGGAAACTGCTCAGTTTGGTGTGCAGACCTTCTGTGTTTGAGATGACTGGATTGTATACCTTGATGCAGTTTTACGAGCCTCAGTTGAGATGCTTCTTGTTCCCTGACTTTATTCTGGCTCCTACTTTGGAGGAGTATTCTGATATGCTGGGAGTTCCTGTGTTAGATCAGATGCCTTTTGTTCATGAGGATACTGAGCCTGAGTTGGCTAAGCTTGCTGAGATTGTCAGTTTAGATGCTTCTGAGTTCCCCGGAGGTTTGGTCAAGCTGAATGGAGCTTATGGTTTTCATCTTTCTTGCTTGGTTGAGAAGGCTACGCAGTGTGCGAAGGATGGATGTTGGATTGCCTTCAGTGCTATTCTGGATGTTTGCATTTATGGGATTGTCTTGTTCCATAACTTGCCTGATTTTGTTGATTCAGATGCTTTCTTTATTCTTGCCTCGAAGAATCCGGTGCCTACTCTCTTGGGTGACGTTTATCATTCCATTCACTATAAGAATGAGAAGCGTCGGGGAAAGAATGTTTCTTGCTGTGTACCTCTTCTATCCAGGTGGTTTCAGGGACATCTTCCTAAGAAGGGACCTTTTGTTGATACTGCTGGTACTTTAGATTGGTCTTCTCGATTGATGGGATTGTATGCTGAGAACATTGTTTGGTTTGATTGGAACTTGCTCGGAGTGGATATTATATATAGTTGCAGTGGCTTTCCGAATGTTCCTTTGATTGGACGGAAAGGTTGTATTAATTATAACCCTTCTCTGCTTGTGAGACAATTTGGCTATGCTTTGAGGGACTCTCCGGTTGAAGACGAGATACAGGAATCTCTGTATCTCATAGGTTTACTAGACAGAGATGTTTTAGTCAGATTGAGGCGTGCTTGGGGTAATATTCACCGAAGAGGAAAGACCTTGCTTGGTAAGAGTGAAAGTCGAGCTTATAATCCTTATCGGCTCTGGATCCATGAGAGAGTTAGGACTTCTTTGATGCCATATCCTGCTGCAGAGCCTTTATATCTTCCGGTGATCGAGGAACCTACTTCGGTAGAGATTGAGAAGTATAACAAGCTGCTGGCTGAAAAGGAAGAGTTGCAAAGAGCGAATGAAGAGCTAGAGAAAGAGATTTTCCAGCTTCGGCATGAGAAGACTGAGGCAACTTTCACTTTGAAGAAGCAGACTGAGATGATTAATAGGTTGGGTCAGATTTGACCGAAGAGACCAGCAAGAGAGAGAAAGTAGGGGTAGCCTTGAATGGTGTTAGTAGTGTACTTGCTACTAAGAAATAACTTCTGAACAAGGCTTATTCTCGACTTTCTAAATGGGAATCTTTGTGGAATACAACGCTTACCAAACGAAAGGAGCGTGAAGATGAGTTGAAGCTTCAGATTTCTCAGTTAGAGGAGCAGATCAGTGCTAAGGATGCGAAGATTGCTGAAGAGGTATCTCTTAGACGTGACACTGAGTCTAGAGTGAGTAGCATGGTCAACGGGACTAGGGGTGGTGAATTGAAGGCTGGCTCCAAGAGATGCAGGGTTGATAAGTGTTTTGGCAGGGGAACTTGTGAAGAGGACGCCAAAAAGCTGAGATCCACTGTTGAGCGGCATGCATTACTGATACAGGAGCTAATCTCCAGACTAGGTCATTCGGAGACGTTGAGGATATTGGAAGATGTCAGAGCTCGCCATTTGGCCTGATTTATCTTTGCTTTGCTTTTGTTATCTGTATTTGTATTTTGACCATCACCAGGTTTGTTGGCCGAGGTCTTTTCAGTTGTATTCAGTTGTACCTTTGTACTCTGCCTCTTGGCATTTGTTTATGTATGAGGTTTCTGATTCTGCGCTTGCTTACTTGGGACTCCATTGTCATTATGGCTTCTTCTCCGGAACTAGAATTGGGGGGGGGGGGAATTTAACCTGTTGCATATTTACACGTGTGCATTTGCATATTCATATTGCATGGCAGGTACCCTTTTTGATCTAGAATCTTATCTCCTGCATCTTACAGGTTGTTTCAGGATTGACGAATAGAGAATTCACCAGTACGCTACAAGAAGCAACAGTAAGAAGATCATGGACCAAGTACAGTCTGAGATGCAGGAGATCAGGGATAGGTTGGCCCAATTCATGCAGACCATGGAAGCTGTGGCTAAAGGCCATGAACATCTTCAAACTCTGGTGCAACCGCTGCTGGCGCGAGCGGCTGGTAATACTGAATACAACTCTGCTCATGTTGATACTCCTCGCAGGGAGGAGGTGATACCAAATTCTGGTGAGACTGGAACTGGCAACGGCAACGCTAGTAACAGAAATGCTGATAATGTTAATGGGAATGTGGAAATCAACAGGAATGTTGGTATCAATACTGGTTTCGGTGACAACAATCAGGGTTTTGGCTTTGGCAATCGGGATGGCAATGATGGCTTCAATAATCAGGGCTTCGGCAACGGAGGGTTTGGTGATAATAATCAAGGTTTTGATAATGGCTACGGTAATGCTGGTTTTGGCAATATGAATACCACTGGTGCTGGGATGGGTCCTTTCAATGTTGGTTTTGGGACAATGGCTGCTAATCAAGAGCTTGGCAATCTGAGGTATGACCCCAGGTTCTTCCAAAGCGGTCATGGTCATGGTCGTAATGCTGCTTATGACGGGTATGGTAATGAGGGGCCGCACTGGAATAGAGATTGTCAGGAAGATGCCTTTTCTGGGCAAGGCATGGGTTTTGAGGGTCCCACTGATAGTGATCGGAGGATTAAAATGCTGGAGGAACAGATGAGAGGTATAGCCAATCAAAATTCTGCAGGGTTGGACATGGCTACCATGGGGCTAGTTCCTGGGCTAAGGGTGCCATTGAAGTTCAAAGCTCCCACTTTCGATAAATATAAAGGGGATACATGCCCACGGGTTCATGTGCGTTCATACTACCGGAGGATGTCCGCGTACTCTGATGATGAGAAGATGCTTATGCATTTTTTCCAAGATAGTTTGTCAGGACCATCGCTGGAATGGTACATGGGACTAGAGCCTGCACAGGTCGGAAGTTGGAAAGAATTGGCTGATGTTTTCGTCAAACATTACCAATACAATAGTGACCTTGCACCAAATAGGGTCCAGCTTCAAAGTCTTTCACAGAAGAACGGGGAATGTTTCAAGGAGTATGCTCAGCGTTGGCGGGATCTGGCGGCAAGAGTCCACCCCCCTATGGTTGAAAGGGAATTGATTGATATTTTTGTTGGAACATTTTCTGGGATGTATTATGATAAATTGCTCAATTGCTCGATGGGTAGTTTCTCTGACATGATACTCATGGGGGAACGAATTGAAAATGGCATCAAAATTGGTAAAATTCAGTGCGAAAAAGGTCTTTGGTGGTAAAAGGCAAGGAGACGCCAGCGCAGTGTATGGTGGTCGAGGACGAGGTAGAGGTCGGAATCAGTATGTTCAACAACAGGTTGCTAGTGTGACGATCCCTATACCGCAACAACGACAACAACCACCACAACAGCAGCAGCAGCCACAACAAAGGTATAATCCTGCTCAGAGAAGGATCGAGAATCGGAAGCCGAAAAAGGTATTTGATTCACCTCCGTCAACGTATGCAGAAATGCTTCAGACGCTATTGAGCTTGAATCTGGTTGAGAAGAGAACGTTGGACCCACCCACAGGAGCGCTTCCTTACGGGTATGATACTGGTAAGCAGTGTGAATTTCATTCTGGGGCACCCGGACATGATATCGAGAGTTGTCATGCTTTTAAGCATAAAGTCCAAGATTTGATTGATAGTAAAGTTATCAACTTCGATAATGATGGTCCCAACATTGTACAGAAACCAATGCCGAATCATGGAGCGAATGCTGTTTTGACAGAGGAGGATTTGGATTTGGTTATGGACGTAAATGATCTGAAGACACCTTTGAGCTATGTTAAAAGCAGATTGTTGAAAGGAGGGGTTTTCCCCGGATGTGATGAGTACTATTGGGATTGTTGGACCCGACCAGAGGGCTGTATTGATTTGAAGAGAGGTGTTCAGGCCATGATTGATGAGGGAACTTTGCAGTTTGACCGCACTGCTATTGAGAAACCTGATGAGGTAACGTGTGAAAAGCAGGGTGAGGTCGCAACAATTACGATTCCACGAAAGACTATTACGATATCAACGCCCGCCAAGCGGCCAACTATCACGATAATGAAAGCAGGACCCGTTCCTTATGAGAGTACGAAATCCATTCCATGGAATTATGGGTTGGAAGCTTTTTGCAACGGGGAGAAGATTAATGTGGATAGCCAGCCAGCAGGGGCAGTGGGCAGTATTGTTGAAGCGGGAGGTATGACCCGAAGTGGTAGAATCTTCACCTCACCTGAAATCGAGGCTGAAAGAATTGCTAGAGGCAAAGCCAAAGTGAATGAAGGAGGACCTTCCCAGTCAAAAGAGAAGGAAACATCGGTCAAGGATGTAGAAGAGTTTATGAGGTTGATTCGCAAAAGTGACTATAAGATTGTGGAGCACTTACAGCAGACGCCCTCCAAAATTTCAATACTATCCTTGTTGCTTTGTTCAGAGGCCCATCGGAATGCCTTGTTGAAAATCTTAGATACGTCTTTTGTACCTCAGGAAGTAACTTTCAATCAGCTTGAGGGGGTACTGGCGCATGTGAATGCTGGCCACAGCTTGGGATTTACTGACTTTGATTTGACGCCTAGAGGTCGGGACCATAATATGGCCTTGCACATTTCAGTGGAATGCCGAGGCACTGTTATGTCGCATGTTCTTGTAGGCACCGGATCATCTTTGAATGTGTTGCCGAAGAAGGCTATGATGAAGCTAGATGTTCGGGGAATCATATGCACGCCAAGTGACTTGGTCGTGAGGGCTTTTGATGGGACCAGAAGGTCGGTGTTTGGGTCCGTAACATTGCCACTCCAGGTCGGGCCGGAAGTGTTTGACACTGTGTTCTACATCATGGACATACATCCAGCTTATAGCTGCTTACTTGGGCGACCATGGATACATTCTGCAAGGGCTGTGACATCCACGCTACATCAGAAGCTTAAATACATGGTTGGGGACAATGTTGTTACTATTTGCGGAGAGGAGGACATTCTGGTTAGTCATCTCTCGTCATTCAAGTACGTCGAAGTGGATGGGGAGATCCATGAGACACCATACCAAGCCTTCGAGGGATTGCAGATCAAGGGAAAGTCTCATGTTCCCGTCAAAGGGCCAGAGGTGGCCATATCTTCGTACAAAGACGCTCAGGCAGTGGTTCAGGCTGAAGCAACCAAAGGATGGGGCCAAGTATTGGAAATTCCGGTCAAGATGGACAAGTTTGGATTGGGGTATCGCCCGACATCGTCACCCTTCGCATCAGGCGTGCCAAAGTTCAAAGGACCAGTGGTGATCACTCCAGGTGGGGTCTGTTATGAAACGATTAATGATGTTTCCGATGCTGAAGACGGAAATAGTGACTGCGATATGGACTCGTGGATCAAGCCCGGCGTGCCAGGACAGAATCTGTGCAACTGGTCTATCCAGGAACTTGTCCCAGTGACTACAAAACAATAATGATTTGTTTTCTCAATTATTGTATAATCCTGTGTCCTACCCGGGGCATAATGATTCTGTTTTTAGGGCTATCTGCTTATGTGTGTACTTTGTTTAATCATTAATAAAGGCGTTTTTCTCATACAAATTTTGTGATCCTTGTTTTTCCTGTTTTTGTTTAACAATAAAATGGCAACGTGGTTATGTGCTTTGTTTGCATTATTTGAAACATTTAACCATTCTCATTGCAGGATTCATATTTCAGACGACACCGATCACGACACCGATCACGAACTTCCTATGACTCGCTTCGACTTCGAGCACCCGATATTTCAAGCAGAAGAAGAGATTGTTGAGGATAGAGACTTATCAGAAGAGATGACTCGACTTTTGAAACAAGAAGAGATAATCATTCTGCCTCATCAGGAGGAAATTGAAATTATCAACGTGGAGTCTGAAGAGGTTGTCAGGAATATCCGGATAGGGGCTGCACTGCAAGGTGATATCAAGCAAAGGCTTATTGAGATGTTGCAGGAGTACAATGATATTTTTGCTTGGTGTTACAAAGACATGCCTCGGTTGGATACTGACATGGTGGTTCACCATCTGCCATTGCACGAAGAGTGTATGCAGGTTAAACAAAAACTCAGAAGAACTCGACCAGATATGGCTGTGAAAATTAAGGAGGAAGTTCAGAAACAGTGGGATGCCGGTTTCCTAGCTGTTACAACTTATCCCTCATGGGTCGCCAATATAGTACCTGTACCAAAGAAAGATAATAAGGTGCGGATGTGCGTGGACTATCGAGATTTGAATAAGGCGAGCCCAAAAGACGACTTTCCACTTCCTCATATTGATGTGCTGGTCGACAACACCGCTCAATCCTCCGTGTTTTCCTTCATGGACGGCTTTTCGGGCTATAATCAGATAAAGATGGCGCCGAATGATATGGAGAAAACAACTTTTATTACCCTGTGGGGAACGTTCTGCTAAAAAGTGATGCCCTTTGGTTTGAAGAACGCTGGGGCAACATATCAGCGAGCTATGACAACACTCTTTCATGACATGATGCATAAAGAGATCGAAGTCTATGTTGACGATATGATTGCCAAATCCCAAACGGAGGAAGAGCATCTGGTTAATCTTCTGAAATTGTTCAAGAGGCTTAGGAAATTCAGGCTGAGACTGAATCCTAACAAGTGCACCTTCGGGGTGAGATCTGGTAAGCTATTGGGGTTTATTGTGAGCGAATAAGGAATTGAGGTTGATCCTGCTAAAATAAAAGCGATACAAGAAATGCCAACGCCGAAAACAGAAAAAGAGGTTCGTGGCTTTTTAGGGAGGTTGAACTACATTGGCCGGTTCCTATCTCATCTAACGACCACGTGCGATCCATTATTCAAGTTGTTGAAAAAAGATCAGGTTGTGACCTAGAATGAAGATTGTCAAAGAGCGTTTGAGAAAATAAAAGATTATTTGCAGGGACCTCCAATATTGATACCCCCAGTAGCCGGGAGACCATTGATTATGTATTTGACGGTTCTTGAGAAAAGTATGGGTTGTGTTCTCGGTCAACATGACGAGACTGGACGTAAAGAGCATGCGGTTTACTACTTGAGTAAAAAGTTCACAGACTGTGAGTCCCGTTACTCAATGCTCGAAAAAACGTGTTGTGCGCTAGCCTGGGCTGCCAAACGTTTGAGGCAATACATGCTAAATCATACAACCATGCTAATTTCAAAGATGGATCCGATCAAATACGTGTTTGAAAAGCAAGCACTTTCCGGAAGGATTGCCCGGTGGCAAATGGTATTGACAGAATACGATATTCAGTACGTTTCTCAAAAGGCTATTAAAGGAAGTGTTCTGTCAGAATACCTAGCTGAGCAGCCAATTGATGATTACCAGTCGATGAGTTTGGTTTTCCTGACGAGGATATCATGTACTTAAAAATGAAGGACTGCGAGGAACCGTTGCCGGATGAAGGTCCAGAGTTGGGTTCCAAATGGCAATTGATATTTGACGGTGCCGTTAATTCATATGGAAGTGGAATAGGGGCAATCATTACTACTCCACATGGGTCGCACATCCCATTCACCGCCAGATTGACCTTTCCGGTTACCAATAATAAGGCCGAATATGAAGCGTGTATTATGGGGCTCGAAGAAGCTATCAATCTGAGAATTAAAAATCTGGATGTATACGGAGACTCTGCTCTAGTTGTGAATCAGATCAAGGGAGAGTGGGAGACTCTTCATCCCAATCTGATACCCTATATGAATTATGCAAGAAGGTTGTTACCTTTCTTTGACAAGGTGGAATTGCACCATGTACCACGAGCAGAAAATCAGATGGCAGACGCTCTCGCGACTTTGTCTTCGATGTATAAGGTTAACTTCTAGAATGAGGCTCCCAGGATAGTTATCTCTCGCCTTGATAGGCTCGCTTTCATATTCGCCATTGAGGAAGCTTCCGATGGTAAACCGTGGTATTATGATATCCAGAATTTCCTAAAGAACCAAGAGTATCCGGCTGGGGCATCCAGTCATGATCAGAAGACTCTTAGGAGATTGGCTGGCAATTTCTATTTGAATCCGGATGGGGTTTTGTACAAGAGAAACCACGACTTGGTGTTGTTGTGGTGTGTGGATGAGAAAGAGGCTAAGTTGCTAATGGAAGAAATCCACGAGGGCACATTTGGCACGCATGTCGACGGACATGCAATGACAAGAAAGCTATTAAGAGCAGGGTATTACTGGATGACAATGGAAACAGATTGTTTCAAATTTGCAAAGAAGTGTCATAAATTCCAGATTTATGCGGACAAGATTCATGTGCCTCCGAGCCCTTTGAACGTTATGTCGTCGCCTTGGCCTTTCTCCATGTGGGGAATTGATGTGATTGGAAAAATTGAGCCCACGGCATCCAACGGACATTGTTTTATCTTGGTAGCTATTGATTACTTCACCAAATGGGTTGAAGCGACATCATATGCTAATGTTACCAAGCAGGTGGTAGCCAGATTTATCAAGAAGGATATTATCTGCAGATATGGAATCCCGAAGCGAATTATCACTGACAACGGTTCAAATTTGAATAACAAGATGATGAAGGAATTGTGCCAGAATTTCAAAATTGAACATCACAACTCTTCTCCTTATCGGCCCAAGATGAATGGCGCTGTTGAAGCGGCCAATAAAAACATAAAGAAGATCGTTCAGAAGATGGTTGTGACCTACAAGGAATGGCATGAGATGTTGCCTTTTGCTTTGCACGGTTATCGTACGACGGTATGCACATCAACCGGGGCAACTCCTTTTTCACTGGTATATGGTATGGAGGCTGTCCTACCATTGGAGGTTGAGATTCCTTCTTTGAGGGTTTTGCGCGATGTCCAATTAGATGAGGCAGAATGGGTGAAAGATAGATTGAATCAGCTCAGTTTAATGGATGAGAAGAGACTGGCTTCTCTAGCATATGGTCGGTTGTATCAGAGCTGGATGAAGAAAGCTTATGATAAGAAGGTGTGTCCTCGAAGCTTTCAGACAGGCGATCTTGTGCTGAAAAAGATTCTCCCACCACAATCAGATCACAGGGGCAAATGGACTCCTAACTATGAAGGTCCATATGTCGTGAGAAAGGTTTTCTCTGGAGGAGCCTTATTGTTGTCCACCATGGATGGTGAGGATTTCACATCCCCTGTGAACTCGGACGCAGTTAAAAAATACTTTGCTTAAAGAGACCCGCTGGACAGAAAAAGAAAGTCCAGGCAAAAATGGGGCATCCCGGCGAACCATAAAAAAGGAAATAAAAGGTTCGGGCAAAAGTTAGGGATAAAATTGAAAAATGTACACTCGCGAAGTTGAAAACCTGAAAAGGGCAACTTCGGCAAAAAAGGGTATCCCGGTGAATTGAAAACCCGCAAAGGGCGGTTCACGCAAAAGTTAGGGATTTGAAAAAGCAAATGACTGCGGTCCGAGTTTGATACTGCGTTGCTTAAGTGGTTTGGGAGTACCTGAGGGTCGTATATCCAAAACAATCTCTTCCAAAGGTCGAGTATCAGGAAAGCGTCAGAGTCAGGCGAGTCATAGGAGGATCAGCTCATGGTGTTCGTCTGTACCACGTTGCCAACATGTATACAAATTTTCTTTGTATTTCTGTATCTTTGTATTTTGTTTGTGCGTGACTTCCTCTTTTCAGGAGTTGCATCCAGTGTACAAAATTTTGCCTATTTACAGGCCCGTTATCAATAAAACATGTTATTCAGTACTTGATGCTTGTTCTTTACTGTTTTGTTTGTGAAAAACGCCAATATTTTTGATAAACTTGCATGTGCATAAACTTGCTGGCCCTTGCCAATAATTGCTAAAACTTCGAATTGACTGAACGAACGTCACAGATATTAACCGAAATAGATCTTGTTGTATAGATTTGTTTTGCCTCGTTTGTGTTTTGCAGGTTCTCACCTTTGGAACAAACAGTCAAGGAATTTATGTTTCCCCAGCCAGAGTCCTGTGACCTAGTGATTGTATCACTCCTCAGCAGATGACGGTCACATCTTATCTTAGAAGATGTAAGATGGCACTTGTCCTTATTGGATGTGGGTGGTTCTCTCCAGAAGAGTATTCCCCAGGAAAGTTGTCAAGAGAGTATTCTCAATGGATTTTATTTTCCCCAACAGAAGGTGCATTCCTAGCAGTGAGTATGTGCACACTCAATACCCAGCATGGGTAACTCCCGCAGAGTATAACTAAGTTGTCGTTGGTTTAGAAGAATTATCCCCGCACAGGATTGTTTCTCATTCTCCCCAGCAGGTTGTTTTTCCTCCGACAGGATGAACATCCTCATCAGAGTTCGTAATTTCAAGCTTGTGAGCCATTCCCCAACATGATGATTATCCCCAGCGGAGTTGGTTGCACCTATCTAGCATTTATTTTGTTGGAGTGCTCTGTGATACCCGTTCATCCCCAGCGGATTGGGTCTTGTCTTCAGCATTTATTTTGCTGAAGCACCTCTTGGCATCTTTGCATTTTGCATATATCATCATGTTTGCATCTACCTAAACGTGTAGCATTTCCATGTCGTATGGAGTATTACGCCATTGTCAAGCATACACATTTTGAAACATAAGGCAGGTTGGTTACTTCTTTGGTTTCAGGTGTTATCCCTTGCAGATGAGTGGGATTCTTGCTCAGAAGGAGCTCTAGATATTCAGTTTCTCAGCGTGAGATAGGTGATGATAACGTTTGTCCCTTAGCAGAGTTGCTTGGTTAAGTTTCTCTTCATCCCCAGAGGGATTATTGTCAGGTTGTTGTTACGTCAGCAGTAAAAGATTTCATGCTTTAAACTTCCGGAGGTGTCACTAGTGATTTCCCCACAGAGTGGTGTGATTAAGTTTCTCTTATTTCCCAACAAAGTATTCTTCAAATGTACCTGTGTTGACAGTGATTGTACCTGTGATGGACATAGATTGCACCTGTGTTGACAGAGATGTTTACCTGTGGCTGACAGAGACTGTACCTGTGTTGACAGAGATCGTACCTGTGTTGACAGTGATTGTTGTCCGTGTTGACGGAAGTATTACCTGTGTTGACAGAGATTGTTACCCGTATGGACGGAGTCGTTACCCGTGATTGACGGAATTGTACCTGTGTTGACAGTGATGTTTACCCGTGTTGACGGTGATTGTTCTCCGTGTTGACGGAATAGTACCTGTGTTGACAGTGATTGTTATCCGTGTTGACGGAATTGTACCTGTGCTGACAGTGATGTTTACCCGTGCTGACGGTGATTGTTATCCGTGTTGACGGAATTATTACCTGTAATGGACAGAGATTGCGCCTGTGTTGACAGAGATTGTACCCGTGCTAATGGTGATTATTGTCCGTTTTGACAAAATTCTTCCCTGTGTTGACAGAGATTGCTTACCTGTAGTTGACAGAGATTGTTACCTATGATGGACAGAGATCGCGCCTTTGTTGACAGAGATTGTTACCTGTGATGGACAGAGTTTGTTCTCCATATTAACGGAATTGTACCTGTGTTGACAGTGATGTTTACCCGTGCTGACGGTGATTACTATCCGTGTAAAGATTGTACCTGTGTTGACAGAGATTGTTACCTGTAATAGACAGAGATTGCGCCTGTGTTGACAGTGTTTGCTACCCGTGCTGATGGTGATATGTACCTGTGTTGACAGAGATTATTACCCGTGATGGATAGAGATTGTACCTGTGTTGACAGTGATATTTACCTGCGTTGACAGTGATTATTACCTGTGATGGACAAAGATTGTACCTGTGTTGATAGTGATGTTTACCTGTGTTGACAGTGATTATTACCTGTGATGGACAGAGATTGTACCTGTGTTGACATTGATGTTTACCTGTGTTGACAATGATTCTTACCTGTGATGGACAGATATCGTACCTGTGATCGACAATGAATTGTTACCTGTGGCTGACAGAGATCGTACCTGTGTTGACAGTGAGTGTTACCCGTGTGGACGGAGTTATTACCCGTGGTCGACGGAGTTGTCCCCAGTAAAGTTAACAGTAAGTGTTACCTGTGTTGACAGTGATTGTTACCCGTGTGGACGGAGTTATTACCCGTGGTCGACGGAGTTGTCCCCAGTAAAGTTAACAATAAGTGTTACTTGTGTTGACAGTGATTGTTACCCGTGTGGACGGAGTTATTATCTGTAATCGACTGATTGTCCCCAGTAGAGTTGTTACCTGTGACCGACAGAGATCGTTATTCCAGTTATGGATGAAATTGTACCCGTGTTGACGGAGTCTCTCCTCGTGCTGACGAATTTGGTCCAGTTATGGACGGAGTTGTTTCTTGCAAAGTTAATTCGATGCCTGTGGCGTCACACAGGGGGTTAATGTTAAAATCAAAAGTTTTATTAGATGATTGATCAGTTGTTGCCATAACAACTGGGTTCAGCACAACGGATGTTGTTCCCCAAGCAGTTTTTGTAGGGTATTTCTGCGGTTGGCAAATTTCCGGGTTTCTTAGTATTCAACCGTCTTCTACCTCGATTGTTTGAAGGTCGTTCGCTCTTCACCCAGTCGGTTCCAAGCCGTTTGAATAGGGGCAGCTATTGCACCCCAAAATTTGCCCAACCTTTTCTTACCTGGTTTATGTTTCATTGCATTAACATTTGCATATTTATATCATTTGCATATCATGGTATCATTCATATAGCAGGGGATCAAATGTGATTCTTATCAAGAGAAGCCTAGCAAGAGGTCTCATTCAAGATTGAGAAGTTGTCAAAGTTATCAGAAGGTGGTTTGAATGCCTAAGGGTTTAGATGTTTGAGTGTGAATCTTCTCCTAATTTGAGGATCAACTGAAGACCATCAGAGGGTTGTGAAATGTTGAATGTGAGAAGAGGATGTGTATGGATCTCATAGAATGCCTAGAGGGCCATGGGAGAGTTTAATCAAGTCATTGTGTCAAGTGTAAGAGCCACAGTTGAAGTTCAAGCAATTAGGGTTTCATCTGGATCAATCCTAAATCAACTAAGCAATTGAAAAGTATCAAAAGCCTACTTTTAGGTCATGGAGTTCATGAAATGATGTGATAATACATTTGTGGTGTTGTGCCAAGAGCAAATCAAGAAGAATCAAGAGTGTGGGAAGTTGCTAAGTTAGGGTTTCAGTGCAAAATTCCCTATTTAGTGCCTAACTTCAAGACCACATAAGTCAAGATACAAGTTTCAAATGGATTTTTGGCCAACATGAAACATGTAGAGCATCTCAATACCTTTAATTTGAGTACTAGAAGTCCTCCATTGGATTTATAGAATTCAAGTTATGGCCCAGACAAGTTAATAGTCCTCAGATGCCATTGAAATTTGTCTGTGAAAATCATCTGACTTCAAAGCTATTTTTGACCTAGAAGGATGTTTCACCTAAACTTTTGGCCAACATGAAAGCTGCTACTGATGATCTTAGCTTTCCAAATTGTATTAGAAGTCTTTCATCTGATTTGTAGAACTCAAGTTATGAGGTTTACAAGTCAGGGGTATTTTGGGAAAGTGAGATTATAGGCCATTTTCAATCATAGGTCAAAATCTCCAACTTGCACTTGTCAAATGCAATTTTGTTCAACGTGAAAGTTTCTTAAAATGGGGTTTTTAGGCTAGCCAAGTGGTCATGTGGGATTGGTTTGGCTTGTAACAAAAAGTCACTTAAAATGGCCTAAAAAAGGGAATATTTTAAATGGATTAAGGAGGGAAATTTGACTTTTTGAGTTAGAGGACCAAAACATGGCATGTGAGTACATTTTTTGAATGGAAATCACATTCTAAGAACATTGGCATTGGCATAATTTTGAGCATAGGCCAAGTTTTGGGAGTTGTCATTTAGATTACTTCACCATGAAGTTATATAATAAAAAATAGCCATTGGATCAAATACAAGGAGAAAATCTCAGCCATTCACACTCCACATGCTGTTATTAGTTGAATGGAATCATCTTGGAGACAAAACAATGCCATTTTCGTGTACCTTCAAGAGCAAAAAGTGGTGAAATTTTGAAAATTCATTTTGTGCCTAGAGGCAAGGATTGGGCTTTCTTTGGATCCATATCCATTGTATATAACATTTCTAACCTTCACAAATAATCAATTTTGGAAATTGGAGCAGAATTGATCAAGAACAAGCTTGAAAAAGTGAAGAACACTCAAAAAGTGAATTTCAAGATCTAGATCGTTTCAGGCCAAATTGTGAATTGAGAAAGCTTTATTGAAGATCATTGAATGATTCTGGAGAGTTTCGCGAAGCTTCATCAACGATTAAAGGCTCAGTGGAAGTTCTCCACTAGGTACTTGAATTTCACCATATCTTTCTTAATACTTGATGATTCTTTGCCATTTTTGTTTCTTTGCACTCCTTGAAGTATGTAGATCGTTTCTGGATTATAATTGTTGATGTTTATGACGTTCGAAATTTGGAGCTCCAAACTTGTGAGATTTTATATGGACTGTTTTGGCATGATTTGGCTTAGTTTTTGCTTGATCTATAACCTCCATGACATAAGGATGAGTTTAGAATTAATTTGGAGAAGTTTTGTTGAACTTGAGGTTTTGGTGTCAAACTTTGTTTGATTCGTTTTTCTTTAATCTTGCATTATTATTTATTTTTGATGAGATATTTGGAATCCTTACGAAAAATCCTTCGATTTCGGTCCAAAAAACGTGCAAAACGGATGAGAATTGAATGAGTTATGGTTGTTGGAAGAATTCCGGCGAGTATGGTGGAGGAAAGGCCGGCTGGAACTGTTCCGGCGAGTTCAAGGAAGAAGATGAGCAGGAACCGTTAGGATTTAGGCGTTAATTTTACATTTTTAGGATTTAATCTGAATTAGTTATGATTTTTCTTTTGTGCTAACATCCATTGTGTTGCATATTTGACCATCTGTTTTGTAGAATTTTATTCTTCCAATTGGTGATGAATTTGGCTTTGATTTTTTAGTATGTTTTAGGGTAGATATTCATGTTCCCTTAGGATTTTTATTAGAATTTTAAAACAACTGTAGGTTTTGTTTTAGGTGTTGAGATTAGAGCCTTCCCAAACTTGTGGATTACCTTGATACCTTTCAATCTAGAAATTATTTAGGTGACTTAGAAGTTGAATTAGGCTTTAATATTTTAACCCTGGGCTGCTGAAACATGTATGTTCCACCAAGAATTTAATTAGAATTTTACAACTTTGTTTGCTATTTTGTTTGAATTTTTCAAGTTGCTTGTGTTTGTGTTGTTCTCTCTTGAGTGCCTTTGCTTGTTTGGCTTGGTTGGTGACTTTGGAGCTTGCTTGGCTTGGAATCCTTTTTGGGAGGTCTTCTGGACTTGATATAGATGCTATGGCTTGAATATTGGAGCTTAGAGTAGAAGTTTTCTTTTCTTTTAGGAGTTGTTTTTAGAAGCTTAGGAATTAGGGTTTTAGGAAGAGCTATTAGAGCTAGTTTTGATTTCTTCATCAAACATAGAATGCATTGTGTGCTTCTATTCCATCCAATGACATGAAGTCCTCCTAGGGAAACTCCATCTCTCCTTTGGAGGGATGTGTGGTATGCCCATAGTTGAGTAGAACTTTGAGGATACCTTTCCATTTCAATGTTGGTACTTGATGATTTCCTTTGGTTTTCATTAAGTTTTCAACATTTCAACCTTGATCTTGGTGATTGTTCCTCTGCTTGGAGTGTGCTTGCTAGAGCTTGAATATGAAGTTTGATAGAGATTGAGATAGAAGCTAGCTTGAAGATGAAGTCTTGCTGTCGACTTTGCTGTCTTTTCAACTGTGCTGTTTAGAGCTTGCTGTTGCTGTTGCTTGAGCTGTATTCTCTTATTTTTCTCTGTATTGTATGTTTGCTTGTGTTGATTATCCTTAGGTTTGAGGTGGAGCTTGTCTCCTCTTGCCTATTGTTTTCCCCCTTGCCTCTCTTATACTGTTGCCTAGCATGCATTCTACTGTTTACTGTTTATTGCTTGCTTTCTTTTGCTGTTTCCCCTAGGATCTCTGATTTCCTCTGTGCAAGAGGGAATTATGACAGACATTAGGTTTTGACCCATGCATGATAACTGTAGGTAGATTCCCCTTTCAACCATAGTTTTAGGGTGTCTCTCTTTCCTCCTCTCAAAACAAATTCAAAAACACAGTAATAAGGTTAATTGAAGTCGTACGTTACGAGCCTTAAGCTATCTGGGAAAAGGTTGGTGGAGGGTCTCTCTCCAGTAATCTGGATGTTAGTGTGGTACCCTTTGGGTGACATACGAAGCGTTCACTCCTGGGTCATAGTCTCTAGTGTGACTGAGATTGCAATCATCTTACAAAACAGTTCTTTCGTAAAAAACTCAAACAAACATTCAAACTCTGTTTTTATCCGCTTGGACCTTTAATCAGGAAACCCTTTTCAGAAGGAGATAAAAACTGTCAGACAGGCTTGTGTCTTCCGTAGCCTGAACTACGTTTGCTCTGATCTTTCATGCCGTATGAAAGTACGTAGGCACGAGATGCGATATCTCGGCGAGCAACCTTCCCCCTAACTCGTAGTTAGGCGAACTGCATTGACTCTGATTTCTCGTTCCATACGGGAATACGTAGGCATAAAGTGCGATACTTTGCCGAGTCATTCTATTTTCTTTTAACCTAGACCTGTAGAGTAGATATAATAACACACCCTTAGATAGAAAACAAGCGTGGATCCCGTCGAGTACGACGGACGTGAGGGGTGCTAATACCTTCCCCTTGCGTAACCGACTCCTGAATCCAGGATTTGGTTGCGATGACCATTCCTTTCCCTCTTTGCGTTAGGTTTACTCTGAGCGTTTCCTTTCCCTCTTGTGGGATAAATAACGCACGGTGGCGACTCTTCTGTCATAGCCTGCGCCGATTTTCGCAGTAGCGACAAATAGGAAACTCCCTTAGGAGAGGATGATTGTATTTTCTTCTGTGAAAAGCAGAAAATATTCCTGAACAAAAGGTTAGGAGAAAAATTCCTTCTACAAAAGGTATGGAGGATACTTACGAAAGGTAAGCTGACAAGAACCTGTACAAAAGGTAAGAGAGGCCTTACTAAAGGTAAGTTCAATCTGTTGCGAAAGGCAAGGTGTATATACATCGTGAAAGAGACACGAAAAGACTCACAAAAGGTAAGCTGAGGATAAAAACCATCTTCCTGCAAAAGGCGGGGGAAATTTGCATAGGGTATTAGAACATTATTTGACCTCACAGGCACAACGGCGGAGATGACATTCTTTAAATATGGCGACCATTCAGTTCTTGGCCATACAGGCATCAAGCGTCCGAATTGATCAAAAATCCCGAAAACAAAAAAATTTTGTCGCATGTAAAAGATAGCGAGAAACGCTTACAAAAGGGAAGCGAAGGAAAAATATTTCACGAGAAAGGCAATGAAATCCCTAACGAAAGGTAAGGTGAGAAAATATCTCATGTAAAAGGCTCCAAAGGATTTACAAAAGGTAAGTGAATGGATAAACACTCCAAAAGGATCCTTCCAGGATGTCCACAGGAAATTCGCGTCCTTGAGAATGACTGGCTAAGCACATGTAATGATGCAGCATGTATGCAAAAATGACAAGGACGTAAGGACATGAAGGTTAGGGGTGATGATTTCTGCCAAGTGATTGGGATTTGGTTTAGGGGCGTCAAGCTTGACTTCCCAACATCCTTGTGACGAAATTTGGATCATCTCAGGATGGTCATAACAAGTTGTGCTGATTGGCTAGATTGCCCCTGACTTGGTCAAGTCCCGGTGAACTTTATGATCAGACGATGCTTTGTGCACACGTGAGTCACGTTTACCTTTCATTCACCTTAATCAGAGGGAAACCTTGTGCTTTCTTCTGTCATTATTCATCCCATAATTCTCAATGCAATATTTATTAAAAATAAAAATTCTACTTTTTGCAAACAAACATAAAAAGTAAAAAAATATGAAGCACAAATTGATGAAAGAAATTTTATTGATGATAAAGTGGCCCATAAATGAGTAATTTTACATAAGGACACAATTCCTAAAAGAGGTAATTGCAATAAAATATGACAAAAAGTACAGTGGCAATGCGAAGAAAAACAGATTTCCATCGAGTTCCAATTCTGCTATGATCCCTATGGCATTGAAGCTTCTCGTACATTGCCTCTGAGGAAGATGGATGGATTGATCTTTCACAGACTCTTTGCATACCGCAGTCTTTTCTTTTTTAGCTCCCTAACTTTTGCCTAGACCGCCCTTTCGGGTTTTCAGTCTACCGGGACACCCTTTTTTTTTGCCTAAGTTGCCCTTAAGGGTTTTCAACTTATCGAGTATCATTATTTTTTATTTTAACCCTAATTTTTGCCTGGACTCTTTCTTTTTATTGTCCATCGGGTTTGCTTTCAAGCGTAGTATTTTTTGACATCTTCTGCATTTACAGGGGATGACAGATCTTCACCATCCATGTTGGATAATATCAAGGCTTTTCTTTCGAGAAACCTTCTTCACAACATATGGACCCTCATAGTTAGGTGTCCATTTTCCCCTTGGGCCTGTGTGGATTGGCAGAATCTTTCTCAATACCAAGTCTCCCACTTCGAAATCTCGAGGGCGAACTTTCTTGTCAAACGCCCTTTTCAACCGCTTTTGGTAAAGCTGACCATGACAGATGGCTGTCATGCGCTTTTCTTCAATGAGGTTAAGTTGATCAAATCTTGCCTGCACCCATTCTGCTTCGTCGAGCTTGACATCAGTCAGAATTCTCAGGGAAGGAATTTCTACCTCAACGGGCAGTACCGCATCCATGCCATATACAAGAGAAAATGGAGTTGCCCCAGTAGAAGTGCACACTGAAGTGCGATAGCCATGCAAAGCAAATGGTAGCATTTCATGCCAATCTTTGTATGTTTTCACCATTTTCTGAACAATCTTCTTGATGTTTTTGTTCGCTGCTTCAACGACGCCATTCATCTTCGGGCGATATGGTGATGAGTTATGATGCTCGATCTTGAAGCTTTCACACAACTCCTTCATCATCTTGTTATTGAGGTTTGAACCATTGTCGATAATGATTTTATTTGGAACCCCATAACGACAAATGATTTCTTTCTTGATAAAGTGAGTAACCACTTGTTTGGTGATATTGGCATAAGACGCGACTTCCACTCATTTAGTGAAGTAGTCAATGGCCACTAAGATGAAAGATGACCATTTGAAGCAGTTGGCTCGATGCGTCTGATCACATCTATGCCCCACACGGTGAAAGGCCAAGGAGATGTCAAGATATTTAGAGGAACTGGTGGCACATGTATCTTATCTGCATAAATTTGACATTTGTGGCATGTTTGCACGTGACGATAGCAATCAGTTTCCATCGTCAACCAATAATAACCAGCTCTCAAAATCTTCTTAACCATCGTGTGTCCACTGGAATGTGTACCAAAAGAACCTTCATGGATTTCGTTTATGATTCGGTCAGCTTCGTGTCTATCCATGCATCTGAGCAAGACCGAGTCATAGTTTTGCTTGTAAAGCACATCTCCGCTTAAGAAGAACTTGGACGAAAGCCTTCTTAAATACTTCTTGTCTGTGATGGAAACGTTTTCTGGATACTCTTGCTTTTCTAGATATCTTTTGATATCATAGAACCAAGGTTGATCATCGATTATTACCTCTGCTTCCAGACAGTGGGCAGGCTCATCAAGATGTTCAATACGGATAGAGGGTGCCTCATTTTTCAATTTAACTTTGAACATGGACGACAACGTGGCAAGAGCGTCTGCCAATTGATTGCTTTCTCTAGGAATGTGATTGAAATTAATCTCATCAAAGTATGGAATTAACTTCAAGACGTGATCTCGATATGGAACTAGTTTGCTGTCACGTGCTTCCCAGTCGCCTCTGACTTGACTGATGACTAGAGCCGAGTCCCCATACACTTCCAAAATCTTAATTCTATGATCAATAGCTTCTTCGATTCCGAAGATACATGCTTCATATTCAGCCATATTGTTGGTGCATTCGAAACATAATCTTGCGGTGAATGGAATATGGAAACCGGTAGGAGATGTGAGGATTTCCCCTATTCCATTGTCTTGAGCATTTGCGGCGCCATCGAACACGAGCGTCCATCGCGATCCTGGTTCGGGTCCTTCATCTGGGCATAATGTCTCATAGTCTCTGACAAACATGATATCTTCATCAGGGAAGTCAAAACGCATGGGCTGGTAATCTTCCACAGGTTGGTGGGCAAGATATTCAGATAACACACTCCCTTTGATAGCTTTTTGTGAGACGTACTGGATGTCATATTCTGTCAGTACCATTTGCCAACGGGCTACTCGTCCGGTGAGAGCAGGCTTCTCGAAGATGTACTTGACTGGATCCATCTTTGATATCAACAATGTGGTATGGGTCAACATATACTGCCTTAAGCGTTTGGCAGCCCATGCAAGTGCACAACAGGTTTTTCCAACACTGAGTATCTCATTTCACAGTCAGTGAACGTTTTGCTTAAGTAGTAGATAGCATGCTCCTTCCTACCTGTTTCGTCATGCTGCCCCAACACGCATCCCATGGATCCTTCCAAAACGGTCAAGTAGATGATGAGAGGTCTTCCTAGAACGGGAGGCATCAAGATCGGTGGCTTTTGCAGATATTCTTTTATTTTCTCAAATGCTTTTTGGCAATTGTTATTCCACATGATTGCTTGATCTTTGCGAAGCAACTTGAATATTGGCTCACAGGTGGCTGTTAGGTGAGATATGAATCTGGAAATGTAGTTTAATCTCCCTAAGAAACCACGAACCTCCTTCTCTATTCTTGGAGCTGGCATATCTTGGAGAGCTTTTACTTTGTCAGGATCGACTTCAATTCCCTTTTGGCTCATGATAAAACCTAGCAATTTACCATATCTTACCCCAAAGGTACATTTATTCGGATTGAGCCTTAGCCTGAACTTTCTTAGCCTTGTAAACAACTTTTCCAAGTGGATGAGATGTTCCTCTTCAGTCTGGGATTTTGCGATCATATCGTCTACATAGCATTCAATCTCTTTATGTATCATGTCATGAAAGAGGGTCACCATTGCTCGTTGATATGTCGCACCGGCATTCTTCAGACCAAATGGCATAACCTTATAGCAGAAGGTTCCCCAAGGGGTAATGAAGGTAGTCTTTTCCATATCCTCTGGAGCCATTTTAATCTGGTTGTATTCGGAGAACCCATCCATGAAAGAGAATATAGAGAATTGAGTCGTATTATCCACTAACACATCAATATGTGGCAGCGGAAAGTCATCTTTTGGGCTGGCTCTATTTAGGTCTCTATAGTCAACGCACATCCGCACCTTACCACCTTTTTTAGGCACAGGTACAATGTTGGCGACCCATTTAGGGTATTTTGATACTGCCAAGAATCCGGCATCAAGCTGCTTTTGTACTTCCTCCTTAATCTTAAGGGCCATGTCAGGTCGAGTTCATCTCATCTTCTGCTTTACAGGCGGATAATCTTCCTTGAGTGGCAATTTGTGCACCACGATATCTGAATCCAATCCAGGCATGTCTTGGTATGACCAAGCAAACATATCTACATACGCGTGCAGGAGCTCGATCAATCTTCTCTTCACACTCTCTTCTAGGGCATAGCCTACCTTGACCTTTTTCTTATCCTCTTCGGTTCCAAGATTGACAACTTCCACTGACTCTTGATGCGGATGAATAATCTTCGATTCTTGCTTCAATAGTCTGGCTAACTCCTCCGGGAGTTCACAATCTTACCCATAATCCTCGTCATCGTGGTAGATTGGGTTATCAAAGTCATATGGAACCGTAGCAGTATCGTTATCAATGGAATCCGGGGTAGATATGCATGATTGGTGATTTTATGCTTTATTTTGAGAAGATGAAAAAATGAAAAATGCAAGAAAACATTGCCATTTATTTATGTAAAAATAAAAAAGAAAGACAGGGAACACAATTGAATGCAAAAGGTTCATTTCATTCATGATAAATATTAATTGAAAACATGGGGGGCCCTACAAAATAATCCTTATGCCTTGGGCAGAGCATAGGATTTGAAAGCAAAACAAGGAAAATTACTCTTTGACTAAGGTGACTTCCGGTATCTCCACGACAGTCCAATTGTTGAGTTATTGATTTGGTGCCCTTGGGTACACCATGCAGACTTCCTTTAGTGCATCATCTTCAGCTTCCACAAAGGCTACCTGATCATCCACCATATGTCCACCACTAACAAAGGCAAGTGGAGGAATGAAGCCTTTGCCTTTGTCAACGGTTGTCTTCTGCTGAACTTTGTGACCGCCAGGGTAGCCCAAACCAGTTCTGTTTTTGTTGATAGGTAGCTCCAACACTCTTCCCCAACCTTCAGGGTGTCCAGCCTCGATTACAGTCCTTGCATCTTTCCAAGTAACCATGGGGGATCCAGACCTTTCTGACTTCTTTTCCTCTTTCTTAGCAGGAATCATTTCCACACTTATCACATCAAACGCTTGAAAAGGGATCTCATGGGCTTCACCTGCCACCTCAATATAGCGAAATGAGGACAGATGACTTACTAGCATATCCTCTTCTCCCTCAATGATGACAAGCTGATTGTTAACCATGAACTTTAGTCTTTGGTGAAGAGTGGATGTTATAGCATTGGCTGCATGAATCCAAGGACGACCTAGCAAACAACTGTATGCTGGGTAGATATCCATCACATAGAATATGATAATGAAAGTGTGAGGTCCTATTTTGATGGGGAGATCAACTTCCCCTATCACAGTCCTTCTTGCTCCATCAAAAGCTTTTACTATCACTGAACTGGGCTTCATCATCAATCCTTCAATGATCAGCTTGGCCAAAGAATTCTTTGGTAAGACATTCAAAGATGATCTAGTGTCTACCAACACCCTCGACAAAACAACATCAACACATTCGATGGAGATGTGCAAAGCTTTATTATGGTTCTTTCCCTCGGGGGGCAACTCTCCATCAATAAAGCTCAAAATATGTGCGGAGGCAATATTCGACACCACTCCTTCAAATTGCACAACAGATATTTCCTGGGGAACATGAACGGTTTTCAAAAACTTGATCAATGACTACTGATGGGCAGGGGAGCACATTAGCAATGACAACATGGAAATATTTGAAGGTGTTTGGTTGAGCTAGTCCACCACCTTATAATCACTTTTTTGGAAGATTCGTAAGAATTCTTCAACATCTTTATTGGAATTTCTTTTTTGAGTAGAAGTCTGCCCCTGCTCAATCATTGGTTGCTTCCCATTTATACTGTTAGGTGGTGGTACGGGCGCAAAAATCCTCCCACTTCTAGTTATTCCACCGGTTCCGACCATTTTTTCTACAAAGCTATCAACTTTCGCAGCATCCTCTTCCACCTTCTGCCCATTAATGTAAATAGTTGGCTCATATTTCCAAGGGACAACCTTGGTGCTCTCGAAAGGGAAAGGAGAAGGTGTAGATATCACTAGTGGAGCAAGTGAAGGTGGAAACAGTGGAATTTCTACTTGATCATATGGTATTTGCAATGGTTCACGAACTTGATTGTATGGGGTCTGAACAGAATTCCAATCATAATCACAAGGGATTTCCAAAGGCGCATGAGGCTGATCACATGGGATTGTTAATGGTGCAACATCATACGGGATTTGTAGTGGAACTTGGGCAAGATACCAATCTTCATCACATGGAATTGTCAAAGGCGCACGAGGTTGCTCATATGGAATTGTCAATGGTACACGATTCTCACCATATGGATTGTTCAACAGCTCTTCATCATAAGTGAACTCCATCGGATCATAAGGAATATCAAGAGTTGCAACTTCTTGGGCATTTGATATCTGTTCTATCAATATGATGCCTTGATCTAACAAATTTTGGATTCCCATCTTCAATTCATGACAGTTTTGGGGATCTTTCAAACAGTGTTGACAATCCTCGGTACATCCTGGGACAATATTCTTCATTAACAATTGTTCTTTAACAACTGCAAAGGGGGTCTTCATCTTATCAACTTCTGACACCAATTTCTTTCCTCTAGATTCTTCAATCATGTTTGTAGCATGGTTTGGCATTGGATTATTAGTCACATTGGGAGTATTTTTGGTGAAATTGATGGATTTTGAATCAATGAGATCTTGTACCACATACTTCAAGGCTTTGCAGTTTTCAATATTATATCCGGGAGCTTCAGAATGAAACTCGCAACGGGAATTTGCATCATAGCCATGAGGTAGGACAACGGGAGGAGCTTTCATTTCTCTCAACTACACTAATGAACCCTTAAGCAAGAGTGGAAGCAACCTAGCGTATGTTGTCAGAATGGGATCAAATCTTTTCTCAGGTCTCCTTTATCTTGGTGAACCCTGATAATAGCCTTGACGTTGTTGTTGGTAGGGAACTTGAACAGCCGGTTGACTTGCAGGTATGGAAAGAGGTTGATTTGGAGTAACAACGGCCACATGATGATAAGAGCCTTGGTATGCTTTGGCTTTTCCCTTATCCATCAAGGCAGCGCTCGTTTCCCCTTCTCTTTTCCTTGCAAAACCTTGGTAGGGCTTTTTAGATCCACCAGAAACTCCATCAGCATTTTGAATCTTCCTGATCTTTATTATGTTCTCAATCCTCTCACCGGCCATCACTAAATCTGAGAACACAGAAGATGTGCATCTAGCTAAGCGTTCTAGGAAAGGACCTTGAAGAGTCCCCATGAACATATCGGTCAACTCTCTTTCAAGAAGAGGAGGCTGGACTCTAGCAGCTAAGTCCCTCCACCTTTGGGCATAGTCCTTGAACGCTTCACCAGATTTCTGGGTCAAGCCTTGGAGTTGTGTGCGATTAGGTGCCATGTCAGAATTGTATTGGTAGTGTTTCAGAAATGCCTCGGCTAACTCTTTCCAAGTCTTGATATGCGTACCTTCTAATTGCATGTACCACTCAAGGGATGTCCCACTGAGGCTATCTTGAAAGAAATGCATTAGCAGTTTTTTGTCGTCAGAGTAGGCAGCCATCTTCCTACAATAGGATCGGATGTGAGTTCGAGGACATCTTGTCCCTTTGTATTTTTCAAAGTCGGGAACTTTGAACTTGAGAGGAATCTTAACACCGGGTACCAAACACATATCCGCAGCATCTAACCCAAAGGTGCTTGGGCCTTGTAGTCCTTTGATTGTCTCTTGCAAGGCGAGTACCTTCTTTTCCAAGTCAGTAGTTGGTGCTCCATAACCGTCTATATCCAAGTCATCGTGAGGGTTGTAGAAACCTTCATGATCATCAAAGTGGATTGGAGGGGTGGCCGCACCACTACCAGGAGTATGGATTGCGCCTGCGCCAGCAGGAGTGGGGATTGCATTCGTAGGAGTAGGAATGGCACCGCCAGAAATGGGGTTTGATCTTACAGTAGTATGAATTGGAGTGTTGGTAGCGTTCCTCTCCACAGCTTGCCTCATCTCTTCTTGTCCTCTAGCCATCGCCTGGATGACTTCCATTAGCTGGCCCATCTGAGTTTTCATTTGGGTCATCTCCTCCCTAAAAGCGGCTTGATTATGCTCAATCTGATCCATTGGTAATCTTTGCTTTCCACGAGTGTAGTAGGGATGTCGGGAAGTCAGCTTGTTTACTGCGAATGGAGGTCAAGTTTTTTGTAAGTTTTGGTTTTGTTTTTATGAAATGTGATATGATGCGTATGGAATGCATATGAACAATGTTATGCGCAAAGCTCTTAGTAACCTTGTTAGTTATTGTTAAGAATATAAATATTTTCCATTACAATTAATCAGAAGAGACATAATAGAACAAAAACTATCATTTCATTGAGGCTTGAAGCCAAGTTCAAATACAAAATACAAGAGATACACTTTTTAAACAAATTACAAATTGACTCTAAATGTGACTCCTTGGGCTCTGCGAACCGCCTCCAAATCTGTAACAAGTTCTCCCATTGTTTCCTTGCAAAACTTCACAAAGTCGAACACAGGGACAAGAGTTTTTTCAGGAGTCATCACTTGATCGGCTATCTTCAATTTTTCAGGGATCTGCTGAAGCACAAAGTTGAAGAATCCCGCCAAGTTTATGAATTTGTTCTTCCACTCCTCGTAGAGAATTTGGAGATTGTGGATGATGTCATCTCTCTGAAGTACCGTAGATTTTGCCTGACGACAACTTTCTTCCCAATAGTGGCAACTATCCTTTAACTCTAGATATAGCTCATCATAGATCCCATCTTTCAGTCTTTAGATTTCTTCGATAGCTCTACCCAACTTGTACTCTACCTGTATGAAATCTAGCTGCGCATTCTCCTTTTCCAAAAGCTCGCGGGCTAACTTATCTTTGCAGCCTTTCATGATGCCTTTCAACTTGTGAATCTGAGCTTCAAAGGTTTCCCTTTCATCTTTCTTCGTCTGGGTGGCTATTCTTACATCATTTTCTAAGTCTTTAACCTTTCGCCATACTTGGTCCAGTTTTTCATTTTGGTGATCCAAGTCGGTGTTGGCGTTTTTGAGAGCTCCACCAACCCATTCTTTCTTTCCTTTTTCTTCCCTAGCCCTTTTCTTGCTATCCTCGAACTTTTCTTTCAACTCTTTGCTCTTGTCTTCCCAAGCTTCACTTTTCTGCTTAGTTTCATTGAGTCGAATTCGAAGCTTAGTGTTTTCATTTTCAAGTTCTTGGACTTTAGCCTTAAGTTTCTCCATATCTTCGGGTAAGATTAACTCAGGCTCAGGATTCAATGGGAAAGCTGATGCATTAAAGAAAAAAGGTAATCTGACTTCTCTTGCTCTCTCCTTCACCCATTTGATATAAGGTTCACGAGCAAGGATGTTCTTCCGCCCATTGTCTGGATTGCTTCTTTGGATGTTTGCTCGTTCTCTTCTTGCCCTTCATACAGATGGATCACTTGGATCGACTGTATTGACAAGGAACGACACCAAATCTTCTTCTCTAGGGGGGCCATCCATGGAGTGTCCAAACTGTCTCTTGAGTAACACCGGGTTGTAATTGGTGCAACCTCGTGTCCCCGCGAGAGGCACGTTGGGAAATTCTCCACAAGAAAAGATGATATCTTTGGTTTCCCATTCCCTCTTGTACCACGTGATGGAACTGACAGTGAGTGAAGCGAACCTTTGAGGCCATGAGAGTTTCTTGGAAGCGAAAGGACCTTTTTCAGGCATTTGGGTCCTTAGCCACTTATGCAAGAGCAGGGCGCAACAAAGGAACATTCCACCTCCTTTTGTATGCCTGGTGTGAAGTGTGTGGTAGAAGTCACCTAAGAGGAAAGACACAGGGTTCTTGGTCAAGAAGATTTCTACAGCTACTTGGTCCACAAAATTTTCCCCATTTGGAAACATCACAATTCCATAGACCAAGAGTGCCAGAATTGAACGACATATTTCCCATTTCTCTTCCTTGGCATACTTCCACGCTTGTTCTTCCAAGAATTTCCTCGAGAAACCCCTAGCTCCTTTGGGTGCCCAATTGGCTATCACGTCTGATGTGGGAATCCCTAAGGCAGAAGCCACTTTCTTCAAAGTGAACTCTTCTTCGAGCTTGGGAAAAGGATTGCGATATTTGATGGAGAGGTTAAAAATCTTCTCAAATTCTTCCAAAGTAGGAGCTGTCTGAGAATTGGCGAAGGTGAAACAACAGAGAGACGTGTCATAGTACTGAGCCAAGGCTGTGAGGGCTTCAAACTCTATCTTCTCTGTCAACAAATCTAAGATTCTCCCATAAGAAGAGTGAAATTTTTTGTGCTTGATGGGAGTGATCTTGGCACTTAAAGCTTTCAGACTGTCAATTGAAGGATCTTTGTATTTGAAAGTGAAAGTACTTTTTCCGTCGGTCTTCTTGTTTAGTCTCATCGTCCCTAGATTCACATTCATCATGATCGCTTCTGAAAAATGATTATATCTGCAATAAGAACAAGACACTAAGAGCTTTGCTTTTATGAAGTATGTATGTATGAACGGATGCATAAATGGAATTTGAGCACATGGGTTCATAAGTCCGAGGTATGGATGTGGCCGATACTGACTGCTTTATGAACAGGTTCTCACAAGGTGTGATCTAGGGTTTAAAAGGGATCCCAAAGTCATGGGTTCATATGATTGTTCATCATACATGACATGAACATGTCAGATGATGACTCCATCACATGAATCTCTTTTGGGTGAGGTCCTCGTATCGAACCACGCGAGAAGAGCTTCTCGGGGACCCATACTACGAGACACATCGACATTGGGTTCTAGACAAGGATTTCAGAGTCATGGACTTTCTTGACTGTTTGTTACGTATGTCAGTCATTGCCAGGCAACAACTCACCAAGAAAGTCTCTTCTAAACGAGGTCTTCGTATCGATCCATACGAGAAGAGCTTCTCGAGGACCCATACTACGTGACCATCAATCTTAGTTGGCCAATGGTTTAAGGTTCTAAAAGGTCCTTAGAGTAATGGATTCTTGAGAAAACATTGATCAAACACGCCAAGAGCTTGACAGTTCTCATCATTCTCAAAGAAATCTACTCTAAGTAAGGTTCTCGTATCGACTATCATGAGATGAGCATCTCGGAAACCCATACTACTCAACATCTCATATCTCAATTTTAATACTTTAGACTCGGGTATAGAGTCTTTCCCTCAAGGTTTGCCACCAAAGTATCCAATCCATACCACAACAAATGAAACCAAATACAGTGAGATACAATTGAATAAAGGAAATTGATAAATAAGCAAATAAAAAGAAAGAACCCAAACACGCAAAAGAACCTAGGTTACGTTTGACTCGCTTAGGTAAAAGTCCCCAGTGAAGTCGCCAGCTGTCGCTACGCGAAAAATGACACAGAGTCGCCACCGGATTTTATTTATCCCAAAGAGGGAAAGGGAAATAGCGATAAAACCTTCGGTAAAGCATGCTCATCGCAACCAAGTCTTAGGGTTCGGGAGTCAATTATGCAAGGGGAAGGTATTAGCACCCCCTCGCATCCATCGTACTCGATGGGAACCTCCTAGGTTGTTTAGCGTGAATGGGTGTTTTATCTAAGAGTTTGCTTGTTTTAAAAGGGAAAAGGGGTTGGTTCATTTATTTTAATGCTCGCCAAGGATTATGGCCCTTGTGCCTATGTATCCTCACTTAAAAGAAGTGAATAGTCAGAGCTCCGTAGTTCGGAGGCTTATGAAATAGTTGTTTGTTGATTGATTTTATACCTTGAAAAAGGGTTTTTGATTGATGCCCTAAGGTGAAAAGAAGTTTGATGAGTTGATGTTATTTTTAGGTTTTTGAAGAGAAATGGTTCTTGATTAGGATTACACAAGAGGACTTTGGATAGAGATGAATGTTTCGAATAGCTAAGTCGAGCGCCTTGTATCCAAAACATTCGGAACGAGTGTAGGAGGATTCCATTCTCATTCCTTCTCCACCACCTTAAAATCCATGGTGTACAACCCTAACCATATATTTATTGTATTTTGGGTTTCTTATGAAAAAAAGGATCACTTGATGTTGGATCAAGGTTTATTGTTTGTAAAGATATATTCGAAGCGACACGGACAGGGTCGATGGCGATGCGCAAGGCAGTCGACTTACAAGGTTAAAAATGACTCGATAAAATCGAGAGTTTGTTTTTGAAAATGGTTTTTGGAATCAAAGGTCAACAAGAACCATAGCAATATTCACATACTAAAATCATACAAACATGTGGGGTTAGTCGACTAAAAAAATTGAGACATGAAAAAAAAAAAATTTTTGGAGGTAAAAATATCGAAAAAAGTGAAAAAAAATAGGGGCCTGACACGGGTGGCCGTGTCGTGTGACACGGCCCGTGTCAGAAGGTGCCTACAACATGGTTTTGAGGCGAGACAGTGGTGTGACACGGGTGGCCGTGTCGTGTGACACGGCCCGTGTAAGAAGGCCTGGGAGATAATGAGTTTTTGAAGCAAAACAATGGTGTGACACTGCCCGTGTCAGAGGGTTAGGGAGACGCGCACCATGGAAACTCAAACAGTGGGATGACACGGCCGCCCGTGTCGTGTGACACGGCCCGTGTCAGCCCACCTGGGTGAAAAAACTGAACTTTTCTCTTTATTCTTTTTCGTTCTTATGGTTCTTATAGAGGTTCCTTGGTTCCTCTTAGGACCTTACATGATATACACAGCACAACAACATTTAAAAGAGGAAATAAAGAATTACAATAGCAAAATGTAAAGAGAGAAAGGTTTGATGAAATGGAAACCCAAGAGCTTTTTATCCTTCTTGCAAGTACTCCACTGATTTTGGTTGGATGCGCTCTTCACTCTTCACTCTATATCTTGGATGGTTCTGCTTCTCAATGGTCCTCTTGTGTCTCTATGTGACCCTCTTGACTTTTACTGGTTTTCTTGCTCTCTATTTTCTGGTTTTTTCTTCCTCTCTATTTTCTGGTTTTTAGGGTTTCTTCCTGTCTCTATTTTTTCTGGTTTTTGCAATGTGTGGTGAATGTTTTTTTTCTATGTTTTGCAGCCCCTCTCCTCTTCTTATCTCATTTTTCTAGGGTTTTCCCTTCTCTCAAGATATCAAATTTTTCATATGGAAATGTTTCTTACCACCTTTTATCATGTCACTCTCTTTCTTTCCATTTCCATGTATGTGGCTATGCTGCATTTTTCTGCACTACTTTCCCATGCTGTCTTTTTTCTACAGCCCTCTACATTGCCCTCAATCCTTGCACCTCTTTGTTGGCTTATGCTTAGCTACCCTCTTGGTCAATGTTAACCTTTGGACAAAATTTTGAAATTCTAATTTTTAGATGCATTATCATATGCTATTCCCTTGGTCTTGTGATATGTATATTTTGTGACATGAGGCAACTTGTTACTTCTTGCATGGGGCTGTTTTGGATCACATTAAAATCACCATTGGCTAAGCATGCATTGTCTTAATCTTGGCATGAATTCGATTAGAAACTTGAATGAAGATTAGAAATAGATTAATTTCTAAACATTACTTAGAGTTGGAAATCTTGTAACACATGACATTCTTGTAATGTCATAAAATTTCTCTTTGTAACATTCTTGCCTCTAATCTTAAATTCATAAATCTTGAATTTTGCATGATGGATTTTTCTCCTACCATTAAACTTGAAATGGATGAAGTCTTAAATTATGCACTTGTGATCTTGACTCATGCTTTGCAAATTTGAACTCCATTTGACCAAGAATTTGAAACAAAATTGGATGAAGCAAACTTGAATTTGGCCTTGCATTTCATGTTCATTAGGAATATTTATCTTGAATATCCCAATATTTTTCAAGTAACTTCTTCTTGAAGTAATCTACATGAGTAGACTTTCCAACTTAGATCAAATCTTAGGTGATGAACCTTTTCTTCCATGTATTCCATGATAGGCAATTTATCTCATTTGGAAATGGAAAATAACAAATCGACCCAATCCGTACCTTATGAACTCACATGATCGATATGCAATAGAACGACGTATGATATGATGAATGTAGGGTATAAAGGCTAAAGGTGTAAATGAGGATGTGACAATCATTTATCGAGACTGGAGGATATTAAGCCTGAGCAAGTGCCTATCAATGATGATTTTCCTTATGAGAGACTCATAGCTCAGTTAGAAAACACGGTTGAACAGTCTTTAATATATGATGAGACTGAAACAAAAGAAGTCGTGAAAGCGATCTTTACTGAAACCACACTGCCATGGTATACTGGCTTTGTCAACTACTTAGTAGCTGGAGTTCTTTCACCAGATTTAACTTACCAACAAAAGAACAAATTCTTCCATGATCTTAAACATTATTATTGGGACGAACCTCTGCTTTTTAAGAGAGGTGCTGATGATATCTTCCGTCGATGTGTTCCCGAAGACGAAGTTGAAAATATAATCTCTCATTGTCATTCTGCTCCTTATAGAGGACATGCGAGCAATTCAAAGACCTGCGCTAAGATTTTACAGTCTGGCTTCTTTTGGCCCACTCTATGGAAAGATGTCCATATCGCGATCATAAACTGCGATCGGTGCCAACGCTCCGACAATATCTCTAGACGCGACGAAATGCAACTGAAAGGCATTCTGGAAGTAGAAGTATTTGACGTGTGGGGAATTGATTTCATAGGACCTTTCCCATCGTCTTTCGGTAACAAATACATACTTGTTGCTGTTCATTATGTGTCGAAATGGATTGAGGCTATAGCTTCTCTGAAAAATGATGCACGAGTAGTAATTAGACTTTTCAAAAACATAATTTTTCCTAGATTCGGTGTGCCTAGACTAGTCATCAGCGATGTTGGCTCTCATTTTATTTCAAGGATTTTTGAAAAACTATTGACGAAATATGGAGTCTGACACCGTGTAGAAACACCCTATCACCCGCAAACCAGTGGACAAGTAGAGGTTTCTAACAGAGAAATTAAACAAATCTTAGAAAAAACAGTTGCAACCTCTAGGAAAGATTGGTCTTCCAAATTACACGAAGCTTTGTGGGCATATAGGACAGCATATAAGACCCTAATAGGAACTACACCTTTTAAACTAGGTTATGGCAAATCATGTCAGCTGCCGGTAGAATTAGAACATAAAGCGTATTAGATATCCATGAACTAGAAGAGCTTAGGTTAGATGCTTATGAGAATGCTCGTATCTATAAAGAACGAACTAAAAATGGCATGATAAGCGTATATCAAGGAAAGAGTTCACTGAGGGTGACGTAGTACTCCTATTTAACTCTCGACTAAAACTTTTCCCAGGAAAAATTTGCTTTAGGTGGTCTGGTCCCTATGAGATAATAAAATTCTTTCAAAATGGCGCAGTAGAAATAAAAGGAAAATCCAGTGAACCGTTCATAGTTAACAGACAGCGCCTGAAACATTACCATAACATTGAAAATAGAGAATACTCCACAAGTCTAACACTTAACGAGTTATACACTCATCCCATACTTAGGAGAATTTAAAATTATGTCGAGCTTACGACATAAAACAAAGCGCTTAGTGGGAGACAACCCGCTTCTTTTAATTTTACTGTTTATTTTTCTAATCTTTTATTTTTAATTTCTTTTATATGCCTTTCATTATTTTTTTCTATTCCAAGAATAGTCATGCAAATTATCTATCATATTAGTCATTACTAACTTGTTCATTACCGACTTATATACAGGCTAACTTAGCATTAGTTAGTTACTAACTTTAGTGATGAGCAGAGTCGACTATATGGGCATCACGTTCGTAGGCAGAGCTCAAAGGAGGCGTTTCGAATCCCTTGCTCAGAGAGAGACGTCGCTTACTTTATACCCAGATGGACTTACCATGACTAGATTAGGTATTAGGGACAGTGTTATGTACCTTCTCAACCAGATTGGTTGGGAGCGTTCTGATATCAAAAGGAGATTTAGTTCTTACCGCAGGCTTACCTTAGAATTCCTGAGCTCACCAATTTATCAGCCCTACCACGGGTTCGGCTTTAGTAGTGGCCTTATCATTTTTAGATTATTAAACATGGATTACCACTTTAACCACCGTGAGATGACCGAACTCTTAGGATTTCCTAGCGGACTTGATGCTTATACCATATTACAAGAGGAATTAGTATCCAACCTTTAGTTAGATTATTTATGGGGCAGCATATCCGGAAATAATCATCCTGAGCCTAACATTATGTGTATTCTTAGAGTATCCATAACCCTACTATTCGATACCTGTGATAACGCGAAATCGTATATATATATTGATGTATAATTCAACTAATATTTGACTGGTTTCAATCTGATTTTGGGTTTTTCCATGTTATTTGTCTGATATTTTGCAGGTATTTGAAGATCATGTCCAAACAAAGCAATATGAAGAAAAGAATCAATTACAGATGAAATATGGACGAAAACCAGATGAAAACAACATGAAAAACAGCAGATGCGTATTTTGCTGATGTGACGACCGTCACACATCCATGACGACCGTCACACATCCATGACGACCGTCACACGGGTGACGACCGTCACACACCATGACGACCGTCATGCAGGCAAAAATGCAGAACTTCAGTAAACGTGCAAAAACCAGTTCCAAGTCCCAAAATAATGGACCACTACTTCCTATTTTCTCTGACTCCAAGTCCACCTTCTGCAAAATATAACCGTTAGTATTTCACCTCTATAAAAGGGGAAGGAGGGGAGCTGAGAAGGGGAGCCGCATTCAGATAACGAAGTGCTGCCCAAATATTTTCCAGAGCAAATTTAGTTTAAGTCTTGTTTTTGTTTTCCTTTTCTTTTCCCTGTATTCTGTTACTGCAATTTCCTTTGTACGCTCTATTGGCTTGAAGACACAATCCTGCCGACATCGTTGGGATTTGGCCAAAAGCCAATTGGATACTTTACAGGTTTTTATTATTTCGTTAATTGTAACTTTAATTCCCACCAGTATGTATGTTCTAAATTTCTGCTTTTATTTACGCTTTACCTGTTCCGAATCCATGTCTAGCTAAACCAGAGTAATTGGTATGTAATAATAATTTAGACGGGATTTGATAATAACTGGTTAAAACCTTCCTTTTCCAAAAGTTATTTATGGCCTGAGTGTTTAAACTTATTTCCTGAATAAACGTTCGTCGCGACAGCGAGAACTTATTTAAAAGTAGTTTTGCCACAACAGTGGGAAATTAATTAAGGTACGAACCAACAAGCGACAACTTCGGCTAGGACCAGATAGTAAACACTAGGAATTTGTTTTAATAACAGCGAAAGCACTTTAAAATAGATTAGAACTTAGAGATTTCCAAAAAGCGATTTTAACCCCGAACGGGATAGCGACAGCATACGTTCCGCCTTAAAATTGCGACTAGCGTCAACAACCCTCGTGAGACAAAGGTCTTTAGATCACTATTTTCTTCTTAAATAAATTCTGAAAATATTTTATATACCGGTAACTTGTCAAATCACCGAAGAACATAATTATTGCATATCGATTCGCGTAATTATACTTTAAGTAACGTTTTTAGTTCCCTTTAGTAATAGCAATTATTCCCTTAAACATTATCTACCTAGCTAAACATAGTAACTCCCGAGAACACTAGTTTGATTACGAGTCCTTGTGGGATTGATATCTTTTATTACTACGCGATAGACTATGCACTTGCAGTTAGGTTGTATTAGACATAGAAAGTCGCGATCATGTTTTTGGCGCCGTTGCCGGGGACCCGTTTAGTCAATAGTGTAATCCTTTGTTACACAGTATAGACTAGGTTAACAATTCTCTCTCCCTCTACTCGTTCTTTGATTGTATGCCAAGTACTCGCTCACAAGGCGAAATCTTACAACCTACAATCGCTGAACTAGAGCGCTTCTTACATCTAAGAAGGCGCATCGTCGAATATCAACGAAGACACAACATTCCTGATCTTCTAGCTCATCCTCCAGTTAAAGAAGAAAAGATGGCTGAAGGACCTCAAAACAAACCGTTGAAGGCATACGCTACACCCTCTCAGATGGAGCCTCATAATAGCATTGTTGCCCCAGCTATTACTCGAAACGATTTTGAGCTAAAACCGTCATTGCTGTCAGCTGTACAACAACACCAATTCTTAGGAAATGCAACTGAGGATCCAAATGAACATTTAACGAAGTTTGTGCAATACGCAGACACAGTGAAAGCAAATGGAGTAACTCCAGACGCAATAAGACTTCGTCTTTTCCCTTTCTCTCTTAGAGATAGAGCTTGGACATGGTTACAATCCTTACCATCCAACTCCGTTACGACATGGGAACAATTGAAGAACGTTTTCTTAGCGAGGTATTTTCCGCCAAGCAAAACTGCTATGCTTAGAGCCCAAATCAACGGATTTCGACAAAAAGATACTGAATCTCTCTACGAAGCATGGGAAAGGTTCAAAGATATGATGATAACATGTCCTCACCACGGTCTAGAAGACTGGGTGACGATCCATACTTTCTATAATGGGCTTTTATACAACACCAGATTAACGGTAGACGCCGCCACGGGCGGTGCACTTATGAATAAGCCATACGATGAAGCCTATCAACTAATCGAAAACATGTCTCAGAACCACTGCCAATGGGGAGGTGAACGCATTCCAGCAGAGAAACCCACAGCGAAAGGTGGGATGTACGAGATCAGCAGCCTTGAAAAGTTCAACGCTAAAGTAGATGCTCTAGCACAAAAAATCGACAGTCTGACCGTTAACCCCACTGCAACCATCGCTGCCGTAACTCCAAACTGCGAGTTATGCGGAATCGCCACTCATAATGCGCCCGAGTGACCATTGCTGGCCGGAATCCCACCAGACCAAGTAAATTACGCTCAAGGAAACCCTTACGCAAATACTTACAACCCAGGATGGAGGAACCACCCAAACTTTTCCTACAAGAACGATAATGCCTTGCAAGCACCAGGTGCTCCGCCAGGATATCAGAAACCAGCTGCTGCCCAGACTGCCCCTAGGAAATCAAACCTCGAGTTGATGATGGAAAAATTCATAGCTACTCAAGCTCAAACAAATAAAGAATTCCTAAATCAAAACATACACACTACCGAGCAAACTAAACAACTGACCGGAAAAGTAGACGCTTTAGCCACCCACAACAAAATGCTAGAAACACAGATATCACAAGTGGCTCAACAACAAGCCTCTGCTGCTGCACCCGCTGGCACATTTCCTGGACAACCCGAACAAAATCCAAAAGGGCAAGCAAATGCCGTCATATTAAGAAGCGGAAAAGAATTGGACGAACCGATCGATCCGAGAACCGAAAACTCAGCCATGCAACAAAAACCAACTGAACAAGCAGAAAAGGAATCCGAGTTAGAGAAGAAGGAAGACAACGAGAAGGAGGACACCGCAAGTGAAAAAACTCAAGCACCTCCAGCGCCATATAAACCACTGATTCCTTATCCTCAAAGACTAATAAACTCCAAAACTACAGGGCAGTTTAAGAAATTTGTAGAGCTCCTTAAACAGTTGAATATCACTATTCCTTTTACAGAAGCTATCACTAAAATGCCCTCGTATGCTAAATTTCTCAAAGAAATCCTGTCAAATAAGAGAAAGATCGAGGATAACGAAACAGTTACACTTACTGCAGAGTGTAGCGCTATTATTCAAAACCACATGCCTCCTAAATTAAAAGACCCAGGTAGTTTCTCCATACCCTGTGTCATTGGAAAATTCGTAATAGACAAAGCCCTGTGCGATTTAGGAGCCAGTATCAGTGTTATGCCCTTATCCATATGCAAAAAGCTAAATATGGGTGAACTAAGACCAACCAAGATGTCCGTTCAATTAGCTGACCGATCCGTCAAATATCTTGTCGGTATACTGGAAAACGTTCCAGTACGCATAGGATAATTCTATATCCCAACCGATTTCATAATTATGGATATTAAGGAAGATTCAGTTACTCCGATCATTTTAGGAAGACCATTCCTAGCCATAGCCGGAGCTATAATTGACGTAAAGAAAGGTAGGCTAACATTCGAAGTAGGAGAAGAAAAGATAGAGTTCATTCTCACCAAGTTCTTACAAGCACCAGCCATAGACGATACCTGCTATTTAGTAGATGTAATTGACGAATGCATAAGAGAACTTGAAAATGAAGAGACCACGTATTCAGAAATAATAAAGATTCAAATACCCGATATTTCTGAAGACGATGATTGGCATAAACCGTATAAAGACGACAGTCTAAGCGAAAGCTTAACACTAACCCCAAACCATATGCCAGGTCCGAAGAACCCATCTTTAGAACTTAAAACACTACCCAAAAACCTTAGATATGAATTCCTAGAAGATGAACTAAAAAGACCAGTGATAGTCAACGCCGACTTAGGACAACTAGAAACCGCAAAGCTATTAGAAGTCCTAAAGAAGTACCCCACCGCGTTAGGCTATAACATAAGCGATCTAAAAGGTATAAGCCCTTCGATCTGTATGCATCGAATTACAATAGAGGAAGACTGTAAAACCTCTAGAGAGCATCAGAGGAGGCTGAACCCCATCCTAAGCACTGTAGTCAAAGACGAAGTAAAGAAATTGCTAGATGCAAGAATCATCTATCCAATCTCCGATAATGAATGGGTCAGCCCAGTTCATGTCGTACCTAAGAAAGGAGGAGTCACAGTAGTTAAGAACGAAAAAGGCGAATCAATAACAAAAAGAGTCGTGACTGGAAGCAGAATATGCATTGATTATAGAAAGCTTAATAAAGCCACACGAAAAGATCACTTCCCTTTGCCCTTCATAGACCAAATGTTGGAAAGATTAGCCAAACATTCATATTTCTGCTATCTAGATGGTTATTCAGGATTTTCCCAAATTCCCATTCATCCTGATGACCAAGAAAAGACGACATTCACGTGTCCTTATGGTACTTTTGCTTACCGCCGAATGCCGTTCGGACTTTGTAATGCTCCAGCAACCTTCCAAAGATGCATGATGGCAATCTTCGTAGATTTCATAGACGACATCATGGAGGTATTTATGGACGATTTCTCAGTATGTGGACAAAGTTTCGAAGGATGCCTACAAAACTTAGAAATGGTATTAGAACGTTGTGTAAAAGTGAACCTCGTCCTAAATTGAGAAAATGCCATTTTATGGTCCGACAAGGAATAGTTCTAGGACATGTCATATCTAATAAAGGGATTGAGGTCGACAAAGCTAAAATAGAAATTATAAAAGACCTCCAACCTCCAAAATCCGTACGCGAAATACGGAGTTTTCTAGGACATGCCGGTTTCTACCGCAGATTTATAAAAGATTTTTCAAAAGTCACAAAACCTCTGATCGGCCTGTTGATGAAAGATGCTGAGTTCGTCTTTGACGATGACTGTCTAAAAGCATTCGAAACATTAAAATCAGCCCTTATCACCGCACCAATTATGCAACCACCCGATTGGCGACTACCGTTCGAAATCATGTGCGATGCGAGTGATTATGCTGTAGGCGCAGTTCTAGGACAAATGAAGGACAAGAAGCTTCATGCCATCTACTACGCCAGTAGAACCTTAGATCCTGCCCAAATGAACTACGCCACAACAGAAAAGGAACTTCTTGCAGTTATATTTGCGCTTGACAAATTCCGTTCCTACTTAGTAGGAGCAAAAATTATCATATACACAGACCACGTTGCCATTAGGTACCTAATAAGCAAAAAGGATGCCAAACCAAGATTATTGAGATGGATCCTATTATTACAAGAGTTTGACTTAGAAATTAAAGATAAAAAAGGAACCGAGAACGTAGTTGCAGATCACTTATCCCGAATAGAAGGCATTAAACATGAACCAGTACCAATAAATGACGATTTTCCATACGAACATCTGATAGCCAAATTAGAAACTGACATGCCTAACTTAATCTCGGAAGATCCAGAACTCGAAAAAGCCGTAGAAGCCGTCTATGCCCAAGTCACATTACCTTGGTATGCCGACATCGTTAATTACCTAGCTGCAGGCGTGCTTCCACCGGATCTCACTTATCAGCAAAAGAAGAAATTCTTCCACGATCTGAAACACTATTATTGGGACGAACCTCTACTCTTCAAGAGAGGGGCCGACAAAATATACTATCGCTGTGTCCCAGAGGAAGAAATAGAAAACATCATTTCCTAATGCCATTCAGCACCATATGGTGGTCATGCCAGTACATCCAAGACGTGCGCTAAGATTCTCCAAGCCGGCCTATTCTGGCCTAACCTCTGGAAAGACGTTCACATCGCTGTGCTAAAATGTGATCGATGCCAACGAACTGGCAACATCTCACGACGCGATGAAATGCCTCAGAAAGGAATCTTAGAGGTAGAAATATTTGACGTATGGGGAATAGATTTCATGGGACCCTTCCCGTCTTCTTTTGGTAATAACTACATACTCGTCGCTGTAGACTATGTGTCTAAATGGATAGAAGCCATTGCCGCTCCAACAAATGACGCACGAGTAGTAATCAAACTCTTCAAAAACACAATCTTTCCTAGATTCGGTGTACCCAGGCTCGTCATTAGTGACGGCGGATCACATTTCATATCGCGAATTTTTGTCAAACTTCTTTCTAAATATGGAGTCCGACACCGAGTAGCTACACCATATCATCCGCAAACTAGCGGACAAGTAGAGGTCTCGAATAGGGAAATAAAACAAATATTGGAAAAGACTGTCGCTACCTCAAGGAAAGATTGGTCATCAAAGCTGAATGAAGCTTTATGGGCTTATAGGACCGCTTTTAAGACACCAATAGGTACTACACCCTTCAAATTAGTTTACGGTAAATCCTGTCATCTCCCTGTAGAATTAGAGCATAAAGCCTTCTGGGCCATTAAGACACTTAATTTCAACTACACTGAGGCAGGAGAGAAACGAATCTTGAACTTACACGAATTAGAAGAACTTAGATTGGACGCTTACGAAAATGCCCGTATCAACAAAGAACGAACTAAGAAATGGCATGATAAACGTTCAGTCCGGAAACAATTCAGTGTGGGAGACATCGTACTTCTATTTAATTCAAGATTGAAACTTTTCCCAGGTAAACTAAAATCTAGGTGGTCGGGACCTTTTGAAGTGACTAAAGTACTTCAAAGTGGAGCTGTTGAAATTACCGATAAGACAAATGCACCGTTTATCGTAAACGGGCAACGTTTAAAACATTATAATAAGAATGAAAATAGCCCTCAAGTCAGCAGTATAACATTGCTCGAGCTTCCTGCTCAAAACCCCGAATAGCTTGTCACCAAGATATCGTCAGGATTTTGACGTTAAAAACAACGCTTAATGGAAGGCAACCCAATTTTCCCGTATTTCCCTCTTTACTGTATTTCATTCTCATTTTTATTTGAAATCTTACTTTGAAATTTTAACAAAATTTTAAACTTAAATTGCTACTATTTTTATTTTTTGTTTCATTATTTTCTCTTTTATTTAAACTTTGTTTTTATTTCTACCACCTTTTGTTTCTAAAAATTCTGACTTAAAATTTCTGTTTTAAACTTTTCAGGATTTTAAAAGCCTCCATACCTTCCTCCTGTTTTTCTCCGACTAACCTGCGAGTATGGCCGAGTACGACTTCAAAAAAGTTCATTTTCGAGGATTAGCTCAAAAGGCAAGATTTGCAGCATTAACTGAGAGAGACATAGCCTTAACACTGTATTATGATAAGTCTACCATGGAGAAGCTAGGAATTACTGACAGCATTCAATTCCTGTTTAATCAATTAGGCTGGGAGAACACCTCCTTGAAAACCCGTTTTGCTACCTATAAGGACCTCACCTACGAATTCCTTAGTTCCTTCAGGTACTTACCCAACTATGGTTTTGGATCAAACACAGAGCTGATCACCTTTAGAATGTTTGGAATGGACCAAACCCATAGCCGTATGTCATTAGCTAACCTCCTAGGATTTCCTAGCGGACCACATGTGTTCATCAGTGCCGAAGATGACGATCTTGATTTTGAACTAAACCAGTTATGGGGTAAAATCACAGGCGACTATCACCCTGACCCAAATGGCATGTATAACGATGAGATTCATAACCCCGCTTTCAGATACTTTCATAAGATCCTAGCTCACACCCTTTTCGGAAAGGAAGAAAACATTACTACAATATCTAAAGAAGAGTTGTTTATCTTATTCTGTGCTTCTCAGGGCCGTCCGGTGAATGCCGTGCCTTTTATGATGAGATCCTTCCTACGCCTCACTCAGGAATCACAATCACCCATTCTAATAGGAGGCCTCGTGACAATGATTGCCCACGAGCTTGGCCTTAGATTCCACCTAAATGCAAGCACTAGTTTTGGCACCGTCCGACCCATGAATATCCAGTTTTGCTTTAACAGGCGCATTTTAAGAACCATGGGACCTGGACCTTACGAGTACCTTATCAATGACAAACCTGTCCAACTATTCACATTGCCAAATCATCAGATGACGAGTATCCATAACAAGGACAATTGGGTTTATGAATTGGATGAGCCTATGGGACCTCCTTCACCTCAATCCACACCATAGGATTACATGTACGACAGTGATCACATCTCTGAAGCACATGATTATATGTATTATGAGGATGTTGTGTCCGAAGCTGAGGTATACCCTGAAACCCCTCTACATTACAACACCTATCCTGAGCCCATTCCTGAAGAAAACACTGACAAAATGGATAATGTTCTGCACCGATTAGACACCTTCGACGCAACTCTGACCACCGCAAGAAATGAAATAACAAGCATCCACGCCGAATTATCAATTTTCATGGACTTAGTTTGTGACCAGCTCGATTACTACGCCCGGAAGTTTGACGAATTGAAGACACAAAAGGACTGAGATTTTAGCTTTAGTTTAGTTTATTTTTCCTGTTTTTCTGTACGCTTTCAATTATTTTTATTTTCGCATTGTTTCATTTCACTTATGTATTACATTAAAAACAATCCTTTTTAAATGTTATTTCAATTTCATTCATTATTCCCTTATTCTGTTTTTATGTTATCATATGCCTTTTGGCTTATTTATTACATTACGGTATCAATTACAAGCCTTAAAAACATGTCAAAAGCACCCCTGTAGCAAAATTCTGCGTTTTGCAGAATTTGCTGGTGTGACGACTGTCACAGAACCATGACGCCCGTCACACGGGTGACGACCGTCACAGATGTGTGACGACCGTCACGAGTCCAGAATCTGATATCTGCTATAACAGAGGTTACGTTTCTTCCCCCACTCCCATCTTATCAACTTCCCATCATCACACATCCAAACCCCATTTCAAAATTTCGTTTTCCCTCCTTACTACATATAATCCCAATTCCCATTTCATCTTCATTAACCAATTTTGTGCAATTTCTCATTCCGCAGAAACCGCATTCTTCCCCCATTTCATCAACATCATCTAGCAAATGGCAAGAAACAATGAAACCCCTGACCTTAGCAATATCATTTTCAGCGATGGCGACTCCGGCGAGAAACAGAGAGCAAACTACGTAGCCTTCCATCAACGGTCGCTACAGCCAACCCACTATCCGCACATACCATCTCTCACGGAACTCGACCTCCTTTACGGTGTCACCTGGATGCTAGAGAGAGCCGGCATTTGGCATCTGTGCACAAATCCGCAACCCACTTACGAACAACTCACCCTTGAGTTCCTCAGTTCGTTCAATTACTTCACCTCTAGCGGCGACCTTAGCCAACATTCCGGCGTCGCTTGCTTCCGTATGTTCGGCACGAACTACCAATTGAATCAAAATCAGATTGCCGACATCCTACATTTCCCTCGCGGCAAAGATGCTCACTGCCGCATTACCGAACAATTTCAACATGAAGCTTTTGCGCTTTGGTCCCAATTGACCGGAATCGATGTCGACGACTGGGATTCTCTGCATGCAACACACATCCACAACCCAACCATCCGGTATTTCCACAGAGTGCTGAGCAATACCATCTTCGCAAGAGATAGCAACCACAAGGTGAACTCCAAATAACTTTTCTTTCTCCGCTGCGTGTTCAATTCCGAACCCGTCAACGCAGCACCATTCCTCTTGGCCCACATTCAGGCCAACTGCAACCACGACTCTAAGCCTTTCTACTTTGGCGGGATTGTTACCTCCATTGCATTAGGCCTGAACCTCGGTAACCAACTCCAAAATCTCCATACAATTCCTTCGGTATTTCTGGACACCGACCATTGCAGAGCTTCCCACCTTATCCGCTCCAGGTCCGATGGAAAGTACCATCCGGTCGTGCGTGGCAAAACCATCAAAAGCATTATCATGCCGTCACGTACCCGGATGCACCCGCAGGATCGTGCCAACTGGATTTTTGACCCGAATGCCCCTGCTGCTACTGCTGCCCCAACTCAAACCAACACCCAAGGTTCTGTTGACGAAATGCAAGATGAGTTAGACAGAACTGAGCAACCTGAGGCATCACAACCACCTCCTTCTGAAGGCACAACCTATCGTCGTCGCCGCCACCGTCCAGAGCTCGACTTCTCTGAAGAAGACCTTTGTCGACCCTCGACCAATAAACACATATACTCGCCATGATGCAGCAACAAAATCAGCGAGCAGAGCAATTCGAAGTTTGGCAGAGAACCACGATGCAACAGCTCCAAACTGGCCAGGAAGCCATCACTGAGAACCTGGAAAATCTTAACTTGCAATTCGAAGGACTCTGAGATTATGTCTATCACACTGGCGCTCTGAACTTTGAGGCCCGAGTCGAACAAGCCAGAGGTAGAGGTCGCGACAGAGGACGTGACCGAGGCAGAGGCCGTGACTAGTTCTTTCTTTCTTTATCTGTTTATTGTATTTTTCCCTTTCCTGTATTTTCATTTTCTCTGTAATTCCATCTCGCATTCTTTCAAATCAGTGAGGACACTGATTGAGATAGTCTGGGAGCGGAGCGTTTTATTTCCCGTTTCCTTGTACTTTCAATTCAGTAATTTCAATTCAAGCATTTTCCCATTTTAGCAAATAAAAGCTCATGTATATGTCTTTTTCCGTTACGCAAATTTCCCCACTTTATTCGACATAAACAAAATTTTTGAAACTCCGAGACGAAAATTCTAACAAAGTTCAAACCAAGTTTTGAAACTCCGAGACGAAAATTCTAACAAAACCAGTACCGTCTTGACACCTTAGACCTCCGATTTATGCGAGTCGGTTTCACTACCTACTTGTACCAAAGTTTCAAGTTTCTACGCAAACTCAGCCCCAAGTAGTTTATACAAGCAATCAGCACCATCCTAAACACTTCTAAGCGAGCAACCAATGCAAATAAGTGTATGATCTCTAAAAGAATGAAAAATCATGAAAAGAGAGCTATATAGCCCGAGTATAGAGACATGTTCCCTCTAAGTTAGGTGCTCCTCACCCGAGCATTTAGCCCAATGGTACAAAAAATCATTGAAAATCAATGGTATAAGCTCATGAGCAATGAAAAGATCAAAATAGTCGTGAGATCATAATCACTAACAGGTTGACTTGCCATGAAAGTGTATGGACAACGGGCTTAATGTGATTGCGCTAGAACAAACAGGGTAAACTTGACGCGAGAACCTTGATACCAAGCTGCAGTAGCATGATTAGGACCGACTTGCATAAAAAGGAGACCTCCGAAGACTTATAGTCCAGTTTCGTCACCGTACTCGTTTTGTTCCTATTTAGAATCCCGGTTTTTCCCAACTTTCTGAACGAGGAAGCTGCTGCGTGCTTGCCGACTTTTATTCTTCCTACTTTTTACTTGAGGATAAGCAAAGATTCAAGCTTAGGGGAGTTTGATAACGCGAAATCGTATATATATATTGACGTATAATTCAACTAATATTTGACTGTTTCAATCCGATTTCGGGTTTTTCCATGTTATTTGTCTGATATTTTGCAGGTATTTGAAGATCATGTCCAAACAAAGCAATATGAAGAAAAGAATCAATTACAGATGAAATATGGACGAAAACCAGATGAAAACAACATGAAAAACAGCAGATGCGTATTTTGCTGATGTGACGACCGTCACACATCCATGACGACTGTCACACGGGTGACGACCGTCACACACCATGACGACCGTCATGCAGGCAAAAACGCAGAACTTCAGTAAACGTGCAAAAACCAGTTCCAAGTCCCAAAATAATGGACCACTACTTCCTATTTTCTCTGACTCCAAGTCCACCTTCTGCAAAATATAACCGTTAGTATTTCACCTCTATAAAAGGGGAAGGAGGGGAGTTGAGAAGGGGAGCCGCATTCAGATAACGAAGTGTTGCCCAAATATTTTCCAGAGCAAATTTAGTTTAAGTCTTGTTTTTGTTTTCCTTTTCTTTTCCCTGTATTCTGTTACTGCAATTTCCTTTGTACGCTCTATTGGCTTGAAGACACAATCCTGCCGACATCGTTGGGATTTGGCCAAAAGCCAATTGGATACTTTACAGGTTTTTATTATTTCGTTAATTGTAACTTTAATTCCCAGCAGTACGTATGTTCTAAATTTCTGCTTTTATTTACGCTTTACCTGTTCCGAATCCATGTCTAGCTAAACCAGAGTAATCGGTATGTAATAATAATTCAGACGGGATTTGATAATAACCGGTTAAAACCTTCCTTTTCCAAAAGTTATTTATGGCCTGAGTGTTTAAACTTATTTCTTGAATAAACGTTCGTCGCGACAGCGAGAACTTATTTAAAAGTAGTTTTGCCACGACAGTGGGAAATTAATTAAGGTACGAACCAACAAGCGACAGCTGCGGCTAGGACCAGATAGTAAACACTAGGAATTTGTTTTAATAACAGGGAAAGCACTTTAAAATAGATTAGAACTTAGAGATTTCCAAAAAGCGATTTTAACCCCGAACGGGATAACGACATCATACGTTACGCCTTAAAGTTGCGACTAGCGTCAACAACCATCGTGAGACAAAGGTCTTTAGATCACTATTTTCTTCTTAAATAAATTCTGAAAATATTTTATATACCGGTAACCTGTCAAATCCCCGAAGAACATAATTATTGCATATCGATTCGCGTAATTGTACTTTAAGTAACATTTTTAGTTCCCGTTAGTAATATCAATTATTCCCTTAAACATTATCTACCTAGCTAAACATAGTAACTCCCGAGAACACTAGTTTGATTACGAGTCCTTATGGGATCAATATCTTTTATTACTACGCGATAGACTGTGCACTTGCAGTTAGGTTGTATTAGACATAGAAAGTCACGATCAACCTGCATAAGTTTTTAGCTCATACCCTGTTTGGTAAAGAGGAAAACAATTATTCTGTATCGAAAGACGAGTTGTTCATTATTTATTGTGCTTCTCAAGCTCGACCCGTTAATGGGGTTGCCTTCCTGATGGCCAATTTTAAACGTATCACAGAAGCTGACCACAGATCGATCATTATAGGCGGCCTCGTAACCATGATTGCCAATGCCATTGGATTGAGACAACCACTCCTTAGCATAAACCCCTTAGGTGTTATACGACCTATGGGTATCCCATTCTGCCTCAACCGCGACATCATTCGAGACTTAGGCCCTGATACCTTTGAATACCTGATCGATAACTGAGTCGTCCATATCTTTACCTTATCGAATCATGAACGAACTAGTGTCCACAATCTGAATAACTAGATGTATGATTTAGATGAACCTGAAGCTCCACCTTCACCACCTGAGACCCCAAAGATTTATGACCAGTATGCCGACTATTTCTCTGACACTGGCTCAAGCACACCTGTTGTGCTTACTGCCCAACCAATGGATCATACTGCTGCCATTCGCGCACTGGAAACAAACATTGTTAGCCTTAGAGGCGAATTTACTACTCTACGGGTGGATTTTCATCAATTTATGGATGTGGTGACGGAATAGTTAGATCACGTCTATCAACATCTTTACTCTATTGCTCATCCACCTCCTCCTCGTGGCTGATTTCTTGGTTACATTTATGCATTCCGATCTTCGCACTTTTGAACAGTGAGGACACTGTTCGATTTAAGTGTGGAAGAGGAAGCTTTACCGCTTTTATTTATTGTCTTCCCTGTTATTTACTGTTTTCTACTTAAATTTTTTGCAAATAAAATAAATTCATGTGTTGTCGAGTCACTGTAGAGTGTTTACGTCACTTGTCGGATTCTCCCAAATTCTTGAGCCATAACAGAAAATTTTAAATTTTTGGTTTAAAGCATGACACTGACCCAGAAAGTATATTGCTTGACTTAGACTGAGTTTGAGAGATTTGGGAAAATATTGATAATATCGGTACTGTCTTGACACCCTGAACCCCTTGATTTGCTGATGAGTTTGAGTACTTATTAATCCGAAGCCTAAAATTTAGAATAACCTCTTGAGTAGTTTATATTAGCAGTCAGCACCATCCTAAAGCACGACCTAAGTAATAAACCGATGCAAATATGTGTTTGATCTCAAAAAAATAAAGAATCGAAAAGAATGATCAAAGTGAATGAAGGATATGCTCTTACTAAGTTAGGTGGTCCTTACCCGACCATTTAGCCCAACAGATCGGACTCTTGAAGTTCAAAAGTACACAAGAAAAAGAATGTGAAAAAGTTCTGGAAAAAAAAGAGATCAATGAACACTAACAGGTTTACTTACCATGGGCGTGCGGGGATAACATGCTTAATGTGATTGCGTGAGAATGAAAAAGAGGTGAAAATGAATAGGCTAAGTTATAATAACATGATTCGGGCTTGTCTGCAAAGAGAGGGAGTTCTTGATTATGCTTAGTAAATTCGTGTCGTTACAGTATCCTTAGTATTTTTTCAGTACCTATCTTTTGTGCGAAATTCTCGCAACGATGTATGATCTGAGTTAAGTCGTGTTAGATTCCACGCATATGTTTTTTTTGCTTGAGGACAAGTAAAGGTTCAAGTGTGGGAGAGTTTGATAGCGCGAAATTATATCGAATAATTGACTTGACTTGCATGAATTTTATCTGTTTCTTTTACTGTTTTATTTGATTTATCTTCGATTACGCTGCTGTTTTCTTCTGTTTTGTAGGTTACTATAAATCTGGACTAAAAGTATAAAAGGAGAAATAAATGAAGAAAATGGAAAGAAAAGAGGATAAAAGACCACGGAAATAAAAGAAGAAGAAAGAAAGAGAAAGGAAAGAAAAGGTGTGGGGGCCACCACATACCAAGTGGCACTTGCCACTTGGATGTGGCGCCTGCCACATAGAAGAGAGGTGGCGCCTGCCACCTATATAATGAAGGGAAGGTGGCGGTTTCCCATAGAAGGGGGTGGCGAGTGCCACTCTTAACTATCAGGTGAAGTGGTAACTCCCACCCCTATTTGAACGGGAAGTGGCGCCTGCCACTTCCTCTCCTAAATTTCCTGCACAAAGCCTCCTAATTTTTCTTAACTCCTCACTACATTTTCTCCTGAATTCTCTTCTCATTTGAAGCCTCAAGGCCAGCCCACTAGCAGTATAAAAAGGGAGCATTTTGTGAAGAAACGCGCGCATTATTTTCTAGTTTTCAATTCTTAGTTTTTTTCCTGCTTTTACTTTTATTTTCTTTGTATTATTTTAAGGATTTGTAAGGCCAATTGTTATGCCATTAGTTTAGGATTGATTAGATCAAGGTTGTAAACATTGTACCAACAATACAAGCCGGCCTTTAAGAAATCAAATCGAAGTTCTGCTAATTTCCAGGTTTTTATTTTATATGCTTTAATTTTACCGCTTTATTTTTATGCATTTCTTCTGCTTTCTGGTTAGTATTAGGATTGAAATTAGCGAGAATATGAAAGCAATGTCTGGCTAAAACCCGTAGTATCGGTATGTAATCACAATCGGTCGGAGGGGGGTTAAGTAAATCGTGACATAGAAAATAAATGAAATAAACGTTTCTGCTCTCTGTTTCTTTTGCCAAAATTAATAACTTTTGTCACGGGAGTGAGAAAGTAACGAAGGTTAAAATCAATAGAGAGAACGTTTGAGGTTTTAATCGGATATCTGAAATGGAACATTAGGCTTAAATACAGCGAGAGCGCTTTGAGTTTTTTTAGGATTTATCTGTTTCCAAAAAGTGTTTTTATCTGTAAAATGAGATAGCGAGAGCCGCAGTTTGATTTAAAAGCATAGTCTAAGTCAAGAGAACGAGAGTGTGAGATAAAGGCTTTTAAATGGGTATTTTCTACAAATTAACGATTCTTTCTTTTTAAAAATAAACATCCACAAATTACCGAACCTCCGATGACTGATAAAGATTATATACCGATATTTAGCAATATCTTATTTTAATTAGTATTTTAATTCGGCATTTATTTTTATTTTTCGCACCTTAAAAGTTAGAAATTCATTAGCCTTAGCTTTACATAGTAGCATTAGATAGCGATAGATCGACTCTTGGTCCTTTGGGTTCGATAATCTTTTAAAACTATATGATCAGACTGTGCACTTGTAGCCGCGAAGCATTTAGACTACTAAATAGCCGATCAGAAGACCTAATTGGGGATGACTGGGGGAAAGTGAGTACTCGTAACAATGGTACACACATAGAGTTTACAAACTCTAACCCTAAGTTCTAGGTTATGGGGCTCCTAACAACGTATGCTAAAGTCTTGACTTAACAAAGGCAAATGGATATAGGTTCTAACTTAAGGTTATGTTGAAAGACCTAGTGACTCTAACAAGGTTATGGGAAGGCTAAGAACTGAGTTATCTATGACATTAAGTCAATAGAGAGACTTTCCTTTGGACTAAGGAACACAAGGAAACTCTTTAGGATGAGAGCTAACAAGCTACATCACTTGGGGAAAACTTAACAAAGTTAAGAGGTATCAAAGCAAGGGTGATATTCAAGCATACTTATATATTTATTCAAACATGATGAAGACATAAAATCATGATAATAACCAAGAAAAAATAAGGGCAAGTATGTGACAACATCATGCAAAGATTGATAAAGTTAACAGATGATAAGGTTACAACCAAGCATTCATCAAAGAAGTTTAAAATAAAATCAAATGGTTACAACCAAAGGTGAACATAGATGTTACAACACCTAAACAATCATGAAACAAAATTCTTACAAGACCAAACATTATAAATGGAAATTTAAAGTACAAACAAATCATAAATAAGTCAAAACATTACTTATCATGGTAAAGATCAAAACTCAAAATCAACATGCATAAATCATAACAATGTTTAAGACATGGATATAAGTCAAAGAAAGTAGAGGTAACAACTAAAGCATGGAGGTGAGTGTGAGAACACCCAAGGTGTAGACTTGACAGAGTCAAAAAGAACAAGGTAACAACCAAACATATATCTCAAAGGAGATTCAAATCACAGTGACAACCAATGATAAAGGTATCTAGACAATAGGTGTTACAACCTCTAAATAATCATGGATAAACAAGTTCGAATTTGAAAACATGCATTAGGGTTCAAAATAAACATGCATAAGTCAAGACATTACTTATCATGGTATCAAAGTAAACATGTATAAATTGTCAAAAGACTTATCATGGATACAAATTAGGTCATGGCAATTAGTTAATGTTTTAGGGTTTCTCTTGAGTAATCCTTTCAAAACCTCTTGACTAGGGCTTCCACTTGAGTTTGGATCCCCCAAATCCGTTTATTCAACCATGTTCGAATGTATTATTCATATATTAACAAGCTCTCATTAGGGTTTTTAACCTTTACTATATTCATTTGATCCTCGATTCATCTTGAACATATTGCTTGCTTGAACTACTTTGTGATTGCTCCTATTGATTAAATTTTTGCTCACATATTCAAGTATTTCCTTTATAAACTCTTACCATGATGAACATATCTACTTGTCTAATGTACATTCACATGTTGATATATCATGCTTGATCATACCATGTTTATATCATCCTCGATGACTACATTTGTTCAAAAGCTTAATCAATCTTGTCTTGTTAAGTTTATCTTGACATTTATGTTTATAATACTTGCATTCATACAACTGTTGCCTTTTAAATACTCATCCTTAGTTTAGACTTAGTTCAAACTTTAGGATCCTCTTCAAACTACAACTAGTGCAAACCCTAGGATCCCTTTTGAGGTTCTCAACCTCAATTAAACCGTAGCCCCTTGTGGCTTCAAACCTCAACTTCAAGTCAAACCCTAGCCAACCTTTGGCTTCAAATTCAAAATTTCCCCCTCAGAGATGAGACATGAATCATCTCTATAGAAGAAATGTCTCTTCTATTCCCCACAACATAAATCAAACTTTTCAAACTTTTTCCATTTTAAGTGATGTAAATGGCACACTTGTTGATTCAAAATCCAAGATGGAGTCCTTCTCTTATTATGGCACAAAAACACTTCTTTCATTTAAGTGATGTAAGTGGCACACTTGTTGATTTTATATCCAAGTCAAGGTCCTTCTCTTAATATGCAAAGACTGATTAAAAAGAATATGTGGCTTTACTTTGAATTTTCCACATCCAAGTTTAATGCTTCTTCCCTTATTATCTTCCTAAGAATGTTTGTGGTGAATAGGTGAGATATCTTCCTTATTATCTTTCTACTCATTAGTAGGTGGAACTACGAACACTCTGATTTCTCAATTTCCTTTTGAGAATACGTAGGCATAAGATTGCGAAATGTTAGCGATCTTAATAATAAATAAAACCCTTATGTTCCTATACCTTTACCTTAAACAATTTCAACTTACACTACAGAAAACAACAAAAATGTCTCATATCACTCACTCAAAATAGTCAACAAATCCCCAATACATAGCAGATGACTTTATCAACAATAAGCACAAATATACGCAAGAGGTTCCTATAGGATACTATATATACTTAGGGTGCTAATACCTTACCTTAGTATAACCAATCCCGATTCCCAAATCTCTTAGTGCACTGCCTTGCATTGCACACCACCCACAGGTTTATTTAGATTTTTTCTCCTTCCTTCTCCTGGGATAAATTAAAAGTTCACATGTAGAAAAAAGGGCGACCTCTTTCGGATGAAAAGAAATCCCGCCGCTACAGACATGTATAAAGCATAATTCCAAACTCTTATGTGTAATATTTACTCGGTTAACGCTTCTTGAATCATCCAATATCATAAATATGCTTCAAGCTTTCGTTTGTAGCAATAACTCGTTGATCCTACCATATACTTGAGTGATGAATTGTCTGAAAAAATGATAAGAGCTTTGCCTTGTCTGTATTCTTCCACACAATCACAACTGTAACACCCCCTTTCTATACCCCCAAATAACACAATTAAATCATTTAGGCACGAATTAAAAATTCCATCAGAGTATATTTATTTCATGGTATAAAAGAAGTGCGTCACATTACTCACGAAACGACCACATGAATATTAATGTTTATAAAGAAATAATTCAAAAGGGGTAAATCTCAACTAAAAATAAATAAACGCATGGTTCTTAAAATAAGCATATTCATGTTTTCTATTAAAGCAGAAGACTAAAACATTGAATTACTTAAGACATGATAAAATACAAGTACACGTCATTAGGTTGTCCATAACATCAATCACAGTTTACCAAACATCATCAACTATTACATATATAATGTATCACAAAGATACTCTACAAGCCTAGCTACCCGATGTTACATATCAGAGCGATCGACTCAAGAGAAAGGAGCTATACTCCAAAAGAAACCTCCGACAATCCTAATCTGCAATGCCTCATAGAGCATCATAAAACAGCAGAAGGGTGAGAAATATTACCATAATAACAATGCATATAATTATGTATATAAACAATCATAAAATACATATATGCCACATTTCTCAATCAATTCACACACTCACCACTCCCACATCAACATATCGTATATATACATATGCGCACTTCTCCTAACAATCACATATACATTATGTTTCATTTATCACAAATCACATAAACATTTATATACATGTTTATTTTCATTAATGCATCATATAAAGATGATTATGCAACTCATAAAGACCGACTCACGACTCTATGCAGATGCAAATGCGGTACCGACTCATTTCAACAGGTTCAATTGAAGAACCAAAAATAACCATCGCTCACACCCCACAAGGGCACACGAGGTTCTGCAGATTCTCCGAGGAATCAATATAACCATCGCAACATACGAGGTTCTGCAAATCCACCGAGGGATCAATAAATAACCATCGCTCACACCCCACAAGGGCACACGAGGTTCTGCAGATTCTCTGAGGAATCAATATAACCATCGCAACATACGAGGTTCTGCAGATTCTACGAGGAATCAATAAATAACCATCACTCACACCCCACAAGGGCACACGAGGTTCTGCAGATTCTCCGAGGAATCAATATAACCATTGCAACATACGAGGTTCTGCAGATTCTCCGAGGAATCAATCAACACAAGAATGCACACCATGATGCTTCACATGCAACATGACTCATGGCACTCTTGAAATGCACACATGTTTACAAACATACTCATGCATTCGTCACATTCATCGCATATATTCATTATGCACTTACAATATATACGTATCAGAATATATTCATATATTCATCATTTCATTCACACTATTCAAACATGGTTCACATTTACAATCCTCATACATCACATACCAGCACGTATATTCAACATGCATTCACAACATATATATATATATATCACAATGCATATATACATATGTTCATTATTCATCTCACATCGCTTCATTCAAGATTCACATTTATAACTTGCAATATATAATCTCATGCATTCTTCACCCCCCATCACATACGAGCAATATGCACTTGCAAATATCGTGCCAAACGACAATAAACTCAATCACATCTATCATGCATTTTTAATCAATTTAAACAATGCATCACATATGCCAAAAGGCCACATATTCACAATCAATTCATAATCTAGGATTCACGCCATACGGCTACCCACAGCACACATAACAACATATAATTAGTCATCTTAGACAAGGAATGATCACAACCAAACCACACAATCAATCCACGAATGGAAAACACAAGAAAAGAAAATATGCTGCTGTGTTCGCTAACCTTCGCCTGACGAAGCCTCTGGCGAACCTTCGCTACTCCGTTCGCCTGGCGAACTTGCCAGTGAAGACCACTGGGATTTATTCAGGAATTACTCGCTAGCACACTCGCCTGGCGAACCTTCGCCACACTCATTCGCCTGGCGAACTTGCCAGGGAAGACAGGGTGTTTGTTCCTGACTTGGTTCGCTGCTGCTCGCTGGGCTTCGCCTGGCGAACCTGCGAACTCAGAAGTTCCATGGTTGTCCAAAAGCCCAAACCTCACAAACCGACCGATTTAATCCAAATCAGTTCCAGTAGCACAACCCACTCATCACCCGACTATACTACACCGTCTATTCCAAATTCTAACCGATAAAACTCAGTTTCTACCGATTAAGTCCACTTCTGACCTAAAATGGAAAATGTAGGAAACCCCCAACAAATCCAAACACACACATACATAATCATACACATTGATTAAGATAGTAAGATTTCACACTCTTACCTCGATTAATCGGAAGCTAGAAGTCATTCTTGAGGTTTTCCAAGCTTTTCCTTCTTTTTCCTTTTACTTTCTTTTCTTCCTCCACTTTCCTTTCATGTTTTCTATTTTTCATTGTCGTTCCTCTTCCCCCATATATATATGTCCTTCCCTTCTATTAGTCTCCAATATATTTCTTCTCTTAAAATATTTGTCAATTCATTTTCTCATAAAATATCTCATCTTGACATTGGTTAGAAAACATCTGATAAATCCTCATGATTCTACCAAATAGAATAAATCAGTTAAATCCAATAATTCACTTAAACCATACAAACCAACTAACTAGTATAATTAATCAGTTATTAAAAATCGGGCTGTTACAACTCTCCCCCACTTTAGGAATTTTCGTCCTCAAAAATATTATTCGATTCAAATTCAACTTTCTCTAGTTGATCCTCCAAAGTACCTTTACCAAGACAATCCTTTTTCCTTAAAGTTGTCTCAACAGTCAAATCCTCTCTCACTCATACACCATCCATCTGGATCGATGCGCTTCCTTAGCTTAGACACATGAACACATCATGCAATTTTCCCTAGTGACAGCGGTAAAACAATCTAACATGCTACTTTCCCACGCTTCCGCTGCGCTACTCTGATACAGATTCAAGAAGACACAGTTTGCTTCCGAGACCTCAAGCTCGATCAATACCAGTTACTATTGTAACTCTCAAAACACGTCCTTTCTTGGATCCTCTAATCTTTTCAGTCGTCTCTTGCACAATCCCAAGTCCGAGTACAACACTCTTGCCAGACACACATCAACACAAAGGAGTCATACACCTCCTTCTTATCCATCCTGATCCAACACACGAGCTCTCAACAAATCCTCTACATATTGGATAGCTCCCTTTTTCTGCCCATCCGTTCACGGATGCTAGACAAAGTTCAACTTCAACATGGCACCCAAAACGTCCGCAAACTCTTCCAAAATCTCAATAAAAACACATGTTCCCATCTGAAACGTTATTAGAAGGTATCACATACTACTCAGAATTACTCGACCGTTGCATCAGGCCAACAGTATCTGATGTTTACACTTCGACTTTCAACAAGTCTAATCAGCATATACAACCGCAACCACTTCTCTCTCCATCCGTGGCCACCAAAACAATTCTTTCAAAGTACTCTTATCCAATCCACACTATTCGGACACATAGACTCTATCACAACATCTCATGTCACCATTTCCATAAATCTGAAAATTAGCCCTTCGACTTCAATCCATTAAACTCAATCAATCTATTAACTCCAATTAGAATTCCAACCTTCTCGAATCCCATCGAGAATACCAATAATCAGTCTCATCATACAAAGCTCAACTCCATACGAAGTCCCTATTATTTCCTCTGCATCCTATGCAATTTTCTCAAACCCAATAAATACCTTAAGCTTTTAAGATCATTAACCATCTCAAATCTCAACTAAACAATTGAGGCTCCCAAACTCCGGTACAAACACACAACAACAACCAACCCTAAGTCACTTGTCAGATAATTCCTCTTGTACTTTTAACTGTGCATTTAACGTATCTCCCAATCATATCACCAAAGCATCACAAAACACAACAAATAGTCTTGTCGGATTCGACAAAAGTAACACATAAGCTGTTGACAGCTTTTCCAAAATTCTTTGAACTGTCTTCATAGTGACATAACACTAATTCCTCTCTAATACTGATAACTCAAATTCCCGATATGCAACATGATCCTCTATATTCTTCTAATACATCAAAACACCATTGGTTACACAACCCTTGACTCACCCACTCAAGCGTGGAAAATTCCATTCCAAACGAACACGCAGTTGTAAACCTATGGCGAAAACACGAATCACACTTACCACAACATCCAACCATATTACATCAATAATTACTCAATTCCATGTCACTACCTTCTCTTCACATAGAGCACTGTAATGACTTCCCACACTCCTAACCTTGCGTCATTCCAAATTACGGTACTCCCGTTACTACAAGGTCGTAGAAACAACATTATGCACTTAGAAGGTCATTCAATACATCTTCAGCTTCTCGAAATGGTTGAAGATTTAACCATACTAATCGTGTGTCCCATATCTTACTCCCTTTAGTAATCTCCAGAAGTCACCATCCACTCTTTATATACTTAACCTCGGAGTCTATTGTCGTAGCACCCACACCAAACGCGAGTTTCAACTACTCGATTAATTTAACTCCTTGACCATCCAAAAACACATACAACATGGGTTCTCAATCTCGGACCAGTTCCCGAAATTAAGTATTTCACAACCCCACTTCACATCCTGGCCCTGTAACACTTATCTTGTCAGGATAACTTCTAGACATCCATAACTAATTGGAAATTGCCAACCTCCCACTTTCATTAGCACTCAAAATCTCATCAAAATTCAACATCTCGACACTGTCCTGCGTCGACTTCTCAGAACAATCCTTAAGCACTTGGCTTCACCCCAAACAATTCACTGCACACACCATCTAAGCTCGCAAGACACGTCTATCCCATCCAACACAATCCCAACTACTATCAACAAGAGATTAAGGATGATCAGTTCCTCAATTTGTCAATAGACATCCGAAAATCGTGATGGAGTATAGACCATCTTTACCAAACTATAATAGCGCTTAACAACACACCGAGCTACAACCCCACTCTTGCAGCATCCTGGAGAATCACAAGCTTCTCCCCCACTTCGATCATTCCCACTTCTGCAGACAAGGTTAACCACGAACATGTATCGACAGTGTTTTTCACACACATGTCGCAAACAAGGGAACAACCAACAAACACAACTTGGCTGGACGGACCGACCTGCTCTGATACGACTTAATGTAACACCCCCTTTCTATACCCCCAAATAACATAATTAAATCATTTAGGCACGAATTAAAAATTTCATCAGAGTATATTTATTTCATGGTATAAAAGAAGTGCGTCACATTACTCACGAAACTACCACATGAATATTAATGTTTATAAAGAAATAATTCAAAAGGGGTAAATCTCAACTAAAAAGAAATAAACGCATGGTTCTTAAAATAAGCATATTCATGTTTTCTGTTAAAGCAGAAGACTAAAACATTGAATTACTTAAGACATGATAAAATACAAGTACACGCCATTAGGTTGTCCATAACATCAATCACAGTTTACCAAACATCATCAACTATTACATATATAATGTATCACAAAGATACTCTACAAGCCTAGCTACCCGATGTTACATATCAGAGCGATCGACTCAACAGAAAGGAGCTATACTCCAAAAGAAACCTCCGACAATCCTAATCTGCAATGCCTCATAGAGCATCATAAAACAGCAGAAGGGTGAGAAATATTACCATAATAACAATGCATATAATTATGTATATAAACAATCATAAAATACATATATGCCACATTTCTCAATCAATTCACACACTCACCACTCCCACATCAACATATCATATATATACATATGCGCACTTCTCCTAACAATCACATATACATTATGTTTCATTTATCACAAATCACATAAACATTTATATACATGTTTATTTTCATCAATGCATCATATAAAGATGATTATGCAACTCATAGAGACCGACTCACGACTCTATGCATATGCAAATGCGGTACCGACTCATTTCAACAGGTTCAATTGAAGAACCAAAAATAACCATCGCTCACACCCCACAAGGGCACACGAGGTTCTGTAGGTTCTCCGAGGAATCAATATAACCATCGCAACATACGAGGTTCTACAAATCCACTAAGGGATCAATAAATAACCATCGCTCACACCCCACAAGGGCACACGAGGTTCTGCAGATTCTCTGAGGAATCAATATAACCATCGCAACATACGAGGTTCTACAGATTCTACGAGGAATCAATAAACAACCATCACTCACACCCCACAAGGGCACACGAGGTTCTGTAGATTCTCCGAGGAATCAATATAACAATCGCAACATACGAGGTTCTGCAGATTCTCCGAGGAATCAATAAATAACCATCGCTCACACCCCACAAGGGCACGCGAGGTTCTACAGATTCTCAGAGGAATCAATCAACACAAGAATGCACACCATGATGCTTCACATGCAACATGACTCATGACACTCTTGAAATTCACACATGTTTACAAACATACTCATGCATTCGTCACATTCATCGCATATATTCATTATGCACTTACAATATATACGTATCACAATATATTCATATATTCATCATTTCATTCACACTATTCAAACATGGTTCACATTTACAATCCTCATACATCACATACCAGCACGTATATTCAACATGCATTCACAACATATACATACATACATATATATATATATATATATATATATATATATATATATATATATATATATATATATATATATATATATATATATATATATATATATATATATATATATATATATATATATATATATATATATATATATATATATATATATATATATATATATATATATATATATATATATATATATATATATATATATATATATATATATATATATATATATATATATATATATATATATATATATATATATATATATATATATATATATATCAATGCATATTTACATATGTTCATTATTCATCTCACATCGCTTCATTCTAGATTCACATTTATAACTCGCAATATATAATCTCATGCATTCTTCACCCCCCCATCACATATGAGCAATATGCACTTGCAAATATGTTGCCAAACGGAAATAAACTCAATCACATCCATCATGCATTTTTAATCAATTTAAACAATGCATCACATATGCCAAAAAGGCCACATATTCACAATCAATTCATAATCTAGGATTCACGCCATATGGCTACCCACATCACACATAACAGCATATAATTAGTCATCTCAGACAAGGAATGATCGTAACCAAACCACACAATCAATCCACGAATGGAAAACACAAGAAAAGAAAATATGTTGCTGTGTTCGCTAACCTTCGCCTGGCGAAGCCTCTGGCGAACCTTCGCTACTCCGTTCGCCTGGCGAACTTGCCAGCGAAGACCACTGGGATTTATTCAGGAATTACTTGCTAGCACACTCGCCTGGCGAACCTTCGCCACACTCATTCGCCTGGCAAACTTGCCAGCGAAGACAGGGTGTTTGTTACTGACTTGGTTCGCTGCTGCTCGCTGGGCTTCGCCTGGCGAAGCTTCGCTACCATTCGCCTGGCGAACCTGCAAACTCAGAGTTGTAAGAGCATAGATTGTGTCTTAGTTATATCTCTATGTTTTGATGATAACTCTTATAAATTTTGTATTCAAGAATTATATACTCTAAACGTGTTCTAGATTGTTTGCTACAGGCACCAAAGAAAATTATCTTAAGAAAGCAAATTTGGATCTGAACAATGTTATTATGAAAAGCTTCATAAGTTCAAGAGCATCTTAAGTGAAGATCTGAACGCTGCTCCCAGAAGAATCTGACTTCTGTCTCTTAAAGATTCTGAAGCAGGAGCCTCTAAAGCATAGAAGACTCTGCTCTGAAAGATTCACACGCTCAAGCACAAGCTGCACATACTCTGATTCAGCTCAATCTGAAGAATATCCAAGACTCTGAAGATCCAGATGATCTCTAGTCTGAAGACTCTGAAGAATCAGATTCTAATGTTGAAAGCTGAACTTACTTTGAAGAAGATTTAAATATGTACGTTGGTTTTTCTCAACAGCTCTTTCCTATTTTGTGCTAGACACAAGGACACAGACAAAAAGGTTTTATCTGTGCATTCCATTATGAGGAAAGTTTTCTGCAAGTGAAGACAAAAGGCATCAGGCTTGTTTCAGCACAGCCTCCAATGTAAAGACAAAAGGCTTTAGGCTTTTCTGCACAGCCTTCAACGTAACAAGACTTCTTGGATCTTAGTGCCTATATAAAGAAGTCCACTCCATCTTCTTCAGCATCGAATCTCTAGCAAAATCACTCCTCAAAGCAAATCTTTCAAAGCTCTTAATCATATTATTTTGCTTTAACTTTATTCTTAACTTAAGAGAAATATCACTGTTGTGATAACAGCTTATTAGAAGCATTCTTACTCTTGTAAAAGCTTTACATTGTTTGTAAAAGGTTTTCCTTAAGAGGATCCAGTTGGGATCAGTTGCTCTTGAGAAGACTAAGAACAGTTGTTCTTAGGTGTTGCTATTTGTAATCTGTTTGATTAAAATAGTGGATTAAGTCCTTGACAGAGAAAGGCAAATCACTCTTGAGAGGGTGGACTGGAGTAGTTGTTTTCAACGAACCAGGATAAAAATATCTGTGTTCTAATCTTTGATTTTTGAGTCTTACTTATTCAACCCCCCCCCCCCCCTTCTAAGTAATTTTCTCACCTTCAGTTGGCATCAGAGCTCCGGTTCTGCGTGTGCTCCACTTAACCGTGACAGTTAAAGATCCAGTGAGAAAGATACTTTGATATTTGTTTTGTTGCCATTATGGATACATCTACATCAACTTGCAACAACAAATATGAGGGAGATAGGATCAGTACCAAGCCACCCATGTTTGATGGGGAAAAATTTGACTATTGGAAAGATAGAATAGAAAGTTTTTTCCTTGGGTATGATGCTGATCTTTGGGATATGGTCATTGATGGATACAAACATCCTACTGATGAGGATGGCAAAAAGATTGATAGAAAATCAATGACTGAAGTTCAGAAAAGAGATTTCAAGAATCACCACAAAGCCAGAACTATATTGCTTAATGCAATCTCTCATACTGAGTATGAGAAGATTACAAACAGAGATACTGCTCATGACATGTTTGAGTCACTCAAAATGACTCATGAGGGAAATTCTCAGGTTAAAGAGACCAAGGCGCTGGCGCTCATACAGAAGTATGAGGCATTCAAAATGGAAGAGTCTGAAAATGTTGAAACTATGTTTTCTAGATTTCAGATTCTTACTGCTGGTCTGAAAGTTCTGGATAAGGGCTACTCAATGTCAGATCATGTCAAGAAGATCATCAGAAGTCTTCCCACCAGATGGAGACCAATGGTGACTGCATTGAAGATGGCAAAAGATCTGAACAAGATCTCCTTAGAAGAACTTATCAGTTCTTTGAGAAGCCATGAGATAGAGCTGGAGGAAGATGAACCCCAGAAGAAAGATAAAGGTAAATCCATAGCTTTAAAATCTAACAAACCTGTTAAAGCTTTGCAGGTAAAAGAAGAAAGTTCTGAAGAATCGTCTTCTGAAGAAGAAGATGAATTGTCCATGCTTTCCAGAAGAATCAACAAGCTCTGGAAGCACAAGGGAAAGAAGTTTAACAACTTCAGAAAAGCTGACCACAGGAAGGAATCTTCTGGACACAGAAGATCTGGAAAGAAAGAGGTCACATGCTATGAATGCAAGGAACCTGGGCATTACAAAAATGACTGCCCCAAACTTCTCAAGGAGAAACCCAAGAGAAAGTTTGATAAAAAGAAGAAGGTTCTTATGGCAACTTGGGATGATTCAGATGAATCTGAATCTGAATCTGAAGCAGAAGAAGAGTGTGCCAACATGGCATTAGTGGCTGGAATAGAAGATCAGATTGAAGAATTATCATCTGAATCTGAGTCAGACTCCGACTCTGACGCTGAAGAGGTAATGTCCAAACTTACCAAAGATGAACTTATAAAGGTGTTATCTGAAGTTTTGAAAAGCTACAATAATATCAAACTCAAGAACAAGAAGCTGAAAAGCAATCTTGAATCTGAGATTGATAATCTGAAAACAGAACTTGATGAGCAGAGAGAAATAAATTTAAAAATAAAAAATGATTTGGAAATTGCCCAACAAGAATCTGACTCTGAAGCTAAGTCATCTGAAAATATTTTGGAAAAATATGACTCTAGTTTTCAGAAGTTCCTCACTAAAAGCATAGACAGAAGCAAGATGGCTTCTATGATCTATGGAGTTAGTAGGAATAAAAGAAAGGGAATTGGATTTCAATCTTCTTCTCTTGAAAAAGATGTAAGACCAATACCTGTAGATGATCTGATCATTAAGATAACTCCTTTATACTCTAATTTTAAATTTGGTCATTTAAATGATATTAAACACACGAGATCTGAAAAGAATACTCATGTGTTTAGATCTAAGGCAAGTCTAAACAAAAACTATGTTGAAAAACAAAAGTTTAGACAAACCTACAAGGCAACTAACCCTAAAGGACCCAAGAAGATCTGGGTACCTAAAGACAAAATAATCCCTGTTGCAGATGTCCTTAGCAGCAAAGTCAGGACACCAATCATGGTACCTGGACTCTGGATGCTCACGACACATGACGGGAGAAAGGTCTATGTTCCAAAGTCTGGAACTTAGATCTGGAGGGGACGTGAAATTTGGAGGGAACCAGAAGGGCAAGATCATTGGCTCTGGAACTATAGGTAATGGCAACCTACCCTCTATTTCTAATGTTCTGTTAGTTGAAGGATTGAAACATAATCTATTATCCATAAGTCAATTAAGTGACAATGGTTATGATATAATCTTTAATCAAAAATGTTACAAAGCTGTATGTCAAAAGGATGGCTCTATCCTATTCAATGGAAAGAGGAAACACAACATTTATAAAATTAACCTTTCAGAACTTAAAGTTCAAAATGTAAAATGCCTCTTATCTGTGAATGATGAGCAATGGGTCTGGCATAGAAGATTGGGGCATATTAATATGAGACGTATATCTCAGATTAATAAACTCAATCTGGTCAGAGGACTTCCTAAGTTGAAGTTCAACTCAGATGCTCTGTGTGAAGCATGTCAAAGAGGTAAATTTTCAAAATCTCATTTTAAATCAAAAAATGTTGTTTCTACCTCCAGACCATTGGAATTACTTCACATTGATCTGTTTGGACCAGTGAAAACTGCATCCATCAGAGGCAAGAAGTATGGGTTAGTCATTGTAGATGACTACAGCAGATGGACATGGGTAAAGTTTCTAAAACACAAGGATGAGTCTCATTCTGTGTTCTTTGACTTCTGCAATCAAGTCCAGACTGAAAAAGATTGTAAAATTATTAAAGTCAGAAGTGATCATGGTGGAGAATTTGAAAATAAACATTTTGAAAAATATTTTTCTGAAAAAGGCATTGCACATGATTTCTCCTGTCCTAGAACTCCACAACAAAATGGAGTTGTAGAGAGGAAAAATAGAACATTGCAAGAAATGGCCAGAACCATGATCAACGAGACAAATCTGGCAAAATATTTCTGGGCAGAAGCAATTAACACAGCTTGTTATATTCAGAACAGAGTGTCTGTAAGACCTCTTCTGAAAAAGACTCCCTATGAATTGTGGAGAAACATAAAGCCTAACATTGCTTATTTTCATCCTTTTGGATGTATTTGTTATATGCTTAATACTAAAGATAATCTGAACAAGTTTGATTCCAAAGCACAAAAGTGTTTCATGCTTGGTTATTCTGAACGCTCTAAAGGCTACAGAGTATTCAATACTGAAACACAGATTGTGGAAGAATCTATTCATGTCAGATTTGATGATAAGCTTGGCTCTGAAAAGCCAAAGCAGTTTGAAAGTTCTGCAGATAGAGAAGTGATTCTCACAGACTCTGAAGGCTCAGAGGCAGAAAAGGCAAAGAACAAAGAATCTGACGCAACCCCAGATGCTACACCTTTGACCTCCCAACTAAACAACTTGCATATTTCTGAAAGACCAACTGTCAGAGGATCTTCTTCCAGAATCAAAGCTTCTCATCCAGAAGATGTGATAATTGGAAAGAAAGATGATCCTATAAGGACAAGATCATTTCTCAGAACTTTTGAATCTTCCTTATTTGGCTTAGTGTCATTGATAGAACCAACATCTGTAGATGAGGCTCTGGAAGATAATGAATGGATTATAGCTATGCAAGAAGAGCTGAATCAATTCACTAGAAATGAAGTTTGGGATCTGGTTCCTAGACCTAAAGGATTCAATGTCATTGGAACAAAATGGGTCTTCAGGAATAAGCTGAATGAAAAGGGAGAGGTAGAAAGGAATAAGGCAAGGTTGGTTGCTCAAGGATATAGTCAACAAGAAGGTATTGATTACACTGAGACATATGCTCCAGTGGCAAGGTTAGAATCTATTCGACTTCTTATTTCATTTGCTGCACAGAATAACATCACTCTGTATCAGATGGATGTTAAAAGTGCTTTTCTTAATGGTATTATAGAAGAAGAAGTATATGTCCACCAACCTCCTGGCTTTGAAAGTGAAAACTTTCCAGATCATGTTTTCAAATTAAAGAAATCCCTTTATGGATTAAAACAAGCTCCCAGAGCTTGCTATGAGAGGTTGAGCAACTTCCTTCTGAAGAAAAATTTTATCAGAGGAAAAGTGGATACAACTTTATTCTGTAAAACTGTTAAGAAAGATCTGCTAATTTGTCAAATTTATGTAGATGACATTATTTTTGGATCAACAAATATTACGCTTGGAAAGGAGTTTGCTAAATGTATGCAGGAAGAATTTGAAATGAGCATGATGGGAGAATTGAGATTCTTCTTGGGAATCCAAGTCAATCAGACTCCAGAGTGTACCTACATACATCAAACCAAATATGTTAAAGAGCTTCTGAAGAAGTTCAACATGATTGATAGCAAAATGGCAAAGACCCCAATGCATCCTACAAGCACTCTAGGTAAGGAAGAGTTAAGTAAGAAGGTAGATCAAAAACTCTACAGAGGTATGATAGGATCTCTTCTATACTTGACTGCTTCTAGACCAAATATTCTGTTTAGTGTTTGCTTATGTGCTAGATTCCAATCAGATCCTAGAGAATCACACTTAACAGTTGTTAAGAGGATTCTAAGATATCTGAAAGGTACTGCTAACATGGGTTTGTGTTACAGAAGATCTGATGAATTTTCATTAGTTGGATTCTGTGATGCTGACTATGCTGGAGACAGAGTTGAACGTAAAAGCACTTCTGGAAGCTGTCAGTTTCTTGGAAGTCATCTGATCTCATGGTACAGCAAGAAGCAACCTACCATTGCACTATCAACTACAGAGGCAGAATACATTGTTGCTGCTGGATGTTGTACTCAGATGCTCTGGATGAAGAGTCAATTAGAAGATTATCAAATCTATGAGAGTAATCTTTCTATCTTCTGTGATAATACTTCTGCTATATGTTTGTCAAAAAATCCAATCTTGCATTCTAAGGCAAAACATATAGAAATTAAACATCACTTCATCAGAGACTATGTTCAGAAGGGTGTAATAAATTTAGCGTTTGTTGATACAGATCATCAATGGGCTGACATTTTCACAAAACCCCTTGATGAAGATAGATTTAAGTTCATTCTGAAAAATATTTGTATGGATTTGTGTCCAGAGTAATATTTTTCAGAGGCAACCTCTCAGATGCAAAATGTTTAATGATCTGAAGTATTTCATCTGTTTATTCGTTCAATTATATATATTCAATTATTTCTTTCTGTGTGAAACTCTGAACTAACAAGCTCAGAAGATCTGAAAGTTGGAAACGTTTCATTTCTTGAGAGACATCAGATGAGCCAACAAAGCAAACACGTGTCACTCAATATCTGAAAAGATGGAGTGCTCAACTGAATTGACCTTTGAGGTATTGCTTTGAAAATCTCACTTTTCTTGGTTTTCCCCCCAGCTGTCATAAATTAATGTGAAATGATTATTTTTCATTAAATGCTGTCCAAACGTGCGTAAGTGTCTTTTGTGTGCCCTATGCTTGGTTTTTGTTTGTCTATATATATCACCTGTCACACTTTTTTCACACTTTCCACATTCACTTCACTCATGCGTTTCTGCTTTCTTTTCAATCTCTACCAAAACCCTAAACCTAAACCTCGATCCTTCTCTTCTTCAATGGCGTCTACTTCAAACACTGCTGCAAAACCCAACAAAAATATTATGTACAAAGAACCTGAACGAACCTTATTCACTCCAGTGGCTGATCTGGAAGTGCTCTGTGAAAGCTTCATTGACCTTGACTCTTTAAAGGAAAATGGGTTCGACCTCATTTCTGCCATTAAAGCTCAAGGATGGGAAAAATACTTTGAAAGGCTAATGGGTCCTGTATTTCCATCACTGGTAAAGGAATTTTGGATACATGCAAGCGCTGGTCCCAAGTTTATTCATTCCTCGGTTCTAGGAGTGGAGATAGTCATCACTGAAAACCTGATCAGACAACTGTTTAGTTATACTGAGTCTGATGGAGTTTCAAATCTTGTTTCTTCTCGCATTGATATGGCTATGGTTTATGAAGAAGTTACTATAGCTGGATTGCCGTCAAGTAAGGTTAAAGATTTAAAACCCATTTATAGGATCTGGGAAAAAATCTTTATGAGTACGCTTTTTCACAGAAAACCATCCAACTCACCAGATTATGTGAGTTCGGAACATCTGTATTTTATGTACTGCATTAGCAAAAATGTCAAAGTGGATCTACCGTATCTTATCTTCAGTCATTTACTAACTCATGTCAAAGAAACCAGAGAGGAAGTAAGGGCGAAAGCTGGTAAAGTGAGGACGTGGATACCCCTGGGAAGGCTGATTTCTGATATACTTATTGAGAACAAGCTGGTACAGCATCTAACTGATGCGAAGATTACAGAAGATCTGACTTACATCATTGGCTCTGAAATTAATGGACTCAATCTGAAAAGGATGAAAATCATTTCAGAATTGAAAGGACAACTCAGGAAGATCAACTTTGAAGAGGTTCAAGGCAGAAGAATTCCTGTGGAAGATTTTCCACTATTTAGTGCAGATGAACCTAAGGAATTTGTCTGGATGTACATTACTGAATGTCTAAAGGAAGGAATCCCTTTACCTGCCAATCTCGTTCAGAAACCAGGAGAAGAATTTCCTAATCAGATGAAGGAAAGGCGCAGTAAGAGGAAGGCTGACGAAGGATCCGTTCAGAAGAAGAGAAAGGCACCTGAAGCGTCAAGAAAGAAGAAGAAAGAAGGAAAGAAGGCCAGAAGCAGTCCTAGAGAAGCTACTCTGGAAGAAATCAGAGACACCATTCAACAGGTATTAGCATCTGATCCTACTTCTACTGTTCATTCACCCCTGTCTTCACCACAACTCTCTCCAAGTCTCATACCAAGAACTTCCAAATTCAAAAAGTCTGTCAATATCTCATCCGAACCACTATCCTCTGAACCATTAAATTTACAATCATCTCCTGCACCAATTCCATCTGAACCACAACCTCAAACAATTCAAACAAATATTCCACCACCAGAACCAACTCATCCAGAAAACTTTCCTACAGTAACTCCACCAGAACCAACTCAACCAGAAAACCCTCTAACAGCAACTCCACAACCAAATTTGTCACAACCAGAGAATCCCCAACCAGAGACTCTCTTTCAAGAAACAATTATTTCAGAACAAAACCAACCAGAGATTGTTCAAACTGAACACTCTGAACAAACAATTCCCTCAGAAGATCCAAATCTCTCTGACAATATTCTTGATATTCAACCCCTCAACCAAACAATTGAAATTTCTTCTACATCTGTTCACTCAGATGAATCTTCTGATTCATCTGATTCATCTGACTGTGATTCAGAATCACTCAAACAAGCTCGCTCTGAGAGCGTTATGAAGAAACATCTTAACATTGCTTTGTTTCAAACCCCACCAAACTCTCCATCTCAACAACCATCTGAAGCACAACCATCTGAAACTCAATCAGCTGAAAACCAAACCATTCCTCAACCACCTAAAACTAACCCATCTGAGAATCAAACTTTTCCTCATTCATCTGAACTCCCTCAATCTGACATCCACACATCTCAACCACCCACACCTCAACCACAACCATCTGAACCTACTCCTGCTAACACTCCTAATCCTCTTTCCTCTGGACAGAATGAACAGTCAGATTTAGGATCTTGTGTTAATGCTATGTTTGATATTTTCAAAAAGGAGTTAGATTCTGAATATGATCGTGTTAAGACTATATGCATGTCTAGTTTGGATCCAAATGTTTCGAATACTGCTTGGAAGCGCTTCATCTGGATGTTCAACAAAGCTGCCCTAAAAGTTAGAGCAAAATGCTCTAAGCTTGCTAAGACTAAATTTGCTGAGTTAATAAAGGTAACGCTGATGAACATGCCTCCTCCTCCTCCTGTATTACTTTTGGAAGCTGCTCCTCCAGTAGTTCCTGAATCTGAAATGGTTGAACAAGCTTCTGTTGAAAACCAAACTGAAGGACACCCTGCTGCTACTGCATCTGCTCCGTCTTCATCTGTGGTTTCAGAACTTGTGAATGATGTGAAGGATATAAAGGACTGGATGATCAAGCAAGAAAAGACAACTGATGAAATCAAGACCTGGATGTCTAAGCAAGAAGAGTCAGCTGCCAAGATGACAGAGCTTCTGACCCTCATTGCCTCTCGCCAGACCTAGTTTTATTTGTTGTTTTGCACATGAACTGCTTTTGCTGTCTGTTTATCTTTTGTTGTGTTATGTGGTTTGGCATATGCCTGTTTGACTGTGAACTTTGGTTTGTTTTAATTGCATGATAACATGTTTTGCTCCTATATGATTCTTTTCTTCTATATCTTTCTGTCTTTGAAAATCTTTTTGATTATGACAAAAAGGGGGAGAAAAAGAGAAACTGAGGTGTTCAACCTATAAGCAATTACTAAAACTAAAATTCAGACATTTTTAGTAACTTACTTTGAATTTATTACATTGATTTATCTGACATAATTCTTTGAAGTTACCCTGAGACAGTGTCAACCAGAACCTGATTCTCTAAAGAAAATCTGAGTATTCAATCAAATCTGATAACTCTGATATCTTACTCTGATACATTTATTCTGAAAGAGAATTCATGCAAGATGATAACCAGACGTTCTGACTAAAGAAAGTCATATGTATCTGGCATCAAGATTTGACTCCTTCATCAGGCTCTGAATCTGAATTATACTTAATCAGAAAGGGAAGTATTCTATTCTATTGAAGTATTTATTTCAGGGGGAGATTGTTAATCTCAGGGGGAGTTTCTAATTCTTACTCTTTATTGAACAAAATTTCTCATGTTTTGTCATCATCAAAAAGGGGGAGATTGTAAGAGCACAAATTGTGTCTTAGTTATATCTCTATGTTTTGATGATAACTCTTATAAATTTTGTATTCAAGAATTATATACTCTAAACGTGTTCTAGATTGTTTGCTACAGGTACCAAAGAAAATTATCTTAAGAAAGCAAATTTGGATCTGAACAATGTTATTATGAAAAGCTTCATAAGTTCAAGAGCATCTTAAGTGAAGATCTGAACGCTGCTCCCAGAAGAATCTGACTTCTGTCTCTTGAAGATTCTGAAGCAGGAGCCTCTAAAGCATAGAAGACTCTGCTCTGAAAGATTCACACGCTCAAGCACAAGCTGCACATACTCTGATTCAGCTCAATCTGAAGAATATCCAAGACTCTGAAGATCCAGATGATCTCTAGTCTGAAGACTCTGAAGAATCAGATTCTAATGTTGAAAGCTGAACTTACTTTGAAGAAGATTTAAATATGTACGTTGGTTTTTCTCAACAGCTCTTTCCTATTTTGTGCTAGACACAAGGACACAGACAAAAAGGTTTTATCTGTGCATTCCATTATGAGGAAAGTTTTCTGCAAGTGAAGACAAAAGGCATCAGGCTTGTTTCAGCACAGCCTCCAATGTAAAGACAAAAGGCTTTAGGCTTTTCTGCACAGCCTTCAACGTAACAAGACTTCTTGGATCTTAGTGCCTATATAAAGAAGTCCACTCCATCTTCTTCAGCATCGAATCTCTAGCAAAATCACTCCTCAAAGCAAATCTTTCAAAGCTCTTAATTATATTATTTTGCTTTAACTTTATTCTTAACTTAAGAGAAATATCACTGTTGTGATAACAGCTTATTAGAAGCATTCTTACTCTTGTAAAAGCTTTACATTGTTTGTAAAAGGTTTTCCTTAAGAGGATCCAATTGGGATCAGTTGCTCTTGAGAAGACTAAGAACAGTTGTTCTTAGGTGTTGCTATTTGTAATCTGTTTGATTAAAATAGTGGATTAAGTCCTTGACAGAGAAAGGCAAATCACTCTTGAGAGGGTGGACTGGAGTAGTTGTTTTCAACGAACCAGGATAAAAATATCTGTGTTCTAATCTTTGATTTTTGAGTCTTACTTATTCAACCCCCCCCCCCCCTTCTAAGTAATTTTCTCACCTTCAAGAGCTTCCATGGCTGTCCAAAAGCCCAAACCTCACAAACCGACCAATTTAATCCAAATCAGTTCCAGTAGCACAGCCCACTCATCACCCGACTATACTACACCGTCTATTCCAAATTCTAACCGATAAAACTCAATTTCTACCGATTAAATCCACTTCCAACCTAAAATGGAAAAATGTAGGAAACCCCCAACAAATCCAAACACACGCATACATAATCATACACATTGATTAAGATAGTAATATTTCACACCCTTCCCTCGATTAATCGGAAGCTAGAAGTTGTTCTTGAGCTTTTCCAAGCTTTTCCTTCTTTTTCCTTCTACTTTCTCTTCTTCCTCCACTTTCCTTTCATGTTTTCTATTTTTCATTGTCGTTCCTCTTCCCCCATATATATATGTCCTTCCCTTCTATTTCTCTCTAATATATTTCTTCTCTTAAAATATTTGTCAATTCATTTTCTCATAAAATATCTCATCTTAACATTGGTTAGAAAACATCTGATAAATCCTCATGATTCTACCAAATAGAATAAATCAGTTAAATCCAATAATTCACTTAAACCATACAAACCAACTAACTAGTACAATTAATCAGTTATTCAAAATCGGACTGTTACAACTACCAAGTCAATCTGGAGAGAAGAGCCTCCTTCTTTTCACTAGAATTAGTCATAACTAATGACAACAACCTCAATCTTGCAAGCTACCAAAAAAAATCTCAACCAAATATTCAAGAATAGTTAGTTTCAAGACGACGTATTTTTCAATCAATTAGAAATCTCTCATGATCTTGATCTGAAATCAAACTGAAGTTTAAGATTAAAGTAATTTGATTGCAAGAGTTTTTGAACTTTTAAAAGTGAGAGGGTGTTGGTTTCCTAGAAAATCACAATGTTGATTATGAGATTCACACATGAAAGATGATGACAAAATTATTTTATATGTGCTTGAGATTAACACAAATGAATGGAAAAAGTTTTTTAGATTCGAGTCAAGTGCATTTCATGATTTGAGTCAAATGAGCAAGTAGTGTGGAAAAGATATCATAAATAAAGTGACCCATTTATATGTGATTTGACAGTGATTCAAGTCACACGGGTTAATGATTTCAAATCATGTGACAAGCCTGATTCAAATCAGACAAGTTAGTGGCTACCAGAAAGTTTGTTATTCGAGTCTTGCACAAACTGTGATTTAAATCACAGAGTTGTTGATTAGAATCAGGTGTAATATGTTATTCAAATCACATACACCAATATTTTCTAGTTTTTACTCTGTTTTGCTTGATTTGAGTCATGGGTTGTGATTGACTTGAATCACACACAAGAAATCTCAATTTTCAAGTTTTTCAAAATAGTTTGAGATTTCACTTCCCCCATGACTTGAATGGATATCACCTATGGTTCTTATTTCACTAACTCGAGAAATTTAATTAAACCATCATGATCAAATCTCAATTATAACAATTGACTTATGCATGCTAAAAACGAATTATTTCAAAACTTGATTCAGAGAGGATGTACAATTATGAATGAGACCCAATAAAGGAAAGTAAATGAAAACAAAAGCGACAAGACAAGCAATAAAACCATTGTATCAGGGTACTTCCACTAATTGTATTAGGGATATGCAACTACAATAATGAATTTAATACATCTATCTATAACAATCTCAAATAGAACTACTGACCAAATCTTTGGCCTATCAAGAAAAAAATAACAAATTTCGAAATTATTTAAGATCCATTTGGATTCCCTTTTTCTAACTTGTAAAGAAAGATATTGGAAAGTTTTACATTTTTCATATCTTGTAGTTCTTACTAAAAGAAATTTTTTGAGGTTAATGATCATATCATTTTTCTGTTATGACTAAAATTATGAGACATCTGATATATAAATGCTCGATTTAATCCTTCACATAAGAATTCTTCTTCAAGTCTAGTTACATAACTTGTTAAAATTTGGTTTCTTGAGAACATACAATTATCCTCGTACTTGAAAATAATTTGCAATTTCTATACCAACTTAAAAACAACATTTTGAAGCTTATATTCTTCATAAGCATATTTTACAATAAAATATAAAATAAAAATGCAAAATAAATTATAATTACAAAACATTTAAATAGATTGTATCAAAATTAAATCATTTTGTGAGATCATTGGATCAGACTCTAGTTCTCAAAAAACCAAATTAAAGTCTGATCCAATTTGATTTTAAAATTTGGTTTCTTGAAAACATACATTTTTCGACACTGTCTGATTTTAAACTAGCATTTTTTAATTAAAATATAAAATTTAATCTTATTCTTATGAACCGTGTGATTAAGATCAAATAAATATTATTGCAATGATTGAGAGAATGCGTCAAATAATTGATTGTAATGGATTTGTTTTCATTCTAATTCATTGTATAGATTGTTCTCAACTCTTATTTCTAAAGATATATAATATATAATCTTGGTTAGTTTAGTTAAGTCAACCCTTAAGTTTAACATTTGAAATTACATTTATCTTATTATCATTATAATTTATAGAAATTAAGTTCAGAGGTTTAAAAACCAGACTTATCATTAAAATGGTGAGCGTACTGGATCAGTGGTTTATTAGATGAACCATTGGGTCACTGATCAAACCGCATGGCTAAATTTGATCAAACTGAATAACTCGATTGAATAAACCAATCTCTATAACAAAACTATATAGTTATTAAACCGATCAAACCGGATGACTCGGTCTCTAAAAAATCACAACACCTACAAAATTTTAAAATATCAAAATATCATAATTTTACGAGTTCACTCTTTAAATTCAAATTCGAAACATAGTCATCAGGCAAAACAAAATATAAATCCAAATCAATTTTAAATAAAGTTTAATTGTAACATTAACCGAATAACAAAATAATTGGAAGTGTCTAATAAATTTAATTACAATGAGAAAAAATGTTATAAATAAGTTTTGAACAAAATCTACTAATATTTGTCTTGTTAAGACAACTCAGTTGGTATTTGTATATGGACATCAAGTGAAGGGGCACGGGTACGAACCTTTGATATCCCACTTGTTCATCTTTAATATTAATAAGGTGGACTCTAGTCATTAGACTACTTACCCAAAAAATCTACTTATATTTTATTTTTAATTTTTTACAAAAAAATTATAAAAAAACAACATCGTTTTGACTGAAGTAAAAAAAGCAAGTATTTAACCCGCCGATTTTTCAAAATGACATCATTTTGTCTAAATAAAAAACAAGTATTAACCCGTCAATTTTCCAAAACCATCGGTTCCCTAGTTTTTAACGATTTGGCCGATTTTGTACGCTTTTCACTGGTTCAATAACTTACTTGATCCAATAATCAAACCAAATCGATAATCCTTATGGTTCTCGATTCAACCGGTTCGACAGGCCAGCTCGGTCCAATTTTTAAAATACTGGTTGAGAAAATTGAACAGTATAACAATAATAACGATAATTGAATTGTTAAGTCAATTATAAATATTCAATGATTTAAAATCAAAGCATATATTTTGGAATTTGAATAACAACATCCACGTAAATGGCAAGCATACCATTCACATAATGCGCTTTTTATCTAACAACCTTGTTATAGAAAGTTACGACTATTCTTGAAGGAACTTTCAGCTCAACAAAGCATAATATGTTTCTTTTTTTTGGTATTGGAGAGGGCCAAAGGCCCAAAGAAAACAAACTACAAGGAAACCTCCCAAGGGGTGTAACCTCCCACAATGTCTTCTACTTAAAATTGCTCAATATAACTAGGAGCAAGTGTATAACAATGTAAATTACTACTTAATCTACACCCAGATTTTGTAAGAGCATTCACACATTGGTTGGACTCTCTAAATGCGTGTACCACAACGACATTTTTAAACCTACTCAATAGGCTTCCAATCTTCTTAAGCATTTCCATGTCTTCACTTCTTTTAGATCTCCCTTGATTGATATCCATGACTATTTCCTAAGAGTCTGTATTAACTTCTATTCTCCTAAATCCCAGATCAAGAGTGAACATCAAACATTCTAGTAAACCGCATAACTCTGCCATATAGCTATCTTGAAAGAAGTGCATCAGCAACTTCTTGTCCTCAGAATGAGCTGACATTTTCCTGTAATACGATCTCAGGTAGACGCGAGGGCAAGTGGTGCCCTTATACTTTTCAAAGTCAGGTACCTTGAACTTGGTAGGCACCTTGAAATCAGCAATCAGTCCCAACTTGGACATATCAACGCCCAGGGTGTTCTGGTTCTCAATATTTCTCATCTTATCCTCGAGTGCCTTGAACCTTAGATGTGCTTCAGCAGTCAGCTCCCCTTCAGCACCTCTCTGAGAGAATACATCATCCTGACGATCTTCTAACCACGACTGAGGCCCAAACAGATTCCCAACACCTGCATTGTCGTTGCCCTGCCCAGCATTGGCATCAGTTCAAGACTCCCATTACCGATGCCCGTCGTATTACCATTGAGTCCCATGTTAGCTATCACATTGTCGTTGGCACTGCCATTCCCCCCGGTCACGGGGACGCCATTCTGTGGAGTTTCAACTGGTGGAGGGGTCGGAACAGTCCCACCATGGAGTACGCCATTGCTATCGACCCTTGAAATCAGAGGCTGAACCAAGGTTCTGAGCTGATCCTGGCCATTGGCGACCGCTTGCATGAGCTCCATGAAGCGATCCATTCTTTCGCGGAGTTCCTGAACATCAGTTTGCACTTGCTCCATGATTCTGGTTTGATTTGCTCTGGTCGGATAGCGGTGAATAGGTCTCTGATCAATCCTGGAACAACCTGAAACAACCTGAAAACACAAAAGGGTTAGGAAAAAACGACAAAGTGCTCGTTATGCAAATGCTTCATGCAAATGCAAACGTGTGTCTGTGCGTTAGGGAGATCTCCCCCGATCCTAGTGCCTGAGCGCCAGTGCTGATAATAAGAAGTCCGAGTCTAGTCATGGAAATAACATCTCATATATAGGAAGCCCATCAAGGCGGTACATAACATCAGTGAGTACAAGATGAATCAATAGCATGACCTCGACCAACAAGCCTGGTGATGGTCAGCATACAACAACGATCAAAAGGAATACAAATAGTCAAGCACGGCCACAGGCGCGAAACTCTTCTAACAAATTCCTCATTTCTGGATGACCAGGCCGAGTGAGTAACCCTTCGACGAGTAACTCTCTCTGCATAATAGTGTACTGAAGACCTTCGACCGAATCTTCCCATGCTCCTTCTCCGAAACAATCTTCTAACTTCCGCTTTTTGGACTCAAACGTCAGTTTGCGCTCCTTCAGGTCAGCAAGAGCTCTGTTGAGCTGGCCTTCAGCGGCATATTTGCGAGTGGTTTCTTCATCAAACCTCTTCTCACTAGCCTTCACCTGGGCTTTCAGCTTGGAGATCTGTTGCATCAGCTTATCCTCCCGCTCCTTCATGTTGGCTAGGGAGGCCTTCCAGTGCTTGTTGAACTTGGATATCCTCCGATATGCTTCGTCCAAGTGCTGCTTCTTCGTGGCCAGTACGTCGTTGACAGCTTTGAAGTCTCGACCCATGCGCTCGCGCTCGGCTATCTGCTTAGTCAAATCTGTCCCTAACTGGTTCACCAGTTCTGTCTGCCTATTGAAGGAATGAACAACTTCGTTTCTCTCGTTCGGAGCTGAGCCAATTCTTTCTCCAGTTCTTCATTTGCCCTCTTCAATTCATCTCGCTCAGCTAACACCTGATTATGTTGCTGAATGGGCACGGTAGTAGGCTCTTCAATCATTGGAGGGCTTTCTGGCTTGGCAGGAAGAAACGACATCCCTATAGCATCTGCTCTGGCTCTGATCCAAGTCACATACGGAGGGTAGGCTTGATTATTGCTTCTCCTTAGCAATGGGTTTCCCCTCTTACTGATACCATTCCAAGCGCGCTGAAGCTTAGATAACACATCCCCTTCTAGAAGACCAGTGAGGTACAGAGATTCCTGTACCTCTTCCTCCTTCGGCGGAGCTCTCAAAGCATACGCGAACTGTCGGACCAGCAAGGACGAATTATAGTTTATGCAGCCCTTCCTGCCTATCAAAGGTACGTTCGGAAACCCGCTGCAGTTGAAGATAATCTCAGTACCCAGCCTATCTCTATTAAACCAGCCAATATCCTCCGCTGACAGACTCATCAAACGCTCGGACCACTCAGCTGTGGCTGCAGACGAAACAAAGGGACCCCTCTTGGGCAGATGACTATCAAGCCATTTATAAAGCAAGGGAACACAACACGAGACATTCTTGCCCCTCCTGTTCTCGTTTTTGTAGTGGATAGAATGGTAGACATCTCCCATCAAGGTAGAGACTGGATCCCCTGAAGCAAAGATGCGAAACGCGTCGAAGTCTACAAAATCAGGCATATTGGGGAACAGAATGATGCCATATATGCACAGAGCGAGGATGGCGCTGAACACGACCCAACATCCGTCTTTGGCGCACTGCTGAGCCCTTCCCACTAAGAACTGCAAGGAGAAACTGGGAACCTTGTTCCAACTAGACAATACTAACTCGAAGGCATCCATATGAAGTGAGGGAGCTAGACTAGCCAGATCAGGCTCAGCATCCATATGAACAAAAGGCATCTGCCTCTTGATAGGCACGCCTAAAAAATCAGCATATTCCTCCAGCGTAGGTGCGGGAACAAAATCCTGGAAAGTAAAGCATCTCAAAGGAGGATCGTAGAACTGCAGCAGAGCGTGCAACCCATTCAACTCGAACGCAGAAGGTTTACGAACCAAACTGAGCAATTTGCCGTGAGACTTTCTGAACTCATCTCTCACAGAATCATCTGCTAAAGCAATCAAACCAGTCAGCTGAACAACATCAGGAGCAGGGAGCTTGTAAGCCACGGTCTTCCTCAGAGAACCCATAACAATACAATAGGAGGCAAGAAATCCTGAATCGGGGGAAACGGTACCTGCAACACATACACACGTTAATGAAATGCAAATGAGTATGCAAAGCAATGTAAAATGCAATCATGCAGCAGGAGATCAAGGCAACTGTGCTGTGGAGATTTTGTATCAACAAAACCATGACGTTGCTCCGTCAAGAACAACCACTATCTCTGATAAGAAGAAAACCCTGGTATCGGACCACAAATCTGCTCTGTCAAGAACACACCCATAGGACCAAAAATCTGCTATGTCAAGAACAAACATCTGGTAATAAGGACCTCTGATACAGGAATAAAAACTCTTCTCTGTCAAGAACAAACATCTGATAAAGGACCTCTGATACAGGAATAAAAACTCTGCTCTGTCAAGAACAAACATACACCTGCAGATGAGATCCTCAGATCCCAATCATAAACCTGCTCTGTCAAGAACAAATACACATCTCTGAATACTAGATCCTCTGATACAGGACCAAAGCTCTGCTCTGTCAAGAACAATCATATATCTGATGATGAGAACCTCCGGTACCAACAAAACTGATTCACTATCAAGAAAACCAGGTAGTCTGAAGGTCAAAGTTTCCTGCAATAAACCCAACCCTGCTCACAGGTATGGACCTAAACTGACTCAAGTTTGGCATCCTATGTGTTCATCAGCGTCACAGACATTCAAGAGGGGTGATACGATACCCAGAAGGTGTGGCATCACCAGCTCATGAAGCGGCCTCACTCGGCTGAATCACAAATGATCGGTCCCCAGAGTCGACAATCCTCCAAACCAACAACCCCCTCAACCCAAAGGGTTGAAAAAGAAGCCAACCGGGAGAACCTCGTCTGAGCGTGGATTTCATGAGACACTAGTGCCTGCCAAGCAAGCACGCGCCCACTAATTTCCACAACTAATGCTATGTTTACTCAAGCCTGGGTCTGGCTTCTCACTCATCAGAATGCCCCTCCCACAACAGCGCAGATAATCATATCATAATGAAAGTAGAATGCGGGAAATAAAATGCGAAAAATAAACACAACCCAACAGGTAATCATACAAGCGCTAGGATTGACTCTCGCAGGGGATGTCGGATCCCCAAACTGACTCGCATTCGGGACGTTGGATCCCAGGAAACTATCAAGTCCCCAGCAGAGTCGCCAGCTGTCGCTTCCGCGAAAATAAGGTGCTGGCAAAACAGAAGAGTCGCCACCTTTCATTATTTATCCCTCAGAACGGGAAAGGAAACGATCGGAAAAACCTGACGAAAAGGTATAAGACAAGGTCATCGCAACCATTGTCTGGGTTCGGGAGTCGGTTACGCAAGGGGAAGGTATTAACACCCCTCACGTCCATCGTACTCGATGGGATCCACGCTTGTTGTGTTTACTGGACGAGTTGGTTTTATCTATCTACCTATCAAGGCTGGCTTAAAAAGAAAAGAAAACGACTTGGCAAAGCGTCGCACTTTATGCCTACGTATTCTCATCAGAGAATGAGAAATCAGAGTCAACGTAGTTCGACTAACTATGGGTTACGGATGGGGGAAGGTGGCTCGCCAACACATCAGTATTGTGCCTACGTACTCTCAACAGGCATGAGAGATCAGAGCTTACGTAGTTCGGGATAATACGGATTACGGGAACTCAGATTCATCTGTTTTATCGAGTAGGGTTAAACAGCAGTTCCAGCAGTTAGGGACAAAGCCTGTTTGCGGTGGCGCTGAAGTTTAACGACACTCTTTTCTTCAGAAAAGCTTCCTTTGAATTATGGGACCACGGGGCAAAAAGGTTTGAAGTTTGTTTTCTGTCTTTTACGAAAGAAGTGTTTTTTATTGTGTTTGCAATTTCAATCGCACTAAAGACTATGACCTGAGAGTGAATGCGTCGCATGTCACCCAAAGGGTACCATACTAAACATCCAGACTATTGAAAAGAAGCTCTCCAACAATCCTTTCTCAGATAGCTTAAGGCTCGTAACATACGAAAGAAATCATTCATGATTGCTGTATCTTAAGTTGTTTGAGATGAGAAGAGAACAGGCTCAACTACGGGAGACTATCAAGTCCTACTATTGTCATGCCAAGGATTCATCCTATGGTTGAGGTTTGAAACAGGGAACTCCTAGAAGTTATCATGCATAGGTTTCAACCTAAAGTTCTATCATCACTTCCTTATCAAAGGAAATGAGAGTCCTAAGGGATCATATCAATGATAAACAGAAACAGATAAAGCATCATCTTAACAGTAAACGGTAAACGATTGTAAAATGCATGCAATGCAAGTGAGGGAGGAAATGTGTGTGGGGCGGCAGCCTCTACAAGCTCATCTCAACCTCAAGCCAGAATGAATAACAGTAATCATACAGAGGAAATAACATGCTATCAAGCAAAATACAGTACTAACTGCAATCATACAGAGGAAATAAAATGCTATCAAGCAGACACAAACCACATGGGCAAGGGAGCAGGGCTCTACTGAATACACGCAAGCAAAGCCATACAGTAAAAATACAAGCAGAGGGAGCAACTCAACCTCTAGTGCAATCATGCTCCTAGCTTAAAGTCAGTCTAGATATGAACTTATTCTAATGCATCAAGCAAGTCAAACAAGTCACATCAATACAGAGAGGGGAACAAACAGGAAAGAAAGCAGATCAACCCCTCTTTCAATTCCAAGCCTCAGCTCTTCTGACAGCAATCCAGTCTTCAGACTTCAATCACTCTTCAAGGCTACCAGCTTCACTGGCAAGTATCAACTTGCTTCTCCAGGTCTCACCCTTTCAACATAAGTTTCAACTTATCCTCTCTTCTCCAAGCTTCAGCTCTTCAGTCAATTCCACCTTCAGGCTTCACTCCTAACTGCAAGGGTCAACTTGGTTCCTTCAGGCTCTCCAAGCATCAGTGCAAGTGTCAACTCATCCTTTATTCCTCAAGCCTCAGCTCTTCACTCAATCTCAATTGAATCCTCTTCATAAGTATCAACTCAGTCTTCAAGCTTCAGCTCTCTTTGCTTTACCAGTCTCAACTTGGTCTTCTCTCTTCTCCTACAAGCTTCAGCCTCTCAGAGTAGTCTTCAATCACCTGGAAGTGTCAACTTCATCCTTCAATCTTCTTCAAGTAAGGAACTCCTCACTCTTCATTCAATCTCCATTGGATCTTCAAGTATCAACCTGTTCTTCTTGCTCTTCAAGCTTCAGCTGCAATGGCAATGCTCAAGGAATCATCCTCTTCCACACTCTTCTGTGAAGTTCTCATCTTCAGACTCAAGCCCAACATCTTTCAAGATACTCAACCCAGAAGATATTTGATTTAACATGATGAGTGGAAATGATAAACAGCTTATTGACAACCAAAGGAAGCCTGTAAGGGTTCATCATTATGAGAGACTGGTTCCCTCAAAGTTCTACTTCCCAGATAAAGCCACTCATCCTTCCAAAGGAGGGATGTGAATATCTGAGAAGGACTTTTAGTCATTGGGAGGAATGGAAGCACAAGATGCTTTCCATGTTTGAGAAAGAAATCATTCTAACTATAAGGCTCTCCCTATGTCCTATCTCCTAATCTTCATCAGACACCTTCAGGCACCAACAATTCCAAAGCTCCAAGAAACTTCAAGCAACTTCAAGCATCCTCACCTTGTCTTCAACTTGTCTTCAATCTCAACCAAAGGCAAACCAAGCACAAACCCTAATCTAAGGGAACTAGAGAAGTTAAACTAGTTGAATTAGTGAATTAGGATCACCTAAAACCTAGTACTAAAGTTAGTCCTAACTAAAATACTAAAACCAATTGTAAAACCCTACAAAAATTACTATGGGAACCTATGTCAATCATGACTCTACCACATTAATTTCAAAGATCAAATCATCAAATTAGACCTAGAACCAAATCCTACATTATGAGGTATCAAACCTAAAACCCTAAAAGGAAGCATCTAAATATCAATCTACAAAGCACACTTATTTTCATCACAAAAATGTGAGAAAAATTCTATGGGATCATACATGTCTAACCTAATAACACACAAAAAATTAGGATCAAAATCATCACCATGAGATCATACAAAATTCCACAAAAATATGTATCAAACATAACCATTTTAATATCAATTAAAATATAAAATTCCAATTAAACTAGAAATTACATGAAATGAAAATATTTTTTCTCTAAAAAATAATAGACTCAATCATGAGTAAAATGCACAAAGAATGGGGTTGATTGAATTAATTTTCAATTTATTATGAATTTTGCAAGAACCATGAATAAAATGAAAATTAAAAGAAAATCAAATAAAAATAACCAAGCGCACGGTGTGGATAGCAATCAGACTCAGTTGAAATTAAAGATTGGGCCATTAGGGGGGTATGGATAACACTTAGTTCACTAAGCCCAAAACACGCTAGTAAGTGAAACGCGTCGTTTCACTTACTCAGATCCTTCACAAATCAACTTTAAAACGTGGCCATTGGATGAGCTCCCAGTCAAAGGTCCAACCATCATCTAACGGTCCCAGAGTCATCTTCTCCATTCAAACCTCTGCAACTTCGCGCCCAGCTCCGGCCACCGCCGGTGGAGCTCCGGTCGTCTTCCCCAACCCTAGTTCTCCCTAGAGGCCTCCAATCGAAGAGGTCAAAACATGAATCTTATCCCAAATCTTGCCACGAGCTCAACCATACCCTTAGTTTCCTCTGAAACCTCAAGCTTCACCATATCCCAATCTCAACCAAAAATGGCAATTCACCTAATTTGTCTCTAACTCTCCAATTAACTATCTGAAATCCATCCTACACCGTTCTACAACCAATATAGCACCTTAATTCAACCTAATTCTACCTAAATCATGCTATAGGAAGAAAGGTACCAACCTGAAAATCTTGGTTGAACAGATGCACTAATCCTCCACTTCAAGCTCTACAATCTTGCAGACACGATCAATGAACCTTCCTCTTGTTTCTGTATGCAAAAGAACCAGTTGAGAGTGCTTCAATCTTGAAACCCGATGGTAAATTGCAGGTGGAGAAATTCACTTGCTCAGAAACGCTTTAGCCACCAATTCTTCTTGAAAATGATCTGGAATCACTCCTTGACATCCATGGAAGAAGTATCAGTCAAGAAAATGAATGGAAATTGAGGAATTTGGTGAAACCGATTGCACTTGCAAGCTATGAAATTTCAATCTCAAACTAAGCTCAATCCTTCAATGATCACCAACCCCTTCAATGGATCAACTCTACTCAATATATAGATGAAGTTTGGATGATCTAGAACCCTCTAGATCCTTCTAATGAGAATTTTCACTTCTCATGTCATGAGATTTTCAACCATGTCTCATGCTATGCCCAATTCTGTTTGCAGCTTGAAACTAACCTCAATCTCTTTCAATTTCTTCCCTAGTGACATTTTGAAAGTGTTTAGCTTGCCAAGTTCCTTGCTCATGCCTTAATTTTGAGTTTTGCAAGTGTTACTTAATATGCAAGCAAGTGATTTTCAAATCAAGTCCACAAATTGAATCTCAACTCAAAAATGTGGCTAAACCAATGTTCTTAAAATGTTTTCTAGAGTCAAAATGATATATTACATGCCATGGTTTGGATGTGTAGGTTGAAAATATCAATTTCCAACTTTGGTTTATTTAACTTATGCCCTCATTTTAGGTCATTTTTGCAAATTTGAGCTACAAGCCTTTCCAACATCTCATTACCTCCTTACTAGCCTTAAAACATCATTTTGAACAAGTTTGATGTTGAACATTTTTCCATTTGAAGCTTGGGAATAGGAGTTATGGCCTTATGCTTGAAATGACCTGTAATCTCCAAATGACCAAAATGCCCTTGACTTGTCAAAGCCATAACTTGAGTTCTACAAATCCTATCAAGGACTTCTAGTACTCTCTAGAAAGCTAATAGGATAAGGAAAAACATTCATGTTGACAAAAAGTACATAGGAATCATACTTCTTGGGCAAGAGTTTGATGCAAGTGGGGTAACTTTCAAGCCCCCAGATTCACATACCTCAGATGACCTATAACTTGTCAAAGTCATAACTTGAGCTCTACAAATCCCCTAAAGGACTTCTATTACTCAAACTAAAGCTAAGAACAAGCTCTACAACATTCATGTTGGGGGCAAGATGAGATGACAATCACGTCTTGAGCTAAACTGCCTTGAAGATAGGGGTCAAACTAGGGGATTTTACACTGTCAAACCCTAGAAACCCTAGCTTGAAACTTCTCAAACTCTTCAATCATGATGAGTTGACCTTCGAATCATCCTTATAGCATCTAAATTCATCAATCCATGATCATATGGCTCTTGGATTAGGTCTCAACCTTGTCCAAATCATCAGTTGACCTAGGGTTGACCCAGTCAAACCCTAATTACACCACTCATGGCTGAGGCTTCTCAATCTTGCACAATGACCTATCTAGGCTTCATGATGGCTTTCAAGACATCTCATAAGCTCTCTCAAGGCTTCAAGTCTACATTCATGGCTTCAGAATCATCTGAGGAGTTCCCACAACTCTCAAGTTAGGAGACCTACACACTTGGCTTCAACCACTCTCTCTGAGGATCTTTTAACTTCTCTGACAAGGATATCAACCCTTTAACACTTGAATAACCTTCTTGGCTAGCTTCAAAGTCTTGTGTAGCTCTTGATTGGTAATCATACCTCTTGATCTCCTGCATACATATGAAATGCAAGTGATAATGCTAATGTGAATGAAATGAGACACAAGCTAGGTAAAGAAATGTTGGTCAAATTTTGGGGTGCAACAGTATTATTATAGATAATAAACATAAACGTTGGAAATACAAAGCCATTAATTATGTACGCATAATAAAATGATTACATGATCTATTTAATGTCTGAGCTAAATATTTATATATACGAAAACCAACAGTTAACTTAGTACATCCAACTTTCCCTGAGAAATATACGAAAATTTCTTTCAATGTTTCTAAGGTTTTTCTGTCAATGTTCATCAATATCAAGGCATATCATGATGGTCTCAACAGTAATAGCAGCAATAAAGACGTTTTTTTTACTAACAACGTACATTCATAGAGTATTTTAATGTAGATGTATAATGAATTTATAGAGTATGAAATAGGAAGTGTCATTCAACCATTCATCTTCATATTTCCATTTGTTCATAGAACCAAAAAAAATGTAATATATGCTATCAAATTAATTCTATTCATAAAATTATTATGCTTATTATTTTACTAAGAAATATAAAGATACTTACATAATTTGTAAACATTGTATTTAGTAGCTATACTGACTTTTCAAATAACAGTATTATTAAAACAGAACATTTAATATTTTTATATTGAAGACTATATTCATAATCTAATATGAATGAAAGGAATTTAGAAGAATATGACATAAGAAATTGAAAAACGCATTGCACTATTTCACATTGATAATTAATACAGGATTGATATGTTGACACCCTTTTCTACACCCTACACCCAATTTACTGTTCACAAATACTTGAACAAATTTCTCAAAACATGGTTAATAGTGTGTATTTTATTGGTTAATGAAGTAGTGAAAGTGGTTAATAAATTATAGGTAAAATAATTGGGTAATGATGTAGATTTTTGTGGTTAATGCAACTATGAAGTTGGTTAATGCGCAATCTTATATTTGTGTTATAAAATAAATTTTAAAAATAAATATTTTTTTAAAAAATTAATATTTTAAAAAAATATATTATTTTAATAAAAAAACACTGTTCACCGTATAAATACGGTGAACAGTGCATATGGTGTAAGTATTGGGTGTAGAAAAGGGTGTAAAAATAGCATTTTCCTAATTAATATTACCAAAATGTTGTTCAATCCATTATACAAAATGAAAAACAATAGTTCATAACATAAATTAACCATGCATAAAAAATCCAAAGAAAACAATTCAAAGGTGTCTTCATATTCTAAATTCAAACTATAAAGACTAAAACTTGATTATTAAAAGGATGGACATTCTTTCAATTCTTTGGTTCTGTCTTCACTTTCTTAGGTGACTTGGTCCCCGAGTATTGTGTAGCTCCAATAATGTCACAATCATTATCACCTTAAATTAAAGCTGATGAACTCACTTTTTTTGGAGTGGCATCACTGTTGAATTGCGGTTCATTCTCTCCACATGCTGACACAAAATACTACACAAAACATAAAAGGATAATAATCAATATATAATTCTGGCACAAAAGTGGAAAAATAAAATAAAATTGAATGCATAAATTGTTGGTGCAAAGGTAGAATAAATGATGAAAAGAGAAATATTCTATTAAGAGAATGACGGCTACACACACTACTACATAAATTGCAATGATTGCTACCCTATTTATAAGCTAACACTAGGGGTTACTAGAATAATATAAAAATACTAAAATACCCTCTAACAAACTTAGGGGCTAAGAAAATAGTACAACTAATAAATATGAATTACTTCTAATACCATCCCTTAATTCATATTCCATCAAAACTTGTAACACCAATTCCATCCCTTAGTCTGAGAAGTTGATCAGTCTTGATAGCTTTCGTCAGAACATCTGCCAACTGTTTCTGAGTGCTACAGTGTACAACTTCTAACACTCCACTCTGAACTTGATGTCTCAGAAAGTGATACTTGGTCTCAATATGCTTGCTTCTCCCACTCCCATGCAACACTGGGTTTCTGGCAAGATTGATTGTAGACTTATTGTCAATCATCAGTTTCAGAATCCACACAGCTTGGCATGCAGTAACAGCACCTGCAATGTATTCAGCTTCATAGGTTGATAACGCCACAACAGGTTGTTTCTTGGAACACCAAGAAATGGGACCTCCCAAAAATTTGAACAAGTACCCAGAGGTACTTCTTCTGTCAACTCTGTCTCCACACCAATCAGAATCTGAATAACTCAGAAGTTCTGACTCATCCTTTCTTCCAGAAGGAAACAACACTCCATACTTCAGAGTTCCCTTGATATACCTCAGAATCCTGTCAGCAGCTTGGTAATGGGACCACTTAGGTTTACTCATGAACCTACTAACCATCCCAACAGAATAGCAAATATCAGGTCTGGTATTGCACAGATACCTCAGAGAACCAACAAACTATTTGAAGGTTGTAGCGTCCACATCCTTTCCATCAGAGTCAGAATCCAGTTTCTGATTTGTATCAGAAGGTGTGACAATAATCTTACAATTCTTCAGTTCAAATCTCTTCAGAAGTTCTAATTCATACTTGAGCTGATGCAAAATGATACCTTTCTCAGAATATCTGAACTCCATCCCTAGAAAGTATGTCATTTTGCCTAGATCAGTCATTTCAAATTCATTCATCAAAACTTTCTTGAACTTGGCTATCTCCTGTTCAGAACTTCCATTCAATAGTATATCATCAACATATAAACATACCAGAGTCATATTGCCTTCAGAAGTATGCTGAACATAGACACCGTACTCCATCTCACATTTCTAAAAGCCTTGCTTCTTGAAAAATGAATCAATCTTCTGATTCCAAGCTCTGGGCGCTTGTTTCAGTCCATATAAAGCTTTGTATAATCTGTACACCATCCCTTCCTGATTCTTTTTCACAAATCCAGGAGGTTGTGACACATAAACTTCTTCTTCTAATGGACCGTTCAGAAATGCAAATTTTACATCTAAATGCATCAGAGGCCAATTCCTGTTAGCAGCTATTGCAATCACCATTCTGATTGTTTCATGTCTTGCTACAAGTGCAAACACTTCAGAATAATCCATCCCAGGTTTCTGTAGAAATCCTCTGGCTACCAACCTTGCTTTATATTTGCCAATTGAACCATCTGGCTTTAACTTCTGCTTGAAAACCCATCTGACGCTGATGGCTTTCTTGTCTTTTGGAAGTTCTGTCAGCTTCCAAGTCTTGTTTCTCTCTATAGCATCAAGTTCTTCTTTCATGGCCTTCATCCAGAGCTTCTGCTTAAGAGCCTCTTCTGTACTTATGGGTTCAGAGTCTACTATCATGGCACACTGAATAATTTCTCCTTCAGAGTCTACTTCAGTGTCTTGCAGCATGTCAAATTCTGCATATCTTCTGGGGAAGTTTCTTATTCTTTGTGGTCTCTGAACTTGTTCAGAGTCTTGAGCTTCAGAGTTTCTAGCTTCAGATGATTGACTTCCTCCAGAGTTTTGACCATTTTCAGAGTCTGGCATATTTCCAGAGTCTGAATTGCCACCAGAATCTGGATTGCCATCAGAGTCTGGATCATCAGAGTCACCTTCATCTTTTAAGTCTTCTCCAGAGTCTGAATCAATATCAGAGTCAGAGTCAACGTCAGAGTTTATTCCAACTTCAGAAATTCTTAACTCTGACCTTTCTTCAGAAGTTCTGACATCAGAATCAGATTGAGACTTATCCCAATTCCAAACTTCTGATTCCTTCACAATCACATCTCCGATGAATTCAATTTTATTGGTTTCTAGACAATAGAGCTTGTATGCACCTGTACTGTGGTACCCTATCAGAATCATCACTTTGCTTCTATCATCCAGCTTCTGTCTTCTGCCTTCTGGAACATGTTTATAGCAAACAGAACCAAACACCTTCAGATGACTAACACTTTGCTTATCTCCAGTCCACTTCTGTATTGGAACTATTTCCTTCAACTTCTTCGTAGGACATATGTTGAGTACATACGTTGCAGTGGCAACAACTTCTCCCCAGAGCTTCTGAGGAAGCTTCTTCTCCTTTAGCATGCTTCTCACCATATCAAGCAAAGTGCAGTTTCTTCTTTCAGCAAGACCATTGTGTTGAGGGGTATAAGGAGCAGTAACCTCATGCTCAATTCCATTCTCCTCACTGAACTTCTGGAACTCTTTGGAGTTATACTCACCTCCACCATCAGTTCTAAGAATCTTCAACTTCTGACCACTCTGATTCTCAGCCTTCATTTTGAACTTCTTGAATTCATCAAACACCTCATGTTTAAACTTAATAAGGGATACCCATGTCATTCTTGTGAATTCATCAACAAACAACACAAAGTATTTATTCCCTCCAATTGATGCTATTGGAAATGGACCACACACATCAGAATGTACAACTCCCAAGGCATGTTTTGCTCTTGGAGAAGCTTCTGACGCAAATGGCAATCATGGTTGTTTTCCTTCCATGCAAAATTTGCATGACTTTTCAGGCTTCTTAATTGCAGGAATTCCATGTACCAACTTCTTTGAATTTAGATGTTTTAAGCTTCTGAAATTCAAATGACCAAATCTTCTGTGCCACAGCTCGCTCTCCTTCTCAGCACTTGTTGCACTAAGACATTCTGAGTCTGCAGTTCTGACATTTACCTTGAATGTTCTATTCCTTCCCTGTCCTGACTCCATAATCAACTTCTGATTGCAGTCATACAACTTCAGAAGATTGTCCTTCATGGTAACTGAAAAACCTTTCTCAATTAATTGTCCCACACTCATCAGATTTCTTTTGATGCCAGGTACATACCACACATTCTGAATCAATGCTGTTTTCCCATTGTTCAGAATCACTCTGACATTTCCCATACCTTCTGCATTAAGATATTTGTCATCAGCACATCTGATCTTTGTTCTCTTTTCAGAGTCAAAGTCAACCAGCCATTTCTTGTTTCCAGTAAGATGATTTGAACAGCCAGTGTCCATATACCACCAGTCTATCAGATCCATATTATCAGATTCAGAGGCCATTAATAGCACAAATTCGTCATCAGAACTTCTGACTATATTTGCTTCTTCTGATTTTCTCTCCTTGTTTGACCAACAATCTCTAGCAAAGTGACCAAACTTCTTACAACAGTAACATTGGATCTTCTTCTTGTCATACTTCTCTTTTCCCTTCTGAGCATTCTTTTGTCTATCAGAGGTTGAGCTTTCTGACTTTTGACCACCATCAGAAGTTGCTTTCAGAGCCTGCTGCTCTACTTGCTTTTCAGAGGTTCTCTCAGTCAAACGCAACTCTTGCGCTTCTAGAGTGCTCTGCAGCTCTTCAATTCTCATGGTGCTCAGATCTTTGGAATGTTCTATTGCTACCATAATGTAATCAAATTGAGGGGTAAGGGATCTCAATACTTTCTCCATGATTGCTTCTTCAGAAAGAGTTTCTCCACACGCCTTCATCTCATTAGTGATCAGAATCATTCTAGAGATGTATTCAGAGACTTTCTCATTACTCTTCATGTTGAGATTCTCATATTTCTTTCTCAAGGACTGAAGCTTCACCTTCTTCACTAATGCGTCACCACCATAACATCTCACCAGTGTGTCCCACGCAGCCTTTGCTGTCGTTGAATCTGCAATCTTCTCAAACACATTTACATCCACACATTGATGAATGAAGAACAATGCTTTCTTATCCTTCTTCCTTACTTTCTTCTGCGTGTTTTTCTGTTCATCTGTCGCATTTGCTGCTACCGGAACATAACCATCAGTGACAAGATCTAGAACATCTTGAGCACCAAACAATACACGCATTTGAATCATCCAACGATTCCAGTTTTTACCGTCAAATACTGGAAGTTTGGTGTTCATGTTGCCGTTTCCGTTCATCTTCTACCTTGCACAGTACACTCAGATTTCTCACACAGTGTTTCCCAACCCACATAATTAAAATTCTGATCAGATTTTGTTCAAGATTCAACACGAATCTAAGAATCAAAATCAAACACACAAGACCTCACGTTCACTCGTGTTTCCCGTGTTTCCCAATGAATCCGAACCGGAGCTCTAGATACCAATTGTTGGTGCAAAGGTAGAATAAATGATGAAAAGAGAAATATTCTATTAAGAGAATAACAGCTACACACCTACTACATAAATTGCAATGATTGCTACCTTATTTATAAGCTAACACTAGGTTACTAGAATAAGATAAAAATACTAAAATACCCTCTAACAAACTTAGGGCTAAGAAAATAGTACAACTAATAAATATGAATTACTTCTAATATAAATAACATCTTCAAATGCAAAATATCTTAACTTATATAAGACACATCAACATTGCTTGCATCCTTTCCACTATGAATTTAGTCTAACAATATATAAACAGAATAATATAAGATATATTTCAAGTTACAACAATCAAGATTTATTATGGAAGAAGGGTAACCTACATCAAAACTTAATTGAGGATTTGATTCATTTGCAACAATCTTTGATTTTAAAGATTTGACTAATTCTGTTTACAACGAAAATAAATAAAACATATGGTCATTCAAAACAATAATATATATCAAACAATGTGTTCTAACAAAAAGTGTTTCACGTTATACCTCACAATTGATATAGTGCTTTAAAATCTGATCAACAGAGGATTCATCGGTTAGAAGCTTGTGAACTGAAGCTTGGCTAAAATTTGGTTGGACCTTTACTTTAAATGTCATCTTCTTTTCTAATAGAGAATCAAGTTCATCAGGATACACCATAGGATCATCCTCTTCAGCCTATGAAAATTGATTCAAATTAACTAACGTGTTTAATATTAACAATAAAACGACTTTATAATCAATATTAAATATAAAAAGTATATAAACCTCAAGCATGGTTTTGTGCATGTCATCGGTTGTTTTTCCTATGATATTAACACAATCATTATCCCAGAACACAAAACGGTACTTTGCATCTCCATCCATTACATATATCTTAACTTTATACATGTGAATATATATATATATATATATATATATATATATATATATATATATATATATATATATATATATATATATATATATATATATATATATATATATATATATATATATATATATATATATATATATATATATATATATATATATATATATATATATATATATATATATATATATATATATATATATATATATATATATATATATATATATATATATATATATATGGCCGCATTATGTTACACTTATGATATAATAAACATGTTGAACTGAACTACAACATTATTAAGTTAACCTTGGTATAGGATTATCAACATCTTCACCACAACCACATTTATACGAATTTGCAGAAGCAGGAGATTTCAAATAGCACTTGGTGCAACCATAATAGAACCAATCGTATTTTGAAACAACAAATTTCAATGTTGTTGCCACAGTAACACAAATAGTCTCCTAAAAATTTATAATATCATAGCTGAATTAGTATACATAATCTTGCATTCTCATGATGTAATAAAATTTAAAAGGTATACCTGCTTTAACTTGCAGAAGTCATTTAGTGGCATGCATTTGACATTATAAACAAAAATTGTGTTCCATCAGACCAGATAGATAACGTCTGTGTGGATTGAGTAGGTCTCTCATTCTTCTGCGTATCAGGTAAATTAAAAATGAATAACACAAACAATCATCACTAAAACAAAATGAAATCATACAATAGACTTATAAGATGACAGATAAGTTTCAAGATAATATACTTTGACAGAAAATCCTGGATAACATGATTGTTTTCATTGATCAACAATTTCGATCCACTCCATCTATTGGAAACTGAAGCTCATAGTCATAAACATTGTCATTAATAATAACAAAGTAAATGTAGACACAATAATATTGTAATATATTAGAATAATTTCTTGTTCAATCCAATATATGACCTTAGCAATCCTTGATCATTGCATGAGTCAAAACAATGACAATTGCTCCACAGTTTGATTAGTCATTATAGTAACTTAAAAACTTAGTTCCATATATGTCCCATAAACTGAACTTTATAATATTTCCTCTACATAACATTTTGAAGTAAGTATAAAAATATTCAAGATATGCGATAAATGGATTATAAGAATAATATAACAAACTAACCCTAAATCCCTAAGTCTGAAAGAAACCACAATCTTCTTCCCGCCTGATTTTGATTAATAGTTGTTAACCTCATGGACAACACCTATAATATCTGATAATACAATTTGATTATAAAAATCGTTCGAAGAAGATATTCAAATAAAAATATATATACTACTTTAATATCATGTTAACCAAAATACCTTCAAGACTGTTAACTTCACAATCTCCTTTAAGGATATCAGAAAAATCTTTGAAGAAGAACTTATTAGGAGGAATATTGGCAAGCTTAGTTGGTTTAAAAGTTGTACCACTTAAGAAAACAAACTCTTCAGGTGATCACAGACCTTCCATTGAAAATCATTGTCGTAAACATTACCATTATTTATTATGCAAGTCATGTCTTCCTTTAACAACTTTCCACTTTGCTGTATGGTCATTTCGAACCAAGACTTGAATTCGATAACCCTGGAATTGAAACAACGAAATACATTATGTTAAAGGAATATCCCAAAATTAATAACACCAAATAGTAATAATATACTAAAATACATCAGACCTTGGCATCTATTACAACCATCTCAAGATGTTTTATACCTTTGTATTAATGACGCTCCATATATCAAGAATATGAACAACAAGACGCCATGTTTCTTTAGAATCATTGATATCGCCCACGAAATCAAATTCTTCTATGTCGCCTCCTGGTTTTTTACGAAGAAAAAAATTAATAAGACGTTAGGGCATGCAGACATTGCAATAGTGAAATAAAGAAGAACCCTAAAAAAGTCGTTAACGAAGAAGAACAAAAAAAAATTAACTTTTGCAATAAATGGAGTATCTGTTTTGAATCTATTAAAGGATGGAATTGAGACATTATGAAGGCAAAATACTATAGGGTTTATATTGAAATTTGTTAGAATACTAAAAATATTTCTTTTGAAATTGAGAGAAAAATTCAAAAGTCATGATAATGGTCCCTCTATCAATGATACGTAGGAAAACATGAGAATGGAATAAGAAAAAAATCTGGAAGAGAAAAAAATTAGAATTATGAAGTGCAATAGTTGTATCTTTTGTTATATCAATGAAAACAAGTTATTGCCAATTAGGTCCATGAAAAATGACCATTAGCTCCATGAAAAATTGATTAAGAACTAATTTTAAATTTTAATAATGTAATTTCTTATATTGATAATAGATACCATATTGCGGTTACGGTAAAGTTACCTAAACAAAGGTGTTCCAGCTTATATGTAACATTCTCTTGAAGCAAATCATATGTTGCAGTTAGTTTACTAAATCTTATATAATTGAATAATCAATTATATGTTATTATTCGTAACCATTACAGTTTTGCAATTAGTATCAAACATTGCCAAAAGCAAAATCATACTTTTATTTTCATAAAATTAAGAACAAAAATGAAATTTAACCAAATTAAATTATATGATTAAACACATTTAGATTTTGTTTAAATGAGTTTTAATTTTTTATTTTAAAATTATTTTGAAAATCAATATTAAAAATAAAAATTGAAGAAAAAACTGAAAAAGAACATATTTGGTAATGTTATTTTTAAAAATTGTTTTAAAAATGCACAATATTATAAATTTACCATCAATGAAAACTTTATCATTTTTCTTTCTTTTTTCCTCTTTCTAATTTTCAAAATTAAAACCAAAACCCAAAACATCTAAAATCTATCTTAATTTTTAATTTTAAAATTATTAAATAAAAAGTAGTTTTCAAAAAAAAAAATTATCAGGACCAGAGAAATTTATTAATTTAGAGAATTAATTTAAAGAGTTTTTAAGTAATTATACTGTACATACCAAACAAAAAGACAAATTAGTCTATGCCTCTTAGAATTACGTTGCAGCGAACTTTGGTACTCAACGTAAATTAGTAACTATTGTCACTACAAAAAAAACTGAATCCTGCCACGTGAAATTCACTTCACAACAAGGAAAATCACTTCACAAATTCACTTCACAATAAGGAAAATCACTTCACAAACTGATAATAGCGACGCGACTATTCACGTGGCAGAAAAACGTGTGACAACTTTGCCACGTGATTTTCACGTCACAACAAATAAAATAATATTTCAGTCGCAGCAGGCGTAGCAGGTGTGTAAGAAAGTTGTGACGTGATTTTCACTTCACAACTTGCGAAGTGATTTTACTTCACAACTTGCGACGTGAATATCACGTGGCTAAGAGTTTTTTTAAATTAATTAATTTTTTGGTAGGTTTAAAATTAATTTATATTTAAAATTATAATTATAGTTTGTCCACTCAATTAATAAATACAATTTATTTTTAATAATAATTTAAATTGGAAAATTAATAAATATAAATAAGAAAAATTAATAAATATTAATAAATATCAAAATTAAGAATAATAAATTTAATATTCTGTTTTTATATTTTATTAATATTCTGTTTTTAATATTTTATAACCAAAAAATAAATAAAACATTAAAAATAATATATTTCTGTTTTAAATATTTTATTTCTAAATATATTATTGTATTTCTAATAACAAAAAATAATAATAATAATAATAATATAAATATAATATTATTTCTATAAAAGATTAAAAATAAGATATTTAGTTTTTAATATTCAGTTTTTAAAGTAATAAAACATAAATGAATTTAATAACACATAAAAATTTAAAATATTGTTAATATTCAGTTTTTAATATTGTTACTATATATAAAAATTTGGTTTTAGTACACATAAATATTAAAATAATAAAACAATTAAAATAAATTTAATATTCTGTTTTTATATTTTATAATATTCTGTTTTTAATATTTTATAACCAAAAAATAAATAAAACATTAAAAATAATATATTTCTGTTTTTAATATTTTATTTCTAAATATATTATTCTATTTCTAATAACACAAATCTGATTTTAATATTTTATTTCTAAATATATTATTCTATTTCTAATAACACAAATCTGTTTTTAATAACAAATAATAATAATAATAATAATATAAATATAATATTATTTCTATAAAAGATTAAAAATAAGATATTTAGTTTTTAATATTCTGTTTTTAAAGTAATAAAACATAAATGAATTTAATAACACATACAAATTAAAAATATTGTTAATATTCAGTTTTTAATATTGTTACTATATATAAAAATTTCTTTCCTTTTCTCACTCCTCTCATTTATAAACAAAAATTCGTCTTATTGGTAATAATATTTCTACAAAATTCGTTTTTAATATTCAGTTTTCTATAAATATTCAGTTTTTAATATTGTTACTATATATAAAAATTTCTTTCCTTTTCTCACTCCTCTCATTTATAAACAAAATTCGTTTTATTGTTAATAATATTTCTACAAAATTCGTTTTTAATATTGTTACTGTATTCACGTGGCAAACCAAATTTTAAAAAATTTTCCCCTTCCCGCTTCAATAGATTTGTCGTTTTAGTTATTATTTTTTTTAATTTACATGTTGCGACGTGATTTTCACGTCACTAAATTTTTTTTTAATTTTTAAATCTGACAGGCCATGTGCTATATTTGTTTCATATTATTTTAATATTAAACAGGTTAGTGACGTGAAAATCACTTCACAACTGTCAATATTTTGCCACGTGATTTTCACTTCACTAAATCACGTGGTTGGACATAACTTTTCTTGTAGTATGTGTTCATATGCATTGGAAATCAATAATGACTTTTAAAGTACAGTAAATGTAAACAAGAGGAACAAATGTGTTTGATGTATTCTTAAGCAAGTTTGCCATATATAAATTACATGAATGTGTTAGAGTATTCAAACCATATCTCACAAAATGGATTCTCATCTAAAAGGTGTTGCAAAATCAACTATGTCAGATCAAATACGTAAGGAGTTGTGTGATTACAAGAGAGATAATCCTGCAAGCACACATAAAGACTTGCAGAGATGGCTTGAGGGAAAATTTCAGTTAAAAGTTAGTCAAGGAACAATATCAAACACACTTAAACGGTCAGATGACTATCTCTCTGCTGAAATAGAAAAGGAAAGAGTAGAGATCAAAAGACACAAACCAGCAAAATATCCTAACATGGAGAAGGTTTGTTAATGAGTGGTTTCTCAAGCATCAAGAACGTGTGAATATCATAGGAGAATTAATTTTGCAGAAGGTCAAGAGATACATTGAAACTCGTGTACCTTCATGATGATTCAGATTTTAACTTCTCTATAGGATGGCTCGGGAAATTCAAGAACCGACATGGCATAAAGTCATTTCGTCGTTTTGGCGAGAGTAGGTCTGTTGAAGTACAAGACATGGAGCAGAAATCGATATCGATTCGGGAGAAAATTGATCAGCTCCCTATGAAAGACATTTTCAATATGGATGAAACTGGGTTGTTTTATAGGCTACAAGCTGATCATTCACTGGCAACAAAACAACTTGAAGGAAGAAAACAAGATAAAGAAAGGTTGACGGTAGTTATTTATTGCAATGAAGATGGCTCTGAAAAAATCCCTCTATGGATTATTGGGAAATATGAAAAGCCTCGTTGCTTCAAGAATGTCAACATGAATAGCTTGGATTGTCAGTATCGAGCTAACAAAAAAGCATGGATAACTAGTGTGCTTTTTTATGAATATGTTTGTTCATTTGACCAAATGATGCATGGTAGAAGAGTTCTACTTGTGGTGGATAATTGTCTAGCACCTCCAAGAAATATTGAATGGCTAAGAAACGTCGAGTTGTTCTTCTTGCCACCCAACATAACATCAAAGATTCAACCTTGCGATGTTGGGATAATAAGAGCATTCAAGATGCATTATCGTAGAAGGTTTTACCGCAAAATATTGGCAGGTTATGAGGTGGGACAATCTGATCCAGGGAAGATAAATGTCCTTGATGCTATCAATTTGGCAATCCCAGCGTGGATGATAGATGTTTGAAAAGAAACAATAGCGAATTGCTTTCGACACTGTAAAAT
>OZ012741.1:476466214-476468714 GCA_963859935.3 Lathyrus sativus | reverse complement strand
ATTCGTACTAATTAAATTCCATTAAAATTCGACAAGTAATTATCTTACATCAATTCACTAAAACAACTATGCATCCAAGCAACATTTGACATTATCAGAAACAACCAATCTATTTGCCATAGTACTTAATAAAATTCAGCAACAAGGAATTTAATTAAAACAATAACATTAATCGTTCATCCCCCCAGAGTGCTACATATCAGAGCGACCAACGACCTTAAACATAAAGCGACACTTTCTTCTGAGTTACTTGCAAATTACCACCAACGGAGGTAACATACAACGTAAAGGGTGAGATATCAACAATATAACATAAGGCATGATAAAAGTCATGTCAGAATATTATCACAGCATTATAATTCCAGTCGTTCGCATAAATATTAGTAATAATTAAACTGCAACCACCCTTTATTCATACCCACAACAATTATCATCATATCTTAGCAACTCATCAAAACAACTCAACAACGCAACTCAACAATGCGACTCAACAATGCAACTCAACTGTGCATATGTATGTGGTACCATTTTGGGAGACAACACTCCACAATAATTCGGGAGACAACTCTCCACAATAATTCGGGAGACAACTCTCCACAATAATTCGGGAGACAACTCTCCACAATAATTCGGGAGACAACACTCCACAATAAATCGGGAGAAAACTCTCCACAATCATTTTATTTTGTCATTAAAGACACAACCGTCGTCAATCCAGGCCAAATGATATGCTATGAGATGCACCTATTATGGACTATAACACAACAACAACAACTGTGCAACAACTGTGCAACAAGGCAGCGCACCTACAACCAATTATCCATAACAGAAACATCACATTTCGCATACATCATGTACTCACCACTTCAATCTGTTTATATCAGAGAACTACCAACAGTATCGTTCCTACGAATAAGACTCTAACACATTTTCGCAGAGAACAATTAAAAACAACCTCGTCTCTACAATTGAGAACTCAACAACATTTTTATGTCAGAGAACAACTGACACATCATTACTACAAATAAGAACTCAACACATTTTCATACACTTTCATACGGGTAATATAAGTACAACTTCTAATTTACTTAAATAGGGACATAACAACAACATCATTACGGGAACATTACTACGGTAACGTTACTACGGTGACGTTACTACGGTAACGTTACTATGGGAACATTAACCCTTAATATTCTCTTAATATTTCTCAACCTACGGGAACATTTACCCTTAATATTTCTCAACCTACGGGAACATTTACCCTTAATATTCCCTTAATATTTCTCAACCTACAGGAACATTTACTACGGTAACGTTACTACGGGGACATTACTACGAGAACATTACTACGGTAACGTTACTACGGGGACATTACTACGTATTTGCCCCATTAAGGAAACCTTAGAGCATCGTATATAACACATTCATTCTTACATGGAAAAACCTCGTCCCTAACATTTATCGATTAACGAAAATTATACCTATGAATCAATTCCCTACATGAAATTGATCATACCCACGGTTATAGAATTGAACCCCACCCTTACCTTGAATAGAGGCCAATTCCAAGCTTTCTGGTTTTGGTTCCGTTCTACGGTAACTCTCCTGCAACTTTCTTCCAATTTCACCAATGAAAGTTCTTCTGTTCTTACTTTCTCCACAGTCACGTTCCTTTTTCCTTCTCTTCAACCTTTTTCCTCAATTTTGGTTTTCTGAGCAGTTTATCGTTCTTTTGCTCTTTCTCCCACAACTGTTTATCGTAACTTCCTTTCTCTTCTCCCAAAATCTTTTCTCTGGCAGTTTATCGTGTCCTCCTCTCTTTCCAAAAACTTCTCTATTTCCTTTAATCCCTTATTTCTTATTTTATTATTTAAATCTAATAATAATAATAATACTACAAATATTATTCTCCCACTAATAATAATATTCATAATAATAGTAATAATATTCCACCAATAATAATATTAATACTAATGGTAATAATAATAATAATAATAATAATAATAATAATAATAATAATAATAATAATAATAATAATAATAATAATAATAATACCACCAATATTACTATTAACTATTATATTATTATCTCAACACCACATCTCCACAAATAATCCTTATATATCAAGGATACTCACCAATCATATACAAACCCACCCCACCTAAGGGCACACCAACATAAAATAATTAAATTAACACCAAAATGACTAAATAAATAAAATGGATGTTACAACTCTCCCCCCACTTTAATTATTTTCATCCTCGAAAATTACCTCAATCAAACAGCTCCCAGTTGTATATTCATAACAGCCTAACAGTGTACAGAGGTGTATGGAAATCTGAATACATAACAAAAACATAGGACCTAAACTGCTTGGTCATTACATAAGCTCAATCTAGAGACCAAAAATGCAAAACATAGGAAATAAACTATTTTCTCAACACTTGTTTCAAAAAAACAGAACATAACCTAAACTAGTAATTAGTCTTAGATAGGT
>OZ012741.1:476318854-476465714 GCA_963859935.3 Lathyrus sativus | reverse complement strand
AGGTACGTAATCATGAGATTGTGAAATCTTGACGAGCCACCTTCTTCCATTCTTCTTTCTCTCTGGTCTGCCCAAATTTTCTTTTTTTCTTTTCCCGGTTCCATAAACTATGGAGCTCTGAATTCCTCATTGCATTATGAGGATACGTAGGCACGAGGGCCCCAATACTCCACGAGCATTCTCTTCCTTCTTCTCTTATCTCTGTTCTTTCTTTAGCTAGATAACCCATCCAAGCCTAGAAGCAAACAAAGTGGTTCTCGTCGAGTACGATGGATGCCTAAGGTGCTAGTACCTTCCTTTTGCATAACCGACCTCGTTACTCGTTTCTCTTCCCTTTGGGTTTTATCGATATTTCCCCTATCCTTTGGGACTAAATAAAGTTTGCAGGCGACTCTGTTGTATCTTTGAGTGTGCGATTCACTCAGGTATAATCCCGATAGCCTCATTGAGCATGTAAGTAGTTGATATCAAGTTATAGATTCAAAATAATAGTTTATATATTATTATTTAAACTAACACTAAAATTAAAATATATATTCACTCAAATAAGAGAAATAGACTTAAACAACAAATGTTGCAAGACTTGGTTTTCATCAAGTATAATCAAATTTTGAAAGAGCACTTTGACAATGATGATTTGATTGATCCTATGGTCATGGATGATAATATTGATACCACTAACCTATGGTTATTGAGAGGTGAAGATGAAGCTTAACCTGATAATGATGATATGGTGTTTGAATCTGATGATTTTCTTGGCTAGATGTTAAAATTTCAAGTGGTGCTGTTGAGCCTACAATCAACACTAGGAGCCAAGCGACATTGCAGAAGAAGGCAGTTGCACCTCCTCCACCACCTACACCTTCTTCATCTAGATCTAATCCAAAGTCAAAGGAAGTGGTAGTAGTAGATGATGAATTTAGTGATCAAGAATATATTGGAGAGGATGAAAAGGATGATAGTGTCGGAGGAAGTGATGATGAAGATTTAGATTTTAATGATTCTTGAACTTTTATTAGAGTTTGAATATTTAGGTTTATTTTAAGATTTAGATGTTAAGTGTTTTTTTTCTTGAATTTTGGAAGTATGTTGTAATGTTTTTTTGTTTTGTTTAAGACTTATGTGTTTTAATGGTATTTGGAATTGGAAGTAATGTATGCTATTATGAAGTTTTAGTTTTTTTTGTTGATATTTATTAGTATGTTTTCAGCATGTAAGTGCCATTAAAAAAGCGCCTGCGTCGCAAAAATAGCGCCCGCACCGCTCCATACTTTCGTGCCACTTCTATTTTAAAATTGACTGCACAATGCCGCTTTCCCGAGATTAACAATATAGGTTATAAGATAGGACTGGCATGGTAGAATTAACAACATATGAAAAGGAAGAAAAGAAGCCTATGACATGGATAATTGTTGAAGCTGCCACTATTGTTCCATTTTACCATGAAGATGCGTGCATCCTCAATGTGAAAAATGATTTTAATGCCAAGGAAGGAAGGTTTGAAACATTTATCACTTATGAATAATGATAAGTGGACTTTCTCACTAATGATGAACACTTTTTCTTCTAATAAACTGTAGTTTCTAACTAATTTCTACTGAGAAAATGGATTTTAATGTAGATCTGTAAAGAGAATGTTCTCTTCCAAATGCAGAGCACATATGCACACATCAATATCACATTAAACTTGATCATAATATGAAGCAAAAGTGTTGAACATATAAAAACATGTAATGTTGAACATAGGTTGTCTTATAACATGGATAGGTATGGTATTTGAATGGCATAGTATATATGAATAATTGTTTTGTTTCATGATAAAAAGTAGAATGAAATCAAGCGGTACATGGATGAGTGAAAGTTACTAGTACACTATCAGAAAAGAATGATTGAAATATGTGTTTTGGGAGCCACTACTAAATATATACTACCTTCGTCCCAAATTATAAGATGTTTTGAACATTTCACACAAATTAAAAAACTTAATTATTATTTTTGAGAAAGATAAATTATGTATGACTTTACAGTAATGTCCCTCATAATTTCCCAAGAAAGATAAATTAAAAAGAGTTGAAAGAATAAATAATAATAAATATTTGAGGGTTACATTGGAAAAATGTCATTGATATTGTATTGGGACAATTTTTTTAGCAAAATGACCTATAATTTGGGACAAAGAGGAAGTATTTGGCATGAAAAAGAATTGATTGACACAAAAATTGATGAAACATCAACATTACAAAAAAGTGATTGAAATATGTGTTTTGAGAGCCAGCCCCTAAGAATATATTTGACGTGGAAAACATTCAATTGCATGATAAACTATTTATAGCTCGTTATGTGAAATTATTTAACCTCGTCATGGAGAATTATTTTTACCTCAGGACCCCTTCCATGCATGAAATGGAACTTAGTAATGTTCTAATGTGTTCAATTTCACATAAATACAAAATGTAAAATATTAAATTTAAAATGATGTAAGTAATATTAAATTTATTAAATAGAGAGTGTTTTTTAGATTTATCACTTCTATATTGTTAGCTTGCAATTTTTGACATTTTGTTAAACTCATTAGACATGGTTTGGAGAAATTTTAGGAACTGATCTACAAAATTAGAATTACTCTCTCTTTCAAATATGTTTTTTATTTTTGTATAAATTCTACATTCGAACAATGATTCTGACATACTAGTGTGGCGAGTTTGACTCACTTGCCAAGTCTAGAGACTTAGTAAACTTTTCTAGTCCTTCAGACATTTTGATGCTATGTTGAAATTTCAACGTGAATGTTTTTGATAGAGTATAGTTGGAGGTTGTACTTTGCAAGCGATTAACTATGGTTAAAAGATAGTTTAAAGGCTAAGACACGTGAAAACATGCTAGAGGTTGAAATCACATGTATTAGGGTACATGTCGAGCACCGAAGGAGTAACTATTGTCGACGATTATCAATGTAGTAGTATATAAACAAACTTCTCGTATAGAATTAGAGGATCACAATTCTTATAAGAAATTCCTATAGAATTGTTAGCTGGAAAATTTCGACCAAGAAAGAGAAGCAAGTCAAAGGGAAGCTTGAAATCACAAACGAAGAGGTCGAAGCAAGTTGGACAGGAGATCCTGCAGACCAAGGTCGAAGAAGTCTCGACGGACCATTCGTCAGAAGTAAGTTATAACAGGCTCGACAGATAGCCATTCTAATTAAGGTCAAACGCAAGCAAAATGAGCAAGTTTGTAACTGATGAGAACGTGGGAAGTTACGCAAGAAGTGGGCGTGCATGGGAGGATGTGTGGCAGGTGTGGATGGTCGACATCTAAGGGGAAATTAACTCTTATGCCTATTTAAGTAGAGTTGAGTTTGAGTTTTAAAGGTCACATTTTTTATAATATTGAAGAGAATACACTCAAAGTATTAGCGTTTAAGGGAAGCGAGTCATTTCTACACAAATTTATGCATGCGTCCAATTTACACTTAAGCAATTTATTTCATAAGTCTTTGTTTTCTATTTATTTCCCTTTACAATTTTGTCTTATTTTCTCATTGAGTTATCTAAGTTGTACGAATGCAATCTCTTTGTCTACCATTTCAAACCCAAGCACTCAAGCACTCATTATATACTTAACACATAGTCTAGGATTTTTGTAGCCAATCCTACAAGTAAAATTTAATAAGAGGCTATAGATTGTTTGCCAGAAATCCAGGAAAACAAATTAGCACGCCCAGTGAGACCCATTATGTTAGATATATGCAATTACATAGTGGTAAGAAGATGGTAGATCCACGAAATACCTGTCCAAATGAGGAGTAATCCTCTAGAGAAAGTACATTTGTTTCACAGACGACTATAACCACAGTTTTGACTGCTCACAATGGACCGACATTGTCACTACATCGGCCTGAAGCTATAAGACCGACAATGGTTGGAACTTCAGATGAGTTCTTGAGTGCTTGGGTTTGAAATGGTAGACAAAGAGATTATATTCGTACAACTGAGATAACTCAATGAGAAAATAATCACAAAATGGTCCATATGCTAACTCAAGAAATGGGAACCATACTGAGGCCATTAATTTAAGATTCGACTCAGAGTTACTAACAACTGGAAACTCAAATTACTAGAATAGGTGTTTTCTTATGTTCTCCTAGGGCACAAGTTCGACAAAGGACCCTACCTCAACCAGAGGTACTGATCCGACACGAAGAGAGGTTCGATGAGACAATTGACTAAGAACCTTATATGGTTGAACCAATACCTAGGGTGGCCCAACAACCTCATGTCATGCAAGTTAATAGGAATCAAAACCCCGACCACGTGGTTAGGCAGGTTCGACAGGATGCAATGGCTGGAGAACAAAATCTAGAAGCCATTGTCGAGTGAATCATGGTGTGAAATGGTGTGAAACCTAGCTTGCAAAGGCCAACGTATTCATGCCCATTACTAAATTTTGTGTTGCAAACAAAATTCCAAGGGATGGAAGGTTTCGAAGTTTATCAAGTTCGCTGGGGACACCAAAGAGTCCACTGTCAAACACGTTTCTAGATATCAAAATGAAGCTGGTAACATAGCGAATAATAAGGATTTAAAATGAAATACTTCATAAGTTCCCTCACAAAAAATGCATTTACTTGGTTTACGATGCTACCTCCACAACCCATCCATACGTGGGCGCAGTTGGAAAGACTGTTCCACTAACAATTTTATATGGGACAATCGAAGATAAGTTTGAAACAGTTGGTGAATGTCAAACGAAAGGCCGCTGAGTCAATCGATCAATATCTCAACAAGTTTAGACTTTTGAAAGCAAGATGCTTTACTGAAGTCCCTGAACACGATTTAGTCAAGATAGTTATAGGCGGGTTAGATTATTCTATTAGGAAAAAAGCTAGACACTCAATATCTTAGAGATATGACCCAACTGGCTGATAGAGTTTGACAAATCGAACGGTTGAAAGCTGAAAAGGCCAGAACTGGTTGTTGCACCCCAAAATTTGCCTAACCTTTCTCTTAACCTAGCTTGTGTTTCATTGCATTCATTTTAGCATTATCATCTGCATTGCATTGACATGTGTGTAGGAGATCAAGAGGTAGGACTACCAACAAAGGGCTACCAAGGTTATGAAGCTATTAAGGATCCTTATTCAATTATCCAAGGGTTGATTTCCTCATAAAAGCAGTCAAAGATCCTCAGAGAGAGGGTTAGACAAAAGAATGCATATCTCCTAACTTGAGGGTTGTGGAAGGTCATCAGAAGATTCTGAATCCATAAAGTTGGACTTGAAGCCTTGAGAGAGCTCATGAGAAGTATTGAAAGTCATTTTGAAGCCTAGACATGTCATCATGTGAAATATATGAAGCTACTAGCAAGATTGATACAATTAGGGTTTCAGCTGGTCAATCCTAGGTCAACAGATGACTTAAAGAAGGTTGATACCTAATTTCAAAGCCATGTGATCATAGATTGATGTATTAAGATGCCCAAGGGATGATTTCAAGGTCAAATAATCATGAATCAAGAGTGTGAGGAATTCCTAGGCTAGGGTTTCTAAGCTTGACAGTGTAAAATCCCCTAGTTTAGTACCTAATTTCAAGACCACATAACTCAAGAAGTGATTTTCATCTCACCTTGACCCCAACATGATTGTTTTAGAGCTTGATTATAGCTTTAATTTGAGTACTAGAAGTCCTTGATAGGGTTTATAGAACTCAATTTATGAATCAGACAAGTTACAGGTCATCAGATGAATGTGAATTTGGAGCTTGAATGTCAACCAACTTGCATGAAACTTTTGCCCTAGAAGGAAGTTTTACATGAACTTTTGGCCAACATGAATGTTGTTCCTTATCTTCTTAGCTTTCCAAAAAGTACTATAAGTCCATGATTGGATTTGTAGAACTGAAGATATGAGCTTTCCAAGGCAAGGGTATTTTGGGAAGTTGAGATTATAGGCCATTTTGATTATGGGTCAATTTCACCATCTTACACACCTCAAATGGAATTTTTTTCAACTTGAAAGTTGTTCAAAATGATGTTATTTGTCAAACCATGCACCAAGAATCCATTGATATAGGTTAGAATGAGAAATGCTTGAAGAAAAATTCATGAAAGGAAGCTTGAAAAGGGCTAATTCAAATCACTTTATTTTTGAATAAATTCATGTCATATTTGTGCTTGTTTTGAGTCCAATTGATGTTTTAAGAAAATTGGAAAAATCAGAAGTCAAGTTTGAATTCATTTGTTATACCAAATCCAAGGTTTCTTCATTCTTAAGCAACAAATGCAAAATCAACCATCCATTCATTTCCAAGGCCTTAATACTATCCACGCATCTTCCTTACATCATAAGCAACCAGAATGGATCAATGAGCAAGCTTGACAGCTCTGTTTTGATGAGTTTCACAAAGCTCCACAATCAAAATTTTGGATTTTGAATTGGGCTGTCATAGGCTTCAATTGGGCTTCTAATCACTCTAGGTCCATTGCATATAACATCTCGGATGATTCCCAACTGCCATTACAGAGTTTGGAGGTAGTTACAACAGAATTTCATGAAGAAAAAGTGAAGAAACTTGGAAATTCGATTTTGAAGAGAGAGCTATTCTCAGTCCAAACTATCATTGCAAAAAGCTTCAGTGAGGATCATTGATGGATTCTGGACGATTTCCTTGATGTTTCATCCACAATTCCAGCCTCTGTCGAAGCTTATTAACAGGTTCTTACTTTTCAAATTCTCTCACGATTCATGATGAATTACCATGCAATTTTCACATGATTGTGATCCTTGAGTGCCATAGGTCATTTTAGGATAGGTTTGGTTCAGTTTGATGACAATTCGTGACAGAGCATTAAACCTTGTAGGCTTCGGTTTAGGTTATTTATTGGTTAAAAATGAAAATGGAATGTAGATTTGTAATCTAGGAAGCAAGACGAAGAGATTGGTATAAAAAATGTGAAGTTTTGTTAAGTTAGAAAATGTGGTACTGTTCATCATCAACGAAGAAGATGACCGGCGCAAGGCCGGCCACCGTCTGCGCGTGGCAGCTCCACCGTGGGACTTTTCCCCCCTTGTTTCAGTTTAAATATCTAGACTTCGTGACAACCGTTAGATCACATTGCCAGATTGACTTGTTACACGCATCGCACAGTTAGGATTCGCTTTGAGTTTTGGCCTTTCCCTCATGACATCAAATGAGTTTCATTAATTGAAACTCAGATGGGCTTAAGACACGTTTTCTAATCACACCACACTCACACGGCCCATTGGATAATATAACGCGCGAATTTACTTACTGCACCCTTTTCTGTTCCTTTTTTTTATTTTTCTTTTGTTTCCTATTTGATTACTTGTTCCATTTTAATTCAAGAAAAATATTAAATGATGTGAATAAATCTTGAGAAAAATATTGGAGATACTTGAATATGTGTAGAATTTTGTCATGATTTTTATTTTGATTTTCCATTTCTTTTTCAATTAATTGCATATTTCCTCTTTTAATATGTTTTTAATGGTTGCAAAATGACATGCCTATCTTTTTTATTTTCTTTCTCTTTCAATAATCCATAGAAATCTCTGATTTTTTGTATGGTGGATGTTGATACATTGTTGAATATTGTAGCATTTTTCTTGCATTTTTTAGATGCTTTTAGGTATAGTTTTGAGATAGATTTCTAGGACCTTCCCCTTGTGGATTCCCTTGAGCATACCTTTAAGTGTAGAAATTGTTTAGACCCTTTAGATTTAGGTCTTGGCTCTGGATTTTGTACCATGATTCCTTAACACACTTAGGAAGCCTTAGAATTTTTCCTAGCCTTTTAGGATTTATTTTGGTATTTTTCTTAGAATTTACAAGTTGATTGTGTTTAGGTGGATCCTAATTTAGCTTGCCTCATAGTTTTAGCTTTAAGGTGAACCTTAGCAAACCTTAGGCTTCAGATTCCTTCTTGATATAATAAAGCTTAGGTTTATACCTATTTAGAACATTGATTAGGCCTTGATAGAGCTTCTAAATCCTTTTAGTTAGGTGATCCTTTAGAGCTAATCATTAGGTTTCATTAGAGCCTTAGATAGATGACTTTTCCTTGAATGCTTTGCATTCATTCAATCCTTCTGTGAATGGTTGAGTGCCATGATGGATACCTTTGGTATACATCATGCTTCCCATGATTCAATTCTTCCATGAATTGTTAAGTGTCATGATGGATACCTTTGGTATACATCATGCTTCCCATGATTCAATTCTTCCATGAATGGTTGAGTGTCATGATGGATACCTTTGGTATACATCATGCTTCTCATGATTCAATTCTTCAATGAATGGTTGAGTGTCATGATAGATACCTTTGGTATACATCATGTTTACCTTCATCAAATTTCATCTTTGGTTGAATGCTTTGATGTATTCCTTTGGTTTACATCATGCATGCATCCATCCATCAATTTCCTTCTCTCTAGGTCAGATGCCTTGTTTGATTATCTTGGAATGATTTCCTTACATGTCATATTGTTCATCCCCTCAGTCCTTCATCATGATTGTTTGAGCATTGCTTGATGCATTAGGATAGTCTCATGTATAGAGTATTTTAGGCTAGGTGCATGACTGCACTGAAAGGTTGAGCTGAGCTCCCTTTGCTTGTTTGCTTTAGAGGTTGAGTGTTCTCCCTCTGCTTGTGTGTTATTTTCCCTTTTTCTAACTGATGTGTTTGCATTGAAAGGTTGATGTGACCCTTCCTTTGCTTGTCTATTTTGTTTGGTCTCTTTGCTTGTTTGCTTAGAGGTTGAGTTTCTCCCTCTGCTTGTATTGTTCCATTCCCTTTGCATCTTTACTATTTTTTTCTTTCTGTTTTATCTGCTTTAATGATTTTGCAGTTTGTTTGTGTTTCCCATTGAAATGATCCCTTAGGACTCTCACTTCCTTTTATAAGGAAGTGATGATAGACTTTTAGGTTGGAACCTTTGCATGATAACATCTAGGAGTTCCCTGTTTCAAACCCAACCAATAGGATGAATCCATTGCATGACAACAGTAAGGAATCTTGATAGTTTCCCTTGCAGAGTTCGTTCCCTTCTCATCTCCAAAACAACAGTAAAATACGTAATAAAGGCAAGTTGGTACAGTACGTTACGAGCCTTAAGCCACTTAGGAAATAGTTATTGGAGGGTTTCCTTCTAGTAATCAGGATGTTTAGTATGGTACCCTTTGGGTGACATGCGACGCATTCACTCCTAAGTCATAGTCTCTAGTGCAGTACGAACTACAAACATCCATAAAAAACACTTCTTCCATAAATGACAGAAAACAAACTTCAAACCTCTTTTTCCCCGTGGGCCCTTAACTCAAGGAAAACGTTTTCTGATGAAAAGAGTGTCGTTAACTCTCAGTTCTACCGTAAAGGGTAACGCACGAGTCTCCGACGAGCGAGCTGCATACACCAAACTGCTGGAACTGTTTGTTAACCCTACTCGGAAAAACAGATGAATTAACCCGTGTTCCGTAGTTTCTCGAACTATGTTCGCTCTGATTTCTCTAATAAGAATACGTAGGCATAAGATGTGATATCTTGGCGAGCAACTTTCCTTTTACCCGTAGTTAGCCGAACTACGTTGACTCTGATTTCTCGTTCTCTGACAAGAATACGTAGGCACGAAGCGCGATGCTTTGCCAAGTCAATTTTCTTTTCTTCTCAGACCGGCCTTGATAGGTAGATAGTTAAACCAACCCGTCAGATAAACACAACAAGCATGGATCCCGTTGAGTACAACGGACGTGAGGGGTGCTAATACCTTCCCCTTGCGTAACTGACTCCCGAACCCAGACATGGTTGCGATTACCTTGTCTTATACCTTTTCGTCAGGTTTTTCCGATCGTTTCCTTTCCCTCCTGTGGGATAAATAACAAAAGGTGGCGACTCTTCTGTTTTGCTGGCACCTTATTTTCACAGTAGCGACACTGGTAAATACCATAAGAAAGAGAAAATGTCTTATGTAGCAGCAGACGCATACTCTTCTAACGACGAAGTGCTCGTTGACGAAAGTGAGGTCAATGTGGCTGAGCTCAAGCCATGACCTCCTTACGCTTATAAATTGTTGAAACCATCAAACGGGAAACATCACATCGAAATTGAAAAAACAAATAAGTTCCTTGCAAAACTTACACTTTCGACGTATCTAAATGTGACGAAATATTTGATTTGTTGGTCAAGGACAGTCGAATTATTGTGCCTCATGGCCTAAAGAATCCCCCATTATAGCAGAAAAAAGGGGATTCTGTAAGTTTCATAATTTCTTGGTTATAATACATATCAATGTGTTCTTTTCAGGGATTTGGTGAAAAAGGCTTTAAAAGAGCACATGCTTAAATTTGGCAAAAAAACCAAAGATGCATGTGGATATAGATCCTTTGAAGGTTGAGGAAGCTTTACATACAAAACCTTTTGAATGCATGATGGCTGAAATTACTGATGGTTTCGACATGAAAATTGAAGATGTATTGAAGGCAGTGTATCCCCATGGTGGAGAAGAAATGACTGATTTCCAAGAAAAATGCAGAGTGAGAGGCTCAAAGGTTGTGCTATGTCGAAGATGCAATATTTTCTTTGACGGAAAATCCGTTAAAAATTATGAAGCTGACAAGAAGAAGGAGCTGGAAGAACAAAAGCCCTCCATTCCAAGATTTGTGTTTGACAAAAGAGGAGCTCCTCAGTAAAATGAAGAGTTTAGAAGGTGTTGTGCCTCAAATTGTTTCCTCTCTTTTTCTAACCGTAACTGGCTTATGTTTTGTTCATTTGCATTATCATTGTGCGTATCATGACATTGGCTCTTGAGACATCGGATCAAGGTGTTTCTATGACTCAAGATTTTCTTTTATTGCAAGTTTGCAAGCAACAAGCATCAGAGGCTTCAGTAATTATTTTGTTCAGTAATCGGATATCGGATCATATTTTTCAGTAGTTTATTTCGGGTGCAAGAAACAGTTCACAGGTTATTTCAGGCATTTTGCAGGTGTAATATGTTGCATCGCTGCGAAGAGGGGCCAGTAAAGACAGAAGAGTCTCCATGGTTCGTTATTTATCCCAAAGAGAGGGAAAGGAAACAATCAGAGAAAACCTACGAAAAAAGGAAAAGGCAAGTCATTGCAACCAAATCTTAGGTTCGGGAGTTGGTTACACAAGGGGAAGGTATGAGCACCCCTCACGTCCGTTGTACTCAACAGGATCCATGCTTGTTGTCTATCTAAAAGAGTGTCAAACTATCTAATGCTGGAAAATAGGGACAAAAGAAAAGAAAAGAGACTCGATAGAGCATCGTCGCTCTATTCCTACGTACTCCCTCGTGCAATGGGAAAGTCAGAGTCAACGTAGTTCGGAAAACTACGGGTGATGGGGGGTAGGTTGCTCACCAAGACATCATCATCTTGTGCCTACGTATCCTCATCTGGTTTGAGAAATCAGAGAAAACGTAGTTCGGGCTGACATGGCCATAAATAGGTTTAATTGTTTTAACTGAGTAGGGTTAGACCTTCGTTCTAGCAGTTAGGGACGATGCCTGTTTGCGGTAGAACCAAAACTTAACACACTCTTTCTGAAAATAAGTTTCAAACAATCCCGAAGGATAAAAAGGTTTGATGTTTTGTTTTGTGTTTTTTATGAGAAGAAGTGAGTTGAGTTAAGTTTGTATCTCATGTTGCACTAAAGACTATGACTTGAGACCGAATGCGTCGCATATCGCCCAAAGGCCATACGCTAAACACTCTAGACAGTGTGAGAGGAGGCTCCCAACTATCATTCCTCAAGTACTTAAGGCTCGTAGCATACAACAAGTGTTAACCTTTATTAAGTGTCTTATGAAGTTATGAGAAGAGAAGACACAAACTCTAAGGGGAAACTAATCAACCCTAATGTTATCATGCAAAATGCTCCTAAAGAGGAGATTATGAGGGGAAGAATCTATAATAATGTTATCATACAAAGGATTGAACACATAATGTCCCTCCTACTCCCATCTTAAACAAAGGGACTAGGAATCCTAAGGGATCATGGCAAAAGACCAAGTAAACAACAGATAATTCAATCACATATGAAATGGAGAATAAGAAGAAGTTAACTTAAACAAGTCAAAAGTAATGCAAATATGATATACAAAGATGCAAAGATGAGATGTAAGATTCAAATGATGCAACAAAGACTCAAACACAAACAAGTTGACTTAAACAAGTCAAGAATAGTGAGATGAAATGGGAGAAGTAACAACTCCTACAACCATTCAAACACCCATCACTCAAACAAATGTTAAACAAAAAGCAAGGGAAAAGGGCCATGATTAAAGAGAATATGGGAGAAAGAAGCTTGGGAAGCAAGCACAATGTAAATTATCTCAACCAGCATCTCACATTGATCATGAAGAAGAAAAGGGTAAACAAGTGCAAGAAGTGATCCATCATCCAAGACCAGCTCAAAACAAAAACATGAACACCAAATCAATCTTGAATGAGGATCAAAGCACATGGGGCAGAGATATATCAATAATAGGAAAGCTCAAAAAAATATTGGAAACAAAGCAAAATCAAGAATCAAGTCATGGCAAGTGAAAGAAACAAGGTTCAATCACTAATTCAACACTTGAAAACAAGTGGAAATGCCTAACTTCTAAATAACTTGCAAAACAAATTACACAAGTGTATGACCTAAAATTAAATGACAAGCACCTTAATCATGTTATAAACAAGCATCAAAGCTCATAAGGTGCATATGGGATCCATAGAAGTCATTTCCCAAAGGAACTAGGTAAAACTAGTTTGTATGAACACTTCCTAAGATAACTTGACTTGCAAGCTTCACCAAAAATAGGAAAAATGTTTAATAAATTCCAAAAAAAAGCACAAGATAGCTATGTCATACGACAAACAGAAACCAAAGTCTCATCGTCAAATTCAACTCAAGGCATCACCAAATATTTCAATTATTAAGGGTGGTCCACCTTATCGAGCATAAATCGAGGGACATCAAAAGTCAACTCAAAGTCAAATGAAAAATGATAGTTTGTCACTCAAAATCCTCATCAAGAATACCTGAATCCCTTATCTAGGTGAGGGAGAGGCCATGGTCATAGGAGATAAAGAATTGAGGTCCAAACAATCAAGACTATGTAGGGTAAACACCAAAAAAGTCAACTAATTGCAAAACTAAAATAAAACAGCAAAATTCAATAAAATCAGAAAAAACAATTTTAGAAAATTAAATAACACTCTAAAATATGAGAAAAAAATTTTTGTTGAATTTTTTGATATTTGGAACTATTTTTAAAAGGCTAAAATAAAAATAGAAAATTAAAATAAAATTAAAATAAATGAACCAAAGGGGAAGTGCATTAGCAATAAACCAAGTGAACTGAAAAGCTTGTAAAACGCATTGGGCTCTAAATTAGGAGGGTGCCAATATCAATTGTAAGGCCCAAGTCTTAAACTCATACTTGGCTAAATGAAACGCATCGTTTCATTTATCCAGTCCCGGTCCACGCTCCAACAAGGCAAGGTCAATCCAATAGGAAATGAACAACTCAAGCAGTCAAAAAATTCAAAGCCAGCCAACTCAGCTCTGATCAGAGAATGCACCAGACGCCGGAGCTAGGGCTCCGGTCGTCTTCTTCGGCCAATGGGTCGCCGGAGCTGTGCAAAAACTCAATAAAAACTGCAGAAAATGGTACCAATCGAAAGCTATCCTCATAAGGATCATGAATCTAACCTCCATTTTCCAAAAAGGTACTTAGAACCATATGAAATCACGACAAGATTTTTGAACACACTCACTGAAATTTCAAAAAACAGCCATGAAAATGCATCAAAAATTGCCTATGATACATAGGGCTTCAGATGTCGTCCAAAATGATCCTAAAATATGTCTAGAATGGGAGAACAAAAGTGAAGAGTCTTACAAAATGGAGCTGCTACGTTGGCCCTTGAAATCTCATCTGAACTTCAATCTTACACTTCTAATTTTCTCCTTAAAGTTTACTGATGATGATTGACAACAAAATTTGTAGGAATCTCTTTAAAACAGTCATAGTCGAAGAAGGGAATTTTATGAAATTTTGAGAGCTTTTTCTTCTTTCTCACGCAGCCAATGACCCCCTAGCCATTAGGGCAAGACTATGATTTATATATGATGGGTCTTTGATAACCATGCAGGCCCATAACACCATTCTTATGTTATTTCCAAATTTTCTTTTCAAACATCCACTTCATGCCCTCTCACGAATTGGCCACATACATGCCATTTAGGGTCAGCAAACCATCAAATGTGGGGTGTAGGAGTGGATTGGATGGTTTTTTGGTTATGTATGAAGCCTTCACACCAAGTTTGAATTCATTACTTTCTAAGTGATTTTGAGAAAAAAGTGGCACATGATGACTTAAACATGTTGGTTCAAATGTGGTAAACTTCTTTTGTGTCATGTTATAGTATGAAACAATTCCAAAATGAAGCAAAATGTGACTAGTAATGTAAGGCATTCAAGTCATGACCAAAAATCCAATTTTCCATCTTAAAATGGTTCACATGGCCATATAATCCACCAATCTTCATGCGTTTTGATTTTAATATGGATTTAAGACCATTAGGCACAAGTTTCATGTTGGTTGGAAATGCATTTGAGGTCCATAAGTTCATGAAAATGACCATTGAAACAAACGACCTATAATGAACTTTCCAAAAATACCCTTGCCTTGTGAGATCCATAACTTGAGATGTACACATGATAAAAAAAGGACTTCTAAGAATTTTTGGAAATCTAAGATCATAAGGAACAACTTTCATGTTCACTTGAAGTTGAGGGGAAACTTTATTCTAGGTCAAAATTGCCTTGGAAGTGAGTTCACTTTAAGTTGACCAATACTCTCTTCATCTGAGGACCCTAACTTGTTGGCATCATAACTTGATATGTACAAACTCAATGGATGAGTTCTTATACTCAAAAGAAAGCTTGGAACATTCCCAACAAGTCTCATGTTTTCATGGAGAGGAGATTGAGCTTGCATCATAAGGTAAATTGTCTTTGAAGTTAAGCACTAAAGAAGGGGATTTTACACTGAAATCATCTGAAACCCTAATTTAGTAACTTCTTGAACTCTTGATTCTTCTTGATTTGCTCTCAACATGACATCTTAGACGTTTAAATCATACTTCCTATGACTTATGTGACTTAGAATCAAGTCTTGAACCCTCTCAAGTCCACAATTGACTTTGGGTTGACCAGATGAAACCCTAATTTCATGTCTTTTGGCTATGCCCTTTGCAGATGAATTGAATGAATACACAAGCTCCACAATGACCCCTCAAGGTACACAATGAGCTTTTAAACCTTGTGTTATCCAAGTAAGTAACCCCATGATCCTCTGCTGACCCTCTAATGATCCTCAAGATAGGAGGTGATACAAATACACAAACCTCTCCCCTCAAGGAGCTTTGTAACACAATCCTGATGGTAATGAAACCCTGATGACTTGCACAAATGCCCTTGCTTGAGCTTGAAACCAAAGAGACTCTCCTCTTGAATGGCACAACAAAACTCTTGATCCCCTGCTAAAAACAATGCTATGCAAATGCAAATGCTAGAAATAAAATGAAGCATAAGCCAAGTTACAAGAAAAGGTTGGTCAAATTTTGGGGTACAATAGTTGCCCCTATTCAAACGGCTTGGACTTGAAGGGATGAATAGAAATCGCTTTAAAACATTCAAGGTAAAAGGCAGTTGAATACAAAAGAACCCAGAAATTTGCCAACCGCAACATAGAACTGTAGAGTCATCCATCTAAGTGGAAATAGGATCACCGGAGAAATTGTATCTGATAGTTGTAAGAGAATGAGCTAACTCATTGCCAATTAGAAAACATCGACACGCAGTCAGGAGAAACATCTGCTAACGTGCAGACATCTGTTAATTAAAACAGGCATCGAACCCGAAGGCCGGTTCAACACGAAGTTGAGAACATCTGTTAATCCAAGCAGGCATCCATTAATTAAAATGAGCATAGAACCCGAAGGCCGGCTCAACACAAAGTTGAGAACATCTACTATTCAAAGTAGACATCGAACCCAAAGGTCGGCTCAACACGAAGTCAAGAACATCTGCTATTCAAAGCAGGCATCCGTTAATTAAAACGAGCATCGAACCCAAAGGTCGGCTCAACACGAAGTTGAGAACATCTGTTAATCCAAGCAGGCATCGAACCCGAAGGCCGACTCAACACGAAGTTGAGAACATCTGCTAATCCAAGCAGGCATTCGCTAATTAAAGCGAGCATTGAACCCGAAGGCCGGCTCAACAGGAAGTTGAGAACATCTGTTAATCCAAGAAGGAATTAAACTCGAAGGATGACTCAACACGAAGTTGAGAACATCTGCTAATCCAAGCAGGCATCTGCTAATTAAAGCGAGCATCGAACTCGAAGGTCGGATCAACACGAAGTTGAGAACATATGCTAATCCAAGCAGGCATTGAACCCGAAGGCCGGCTTAACACGAAGTTGAGAACATCTGCTAATCCAAGCAGGCATTGAACCTGAAGGCCAACTCAACACGAAGTTGAGAACATCTGCTAATCCAAGCAGGCATCCGCTAATTAAAGCGAGCGTCGAACCCAAAGGTCGGCTCAACAGGAAGTTGAGAAGAGAATCTGTCGATTCACAATCTGAAAGAAGAATTCCGATGGGGAATGATAAACTTGAATAAGTAAACTCTGTTGGGGAGAATGTGACAAGATGAACACATCCATCACAGATTCTTGCCGGGGTCTGGATACCACACAGGCTCATGAAATAAACCAACAATCGCCAGGGTCTGAATACCACATAGGCTCATGAAATAAACCAACATCATCCGGGGTCTGGATACTGCACAGGCTCATGAAATAAACCAACATTTGTCGGGGTCTGGATACCGCACGGGCTAAAGAAATACACCAATATTTGTCGGGGTCTGGATACAACACGGGCTAAAGAAATACACCAATATTTTCCGGGGTCTGGATACCACGGGCTCCAGGGAAACACTATTATTAGTAAGATGAACACATCTGTCAATAATTCTTGCCGGGTTCTGGATGCCACGTAGGCTCAAGAGAAATACTGATATCAGTCGAGGGTCTGGATACTGCATAGGCTAAAGAAATATATCAGTGTCAGCCGGGGTCTGGATACCGCACAGGCTAAAGAAATAAACCATAATCTGTTGGAGATACACCTAAAAACAATAGGTAAAAACCTGGCTTATGTTTCAAATGCGTATGTTTGAAAATGGCGTAATGCTCCATACAAAATAGAAATGCCACGCGTTTGGGAGGATGCTATACATAATGCAAAATGCAAAGGAACCACTCCAGCAAACTAAATGCTGAAGAGACGAAGCCAACTCCGCTGGGGACAACCGGATGCCAAGTACGATTAGACTTTTGCTTGGGAAAACAAGCCCTAGATGGCTTCCTGGAAAAGAATTCTCCTGAGTATAACTGCTCTATTGAGAAACACATCTACTCCACTGAGGATCAAATCAACTCTGTTGAGGAAAGCGGCCCTGGATGGCCTACTAGAATACAATTCTTCTGAGGAACAAACGTCTCGGTTGGGGAAAAAGAATCCACCTTACTAAGGAAACAGCCCTAGATGGCCTCCTACAACAAAAACTCTTCTAGGATACAAAGCAAACTGCTGAGGAATAAACTCCACTCTGTCGGGGATTCCGCTCTACTGAAGATTGAATCTGTTACCTGCTAGGGATAATGAATAAGATTTACAGGGAGATTATCCCAAATTCCTTCTCTACTGAAGATGGAGAATAAAAAAACTGGGTCTATCCCATTCTGCGGGAAAACAAACTACTCTGCCAACTTTGCTGGGGATAAGATATATTCTTTTGAACTGTTGAGAATAAGTGTACACGCTCCATCTGCTGAGGATAGCTCTACTCTTCCAGGGATATCAATCTCATCCTGCTGAGGATAACCTTGATCACGTGTAATCCCGCCTACTGGGGAAGCACTAGTCTCAAACTGCACATCTCCCTCTTGTAGGGGTAAAGATATGGTGACCTTACTGGGGATGCATCTCTAGAATAGCCTCAAGAATGAGAGCCCTGCAACAAATACAAACAAAGTATCCTGTATACAACAAGAGCTATCACGGTTATCGTCCATGACATCATTCAAGCAAATCAATGTTTTAATCATGATTAGCAGAGCCCACAAGTTTATGTATGCAAAGTTTTATCAAAAACATCAGCCGTCTTTTGCACACAAAATAGTAAAAGCTAAAAAAAACAAGAACAAAAACTTTCTGAATAGTATATTTCATTAATGAATGGCCTGTAAATAGGCAGACTTACAATAGATGCAACTCCTGAAAAGAGGAAGTTGGCAAATTACAGAAATCAAATAAATACAAAATGTCGGCAATATGGTACAGACAACCACCATGTGTCGATTCGACTATGACTCGCATGACTTTGATGCTTTCTCCAATGCTTCATCCTATGAAAAGACTAACTTGCTAACCCTTGGATCCTCCCAGAATCCACTGTGCTCATAGGATCAGATGCAGACTGCAGTCGTTTGCTTTTAAAATCCCTAACTTTTGCCTAAGCTGCCCTTTCGGGTTTTCGATTCACCAGGATACCCATTTTTGCCAAAGTCGCCTTTTCAGGTTTTCAACTTCGCGGGTTTACATCTTTTCTTTTTATCCCTATTTTTTTCCTGAACCCATTCTTTTATGGTTCGTCGGGGTGCCCCATTTTTTCCTGGATTTTCTTTTTCTTTCCAACGGGTCTATTTCAAGCAAAGTATTTTGTAACTGCGTCAGTGTTCACAGGGGAGGTAAAATCTTCGCCGTACATAGTTGAGAGTAATAAGGCTCCTCCGGAGAAGACTTTCCTTACAACATATGGTCCTTCATAGTTTGGGGTCCACTTGCCCCTGTGATCTGTCTGTGAAGGGAGAATCCACTTCAACACTAAGTCACCTGCCTGAAAGCTTCGAGGTCGCACCTTCTGATCAAAAGCTTTCTTCATCCTACTTTGATACAAAAGGCCGTATGCAATGGATGCCAATCTCTTCTTGTCCATCATGCTGAGTTGATTCAATTTGGCCCTCACCCATTCCGCCTCATCAAGTTTTACATCAACCAACACTCTCAAAGAAGGAATCTCGACTTCCAATGGTAGGACAACCTCCATACCATACACCAGCGAGAAAAGGGGTTGCCCCGGTCGAGGTACGTACTGAAGTACGATATCCGTGTAACGCAAAGGGAAATATCCCGCGCCAATCCTTATAGGTCACAACCATCTTCTGCACAATCTTCTTGATGTTCTTGTTGGCCGCCTCAACAGTGCCATTCATCTTTGGGCGATAAGGAGAAGAGTTGTGATGTTCAATCTTGAAACTCTGGCACAGTTCCCTCATCATCTTGTTATTCAAATTCGAACCATTATCAGTAATGATTCTCTCGGGTACTCCGTAACAACAGATGATGTCCTTCTTAATGAATCGAGCCACAACCTGTCTGGTGACGTTGGCGAAATAAGCTGCTTCAACACACTTAGTGAAATAATCAATTGCCACTAAGATGAAGCGGTGTCTGTTGGATGCGGTCGGTTCAATCTTATCAATCATATCAATGTCCGACATGGAAAAGGGCCAAGGAGACGCCATGACATTCAAAGGACTCGGCGACACATGCATCTTATCGGCATAAATCTGGCATTTATGGCATTTCTTGGCGTATTGGAAACAATTAGACTCCATAGACAACCAATAGTAGCATGCCCTCAACAGTTTCCGAGACATTGCATGTCCGCCTGCATGCGTACCAAAAGCACCCTCGTGGACTTCCTCCATAAGTAAAACCTGCTTCTTTTTCGTCCACGCATCTCAACAAAACCAAGTCAAAGTTTCTTCAGTAGAGTACATCATCCTTGCTCAGATAGAAGTTTCCAGATAATCTTCTCAAGGTCTTCTTATCCCAGCTCGATGCCCCAGGTGGATATTCCTGATTCTTGAGAAAATTTCGGATATCATAATACCATGGCTTCCCATCCGATACTTCCTCTATTGCAAATATGAACGCTGGCCTATCAAGGCGGGAGATGACAATTCTCGGATCATCGTTCCAATAATTTACCTTGTACATCGAGGATAATGTAGCCAAGGCATCTGCCATCTGATTCTTAGCTTTTGGCACATGATGGAATTCTACTCTGTCGAAGAAAGATAACAACCTCCTTGCATAATTCATATACGATATCAGATTATGCTGACGAGTCTCCCACTCTCCTTTGATTTGATTGACTACCAAAGCTAAATCACCATAAATATCAAGGTTCTTGATTCTCAAATCAATCGCTTCTTCAATACCCACGATACGTGCTTTATACTCAGATTCGTTGTTGGTGTAAAGAAATGTTAACCTGGAAGTAAATGATATGTGTGAACCATGGGGAGTTGTAATGATTGCCCCAATTCCACTACCATAGGAGTTAACAACACCGTCAAAAATCATCTGCCATTGGGAACCTAACTCAGGACCTTCATCACGTAGCGGCTCATCGCAATCTTTCATCTTCAAGAACATGATATCCTCATCAGGAAATTCAAACTTCATTGGCTGATAGTCATCAATTAGTTGCTCTGCGAGATACTCTGACAGAACACTTCCCTTAGTGGCCTTTTGGGAGACGTATTGAATATCGTATTTTGTCAAAACCATCTGCCACCTAGCAAATCTTCCTGAAAGTGCTTGCTTCTCAAACACGTACTTAATCGGATCCATCTTTGAAATCAGCATGGTTGTGTGATTCAACATATATTGCTTTAAGCGTTTGGCGGCCAAAGCAAGCGCACAACACGTCTTCTCTAACATTGAGTATCTGGACTCACAATCTATGAATTTCTTACTCAAATAATAGATGGCATGATCTTTCCTTCCTGTCTCATCGTGTTGACCGAGAACACAACCATGGAGTTCTCAAGAACCGTCAAGTACATTATCAATGGCCTTCCCGCCACTAGGGGCATCAGTATCGGAGGCTCCTACAAATATTCTTTTATTTTTTCAAATGCCCTTTGACAATTTTCATTTCAAAACACCGCCTGATCTTTCTTTAACAGCTTGAACAATGGTTCACAAGTGGCTGTCAGGTGAGATATGAACCTCGCAATATAGTTCAATTTACCTAGAAAACCACAAACCTCTTTCTCTATTTTCGGTGCTGGCATTTCCTGTATAGCTTTTATTTTTGTAGGATCGACCTCGATTCCTTTTTCACTTACTATAAACCCCAATAGCTTTCCCTACCGTACACCAAAAGTACACTTGTTCGGATTCAACCTTAGTCTGAATTTCCTTAACCTTTCAAACAGCTTCAACATATTCAACAAATGTCCTTCCTCCGTTTGTGACTTTGCGATCATGTCATCAACATAGACCTCAATCTCATGATGAATCATATCATGAAACAAAGTCACCAAAGGGCATTACCTTATAGCAAAAAGTCCCCCACGGCGTGATAAAGGTCGTTTTCTCCATGTCCTCCGGGGCCATCTTGATCTGGTTATACCTGGAGAAACCGTCCATGAAGGAAAACACTGAATATTGGGTTGTATTGTCTACTAGCACATTAATGTGGGGGAGCGGGAAATCGTCCTTCTGGCTCGCTCTGTTTAGACCACGGTAATCTACACACATCCTGACCTTACCATCTTTCTTTGGTACATGCACAATGTTGGCGACCCACGGAGGGTAATTCGTCACGGCAAGAAATCCGGCGTCCAACTGCTTCTGGACCTCTTATTTGATCTTAACTGCCATGTCCGGTCTGGTTCTCCTCAGCTTCTGTTTCACAGGTGGACACTCTTCTCGAAGAGGCAAGCGATGAACTATAATATCCGTATCAAGTCTGGCATATCTTCATATGACCAAGCAAAGACATCTTTATACTCTCGAAGCATATCGACCAGTCTTTGTTTGATGTCATCCTCTAAAGTAGCCCCTATTCTTACCTCATTTCTATCTTCCTCTGTACCCAGGTTGACAACTTCAATCTCCTCCTGATGAGGCATAATAACCTTCTCTTGTCTCAGCAACCTGGCGAGCTCTTCAGGAAGGTCTTCGTTTTCTTCAATCTCTTCTTCAACTTGAAAGATTGGATTATCAAAGTCATACCGAGTCATAGACGAGTCTGAATCGGTGGCATCTACGATGTGAAACCTGCATGATAATGATTTGATGCTTAAAATCATATGCAAACAAGCACAAACCACATTGCCATTTTATTGTTAAAAAATAAAACAAGAAAAACAAGGATCACAATATTTGAATGCAAAAATGCCTTTTGATTAATGACAAAGCAATTGTTCAAAACATAAACAAATAAGGCCCTACAGACAAAGACCACTATGCTCCGAGTAGAACATATGGTTGCACATAATCAGAAAATAAGATGATTATTCTTCACGAATCACTTGGAGAACTTCTTCAATAGTCCAATTGATCATATTTTGGCCGGGAATACATGGCTGGATCCATGCATCCATATCAAAATCATTATCCCCTTCATCCTCGGACACAATGTTGATTTGGTCGAAGATCATCCCACCACTTGTAAACTGAACTGGTCCTCTGTAACATGGAGCATTTTGGGAGGAGGAAGACGACGGTTTGTATCCCAGTCCAAACTTATCTTGCTTATTGGGGATACTCAACACCTGCCCCCATCCTTGAGATGAACCTGACTCCACCACCACACGTGCTTCCTTGAAAGAAGACATGGAAACCTCAGGAGTTCTGTCTACGACTGAGACCTTTTCTCTGACCTGAACAATTTCAAATGATTGGCATAGAGTCTCATGTATTTACCCATCAACTTCAACATACTTGAACGAGGATAAATGGCTGATCATTATGTCCTCTTCACCACAGACGGTGACAATGTTACCCCTAACCATGTACTTTAACTTCTGATGTAAGGTCGACGTCACTGCCCCTGCAGAGTGGATCCAAGGTCGACCTAACAAACAACTATATGCAGGTTGGATATCCATTATGTAAAAGACAGCGTCGAAAATCTTCGGACCAACTTGTATAGGGAGAGTAACTTCACCAAAAATGGACCTCCTCGTTCCATCGAACGCTCGCACAATCAGATCACTAGGAGTGCACATCACACCCTGGGTATCTAACTTCATCAAAGCCTTTTTGGGAAACACGTTGAGTGAAGACCCAGTGTCCACTAGAACATGTGATAATACAGCTCCTCTGCACTCAATGGAAATGTGCAAGGCGTGATTGTGATTTCTTCCTTTAGGTGTCAGGTCCAAATCTGTAAATCCTAATCCATTTCCAGCATTTACATGGGCCACAACTCCCTCAAGCTGGTTCACTGAAATCTCTTGTGGCACATATGTTGTGTTCAGAATCCTCAAAAGGGCATTTCGGTGTGCCTCGGAGCACAGTAGTAGAGATAGAATGGATATTTTGGATGGGGTTTGTTGTAGGTGATCAACAATTTTGTAATCGCTCTTTCTAATCAGAAACATGAACTCCTCAGCGTATTTCAATAGAGCATATTTCTCACCTTGTTGAAAACTTTCCTCTACAATAGCCTTTCCCTTCCCTTTATCTGGCTTCTCAACATTAGCTTCCGGAGGTGAAAACACTCTCACACTCCTTGTCATTCCACTGGTTCCAACCAAATTATCAATGAATGAACTACCTGACAACGTCCCCCTCAATTCTTGTTTTTGGCCATTACAAAAGACCTCAACCCCATAGTTCCACAGGATTGCATTAGTACTTTCATAAGGCACCGGTCCTGCCTTGGTGATTATAACGGTTGCTGGCCTCGGCAGCGCAGATATGTTAATTATTCTAAAAGGAAATGAGATTGTGGAAATCTTGTCCCGCTCTTGACCAATCACCTTCTCATTTTTCTCTTCACCAATTCTGTCAAATTGTAACACGCCTTCATTCATTAAACTCTACACATGATTTCTCAAATCTTCGCATCCTTCGGGGTGAACCAAACAACCTTCACAGTCTTCTCCACAGCCCAGAAACACTTCATCCTTCAACATCATACTCTTGACAAAACTCAGAGGAGTTCTCAATTCTTCAACGTCAGTCACTAAATTCATATTCTCTCCTTCAACAATAGCATTGACACCGGTCGCTCTGTGGTTGGGCATAGGGTTTTGAACAACATTAGGCGCGTCATTCGTAAAATTGATTGCTTTGCTATCAATAAGGTCCTGCAACTTATGTTTGAAAGCCATACAGTTGTCTATATGATGACCAGAGGCGCCCGAATGGAAGTCACATCTGGCGTTTGCGTCATACCCTGGGGGAGGCGTGCCAGTCAAAGGTGCTTGTGCCCGTTTCTGAATCAATTGAAGCTGCAAAAAATGTCATAAGAGCTGTGAGTACAACATTAGTGGTGCGTCAAACATTCTATTCATTACCCTCCCACGGTCTTGAAACCGTCGTAGTGCGTAATTCTGTTGTTGCTGTTGTGGACATTGTTGTTGTTGTTGAGGTTGTACATCTGGAATTGCAATACTCGCAACCTGTAGCTGTTGCTAATGATATTGTTGATTTATGTTTCTATTTCTGTTATTATTCATGTATCCTGAAACCACGTTCGTTTCTCCTTCCCTCTTCTTGTTACCAAAATTCTTTCTTCCTCCTCCCGATGAGGATCCCTCTCCCGCTTGGATTTTTCCCAACTTAATACCATTCTCGACTCTTTCGCCAGTAATAATTAAATCTGAGAAGCTACCATACATATTCCCTAAAACAATATTGAGAAAACCACAGAAAGAAATAAGATCAACAGAACCTAGAACACCTGTAATGCAATATGAAAGATGATGCAAAATGCAGACATGTAAGTATGGTTCAGGGAAATCTTCCCCTTGGTTCTAGTTCCACGGAAACAAAAAGGGGAACGGAGAGCCGGCAGATGGAGCCACAAAACCTCCCTCATAAATAAAATGAGAAATAGAGTCAATACATAGCACATCACCAATGAAATACAAATGAGTCAACACGACCTCATCAACAATCCTGGTGATGGCCGGAACACAACAACTCAAAGAAAAACAACATAGAAAACTACATCAAGAATGACAACGAGTCTGGAATTATTCCAATAACTCCTTTGTATCAAGATGATCAGGTCTGGCAATTAACCTTCAAATAAGTAACTCTCTCCTGTTAATGGTAGCTTGCAAGCCTTGAGCATAGTCTTCCCAAGCATCCTCCCTAAATGCATCCTCAAGTCTGGGCTTTTTCAGGTCTGCTTTCAACTTGTACTCTTCCAACGTTGCAAGAGCTTCACGTAGTTTGCGATCGCTTTCGTACTGACGAGCAGATTCTCCAGGAGCATTTTCATCTTTGATTCGGAGTTGAGTCTTCAACCTGTCAATTTGTTGACGAAGTCCATCTTCTCTTTCTTTGTTTTTAATCAAGATGGCATTCCACTGAGCATTGAACTTTGATATTTCCATGTGCGCTTTCTCTAACTCTTTCTTCTTCCCTTTGAGAGCATTACCCAAGCTCTTCATATCCTGACCAAGACGTTCTTTGACGCAAATTTCTTCAGTCAATTCCCTACCCATCTTGTTCAGAGTATCTGTATGCTTCTTGGATAGGTGACTAACTTGATTTTTCTCACTGCTAAGCTGAATGACCTCCTTCTCCAACTCTTCATTCACTCTGCGTAGTTCTTCCTTTTTATCCCACAATTGATTGTACATCTGGATATCAACTGTTGCTGGTTATTCAACTACCAGAGGATACAAAGGCTCCCTGACTGGAAATGGTAGCAACAACCTTCAACCCTCTCTTGAATCCACTCAACATATGGCCTATAAGCTATGCTATCACCTTTTCCTAAAGCAATCTTTCCTTTGCGTTGAACATTACTCCAAGCTTGTTGCAGACTAGTCAAAATGTCACCATTAGCTAGCCCTGTGAAATACAGAGATTCATGTACTTCCTCCTCCCTCGGGGGTTCTCTCAGAGCATAGCCAAACTATCTAATGGCGAGAGTAGGATTATAATTAATGCCACCTTTGCACCCAATCAAAGGAACATTGGGGAAGCTTCCGCAACTGAAGATAATTTTACTGCGAAGAAGATCTCTATTGAACCACACAATATTCTCCGATGTTAAGCCCATGAGTCTCTCAGACCACTCAACTGTGTTTTCCATATCAATAAAGGGACCATACTTGGGAAGATGTGAAATAAACCATCTGCACAGTAGTGGCGCACAACAGGAGACATTCCTCCCTCTTCTATTTTCATTCTTATAGTGGATAGAATGGTAGACATCGCCTAAGAGTGTTGGCACAGGATTCTTAGAAGCGAAAATATGGAAAGCGTCCAAATCAACAAAGTCAGGTATATATGGGAACATTACTATGCCATAGATGCAGAGAGTCAAAATGGCACTGAAAACGACCCAACATCCCTCTTTTACGAAGTGTTGAGCTTTATTCACCAAAAATGATAGGGGAAATCCAGGAACTCCATTTCTCCATACCATCTTTCCATCCAATTCAGCAACATCCAAATGAAGAGCATTGGTTAGCTTAATCAAATCAGGCTCCTTTTCAGAATGCACGAAAGGCATTTCTTCCAATACAGGAATCCCCAACAACTGAGCAAACTCTTCCAAAGTTGGCAACAAAACATACCCGAGGAACGTAAAACAACGCAACTGAGGATCATAAAATTGCAATAGCGTATGAATACCATCCATCTCATACTTGGAGACCTTGCAGGAAAAACTCAGAAGCCTCCCATACTCTTTTTTAAATTCTTCCATAACCCCACGCTCGACCACAAAAATAAGGCCAACCAGAGATCCTACATCTGGTACCGGGAACTTGTAAATGACAACTTTCTCGAGACCAGGCTCCATGATGATGGTGGATTAGATTACTAGAATCAAGAGGAAAATATACACCTGAAACACAAATACATGCAAATGTTAAAATGCAAATGAATATGCAAATGCAAACAGGGGATCAAGATTGTTGTGCTGCGGATAGAGTTGAACCAGAGCTTCACTTTGGCGAGAAAATACCGGAACACCAAAAGAACAAAGTATAGGAACCTCATAACATCAGAGATCAAAGGTCCGCACTGATAAGAAATCCGGGTAGGTTGGAGGTCAAGTTTCCTGCATAACCCTCCCACTCACAAGGTATGAACCAAATATCTGACAAGGTTTGGCATCAAAATATACATATACATATATATATCATCCAGTTTGATTCACAACATAATCCATGTTATCATAAACATTCGATATCAAGATACATATACAATGTATCACAAAAGAATAATGTTACTCCTAGCTACCCGGTGCTACATATCAGAGCCAACCGACCAAAAAGAATGAAGACTTGCTTCACAAAAAGAAAGTCCAGCAACCTATTCTGCAATGCCTCATAGAGCACCAGAAAACAGCAGAAGGGTGAGAAATATTATCATAATAATCAATGCATATAATTATATATCTATATACATTCATAGAATACACATATTCCATATTCTCACCACAATTCATCACAATTCATCATATACAACACAATGCATATATATACACACAACTAAGCATATTCATCAATCATGCTTCTACAATTTACACCATTTCCACATAAACATTTACCATTATGTTTATTCACAAATCACAATTATAATTATGATAAATGCAACTCATAGAGACCGACTCACGACTCTATGCAGATGCAGATACGGTACTGACCCAATCATCATCAAGTTCACTCAGGAACTTATTAGAACCATTGCTCGCACCTCACCTAGGCACACAATGTTCATCCATCTCTCACACCTCACATGGGCACACAAATGTTCAGCAGATTCTCCTAGGAATCAAATATCATTCAGCAGATTCTCCTAGGAATCAAATATTATTCAGCAGATTCTCCTAGAAATCAAATATCATTCAGCAGATTCTCCTAGGAATCAAATATCATTCAGCAGATTCTCCTAGGAATCAATTATCATTCAGCAGATTGTCCTAGGAATCAATCATCATTCAGCAGATTCTCCTAGGAATCAATTATCATTCAGCAGATTCTCCTAGGAATCAATTATCATTCAGCACATTCTCCTAGGAATCAAACAGCACAAGAATGTATATCATGATGCTTCACATGCAAAATGACTCCATACACTTCTTGAAATGCATACATATTCATAATGTTTTCATGCATTTTCATCTCATCTAATCTCATACAATCATTATACATTCACAATGTATATTCCATAATACATATTCATCATTCATCACATACTAGCACATGTAATCTATGCATTCACAATAAATATATATTCCAGTATATATATATATATATATATATATATATATATATATATATATATATATATATATATATATATATATATATATATATATATATATATATATATATATATATATATATATATATATATATATATATATATATATATATATATATATATATATATATATATATATATATATATATATATATATATATATATATATATATATATATATATATATATATATATATATATATATATATATATATATATATATATATATATATATATATATATATATATATATATATATATTCATCATTCATCACATACCATTTCATACAAGGTATATACATTCACATCCATTCCATCATGAATCTATGTTTAATTTAGACAATGCATGTAATTGCCAAATGGCCACAATTCACAATCGATTCCATAATCTAGGATTCACGTCATACGGCTACCGAACGCCCTAATTATTTAAGCCTCACTTACTTAAAATAATTAATCTCGATTAATCGGCTAAAAGTCGGCTAAAAATTATATTTCTTTTCACCAAGTTATAGAACATATTATTAGCTTCAGTTTGATATAAAGAACGACAAAATCCGATAAACGGTGAAGAAGTTATGAATTTTCAAAGTTTTGAAAAATAATATTTTCTCACACTTATAATGTTAATCGGTTAACGTATATGGTTAACCGGTTAACACCTCCAAAAACTCAGTTTTTAGGCCACAAACTATGTTTTTAGGCCCCCAACACTGTGGTAATCGATTAACACATGAAAAACTCAGAAAAACAGCTACTGGTTTACCCCAAAAATCCGACCGATTTAATTATTTTCTCCCGATTAAATACCTACTCATCATTACCAATTATTTAGTAACAATTTGGGACCATAAAACCTAAATTCTACGACTTCCGATTTTCATCCAAAATCTTAACCTCCAATTGACCAAAAATGTCAAAACTTACAAAATCACCCGATTAAATTCCCACAAGCTCCAATAGTCTTAGCCTAACATTTCTCGACTAATCTACATCACTTATTCCAACTTCTAACCGTTAAAACCTCGATTTCTAACGATTAATCCATTTCGACCTAAAAATGGAAAATGCACAAAAACACCCAAACAATCCAAACAATCCATACATAATCACATACATTGACAAGATAATAATATTTCACACCCTTACTCGATTAATCGAAAGCTTAGCAGTTGATCTTGATGAATCTAGGATTTTCTTCTCTTTCTCCTCTTTTCTTCTTTCCTTTCCTTTTCTTTTTATTTCCCTCCTTCTCTTTTCTCTCTTCTTTCCACTTATACCTCTTTCCTTCTATTTCTATTTCTTTTATATTTCTTTCCTCACTATTAAATATAAAATGACCAAAATACCCTCCAATCTAATTTTACCCGAAAACTCTTAAATTCGGTAAAATAGCACAATATGTACACTTATCATATTAACATATAATTTCCACAATAATAATAATAATCACCCAATTAAATCAAAAGACTCAACAAAAATGGGGAAATCTGAATCGGGGTGTTACACATATCCCCCACTTTAGAAATTTTCGTCCTCGAAAATATTACTTGATCCAAACAACTCCGGATACGACTCTCGCATCCCACTCTCTAATTCCCAAGTCATAAACAAATACAAACGCTTAACGCACTCATGAGAAATGAACGAATGAGTCGCTCCAATATCAATAATAGCAACTAAAGGCGTACTATTAATAAAACATGTACCTTTAATCAAATGATCTGCACTAGTAGCATCTGACCCGGCTAGTGCGAACACCTTTCCGCCCGCTTGAGCTTGTTTCGACTTAGTACAGTTAGGACTAATGTGGCCCACTTCTCCACAATTATAGCACTTCACTACATTCTTCCTACAATCTGTAGCAGCATGCCCAAGGACTCCACAGTTAGAACATTTTGCTATGGTCTTTCCACACTCAAAAGATTTGTGACCCATCTCGCCACACTTGTAACACTTGACGGAACCAGAACTTCCTCCTCCAGATCTCTTATCAAAGTTTCCCATATGCTTGCCCTTGTCAACAGGTGTCACATAAGGTCCACTTCTAGCTTGTTGCTTTTCCTTCCTCTCCTTCAAACTTTTGTAATGTGTAGAACGAGCCTTGCTATCTTCCTCAAAAATTCTACAACATTCGGTCAAATCCGAAAATATCTTTATTCTTTGATATCCTACCGCCTGCTTAATCTCAGGACGCAAACCATTCTCATAGTTAATGGACTTAGAAAACTCAGTTGTAACTGCAGCATAATGAGGATGAAATTGAACCAATTCCACAAATTTAGCAGTATAGTCCACCACTGACATACTACCTTGTTTCAATTCAAGAAATTCCATCTCCTTCCTTCCCTTCACACTCTCAGGGTAATACTTCCTCAAAAACTCAGTCCGAAATAAATCCCATGTTATTTCTTCGTCATCCATTCCAAGAACTTGACGCATACTGATCCACCAATCATCGGCTTCTTCTCTCAGCATGTGAGATCCAAGTCTCACCTTATTCCTTTCTTCACAACCCATAACTCGAAAGATTCTTTCAATCTCTTTCAACCAAATCTGAGCACCATCGGGATCAAATCTTCCTTTGAAGAACGGTGGTCGATTCTTCCTGAACTCATCATTCGCAGTCACATTCGGCGCACCCCGCACCGCCCTAGCCATTTCCTCCAATGCAGCAGCCATCGCATTGTCGTTACGACCAACCATATTCTGATCATTCCCAAAAATAACAACAAGGTTAAACAACCGTTTAACCAACACAACAACGAGACAGACAAAACTGACTAAACACTAGCTCTGATACCACTTAATGTAACACCCCCTTTCTATACCCCCAAATAATCAAATAAATCATTTAGGAACATATTAAAAATTTCATCAGAGTATAATTAAAAACACGGCATAAAAGAGGTGTATCACATTATGCTTGAAATTTAAACACATACAACACCTGCTCATACGAATATGCAACAATGGGGTAACTTTCAACATAGGATCTTAGTCCATCACTGTAATACCCCAAATTTTACCCTTACATTTAGTCAGTTCATTTCACATAGCATTTCATTTTGCATCCATTAATCACTAACCAATCATATGAGTGCGTTTTATTTCAGGAATTACCACAGGGGCATTTTGGTCATTTCACGTGGAGTCTGTAATTTTGAGACAAGTGGGACAGTATTCCTGAGAGGAAGCAGATACTGCTAAGGTTATTTGGAAAGCAGGGACTCAGTTTGAGTTTTGGTCAGATTTAATCCGGTTACGGTAAGCAGTCAATTAATATAAAGAGAAGGGATCTCATTCATAATATTGTCCAATACAAAAAGGGAAATGAGTTTAGATATTTGTGAATATCATTCGTGAATATTTATAATTTACAACTAAGAGGTGAGTTTAAATATTTTTGAAGCTTTATTCATAAGTATTTGCAATTTACATCTAAGGAGTGAATTTAAATAATTTTCGAATTATTATTTACAAATAAGAAGTGAATAAATATTTTTGAACTTTATTTCATAAATATTTAGTTTACAATGGAAATGGATAAATAATTTTGAACTTTATACCCACTGGTTTACAAAAAGATTCATTACATTGGCTATCTATTCTAAAAAAGTTCTAAGTCCTAAGCTTCTAAGTGTTCTTCATAATCTTCCTCCTTTGAGTCCTTCATGAAGCTCCGGTTACCTGAAAAGAGCCAAAGAAAACAAAACAGAAGAAAAAGGAAAGTGTTAGAAGATTGTTTGACACTCTCAGAACATTATCATCATCGAGTGTCGGGAGGGTACGACTAAAGCCGCATCCTACTCCCGTTACCAATCTGAGCCACCGGCGTCAGATCAGGTAGTTATTGTTCTTATCGTAAGGGACATCCGAGAGATAGAGAAAATAAAAGAAGTGGGGCTGATTCGTTTTGCCACGATTGGATTTCCAGACTGATACGAGAATAAGGCAACATAGGCAAGTTTTGATTCAGACCCGGATGCCGGCAGGTCTGAGTCACTTTGATTTCAAAACTTCCAATATCTGAAAAAACATAAGCATCATCAGAACTCAAAGCATAAAACACAACTAGGAAGGGGTGCGCGCCAATACAGGTAGGAATAGCCACCAAAAGAAACAAATCTGTACCAAACAGAATGGAAATCAAGTCCACAGCAGAACAAGAGAAACCAAAATATGGTATCAAGCTGCATCAGTTCTGAACCATGTGCAGAAGAATGAGACACACAACAAACAGGCAACAAAATCATAGAACCAATATCAACTACAGCAAACCAAGAGAAGCAACACGAATCACAACCTGCAATAACAGGGTAGTATCAGCTGTAAGCATCACAGTGCAACAACAACAAGTTTTTCACATCAACAATATCAGCTACGAGCAAGCATCATTCGCAAGCACCAACATTGCAACATTAGCCTCTAAGAAACGGTTCAGATTCAAGAATCATCATCACCGTTTCAAGCAATTTCTGAGCTACAAACCATAGCAGCAACAGACATCAGTTGCAAACAACAACACAGCGAGCAACACCAGTTCAACATCTGCAGTCACAAACAGGTAGCAAGTGAGGCGAGCTACAACAACGCCTATCAGAAGAATTAAGAAGGATGATTCAGTTTATCACGAAGCAGTTCAGATGGAATCAGAATAAAAATCCAGACGAAACAGATATACGGCAAAATCACAGGGGTAGCCACAAACAAACAAGTACACGGCCCAGCTCAACATAATAGCCAATCATCCCCACCAATTCAATCAGAAGCAGTAACATAAGCAAAACTAGGATTGTAGCGTACTACTCCAAATGGTTCAGACTCATCGTCATCATTACCGCGTACCCGTCTCGGCAGCTAAGACCAACACAACATCAAGCTCTCTCTGAAAGAAAAAGAGGAAAAGAATCTGAGCTGCATCAAAGAAACAAATCAATCAACAAAGTGAATCAGTTCGAGATCGATAACAGAGCAGAAAAACGAATCCTTCAAGGAATTCTGTGAATCAAAATCAGATATCAATCAATCCAATCTGAAAGCAAATCATATCAGAAAAACAATAGAAAGATTTTGATTCCCAATCTGAATCAATCAAACAAATCAGTCCAAAAACAAATCAGTTCGAAATCAAGCAAATCAGTTCGAATTAATTCAGATATCCAACAGGTCAACAGAAATCCAAAGGCAATCCAATCCATCTGCAAAAATCCAACAAAATCGAATCAATCTAGGAATTCTGGAAAAGGAAGGAGTAGGGCAAACTGTATCAGAGAAAAACAGAAAACAAATTTGACATCGAATCAGGGATGGAATTAAATCGTATCAAGTGAATCAGAATCATATCAAGAGAAATCCCAATCAAATCCTAAGAGGGGAAATAGGATTCAATCATGTATCAGCAAGAACCAAATCGTATCCCATTGGAATGTATTTCGAATCAATCAACGAACTAGTGTCAAATCCATACCAGAAAAATGAATAAGATCCCAATCATCTCAGAAAGCATCGCACTCAATCTGGAAAATCAAAATCAAATCACATCAACACGAAATCAAATCTCAGAGCAATACAAATCCAATACAGATTGGAAGCCCAAAAAGCAAAGCGTATATAAAGAGAGAGATACAACCTGATACAAGAGGAGGAGAAATCGCGTACGAACCCTAACTGGAGGGCCAAGAAAAATCACCAAACGAGAAACCCTAACGACCGCGATATCAGAAGAAGAAGAAGAAGTTTTCCACCAAAGTCATCACACGAAGGACCGCCGGCGCCGTTTAACCAAACGACGAGCAATCAATCGCTTCAGCCTCAGAATCTCTTCATCATCGGCCGTTTTCGCTTTAAAAGTAAGCCATGGGATGTTTTTCATCACAGATTTCATGTTTTGTTTCAGGAATGAGGAAGATCAGAGGGAATCGCGGCGAGAGAGAAGAAGAATGAAGTGTAAACGGCGCCGCGAAAGACCAAAGGGTTCTGAAACCCTAAACGTCTTGCAATCAATTATCTCAAACCGGGTTGGGTCCGGAGGTAATGACCGGCCCAACCCTTTTATGTTTTTATTTTCTTTTCTTTTTTAATTTAATTATCAAATTTAAAAAAATATTTAGGTTGTTTTTTTTTAAATAGTAAAAATTAAATTCTTTTTAAGTATTAAAAACTAAAAACATTTTTTTTAAGTATTAAAATAAAAAACATTTTTTGTTAAAATATTAAAATTAAAACATTTTTTTTTTAAATATTAAAATCAAGAGAAAATATTTTTTAAAAAAAAAAGATTAAGATCTTCTTTTTCTATTTATTCATTATCAAGTAAGAAAAAATTAAGCTTAGACTCATATTAAGCTTCTCATAAAATAAGAAACCACAAAAAAACGTCTCATAGCCTCATGCTTCTGTTTTCATAATTGTGTTTACTAACCTAGTTCGTTCACTGTGCAGCTTACCATGTTGTTTCTTTATATTCGCATTCTTAAAATTGAATTGTATCATACTGTTGTAACTGTTTCTCCTCTGTAACCTTGCGAATCTTAACAATCGCATTTACGTTTCCGCATTTAAAAGTCTGCATAATTCAATTATCTCACACACTCATCGAATATTACAATCACACTACACACATCCGAAGGTTAGGTATAGCTTTTGGCCGCCGCGCCAATAGTCCTCAACTTCAAACCCTTTCACCTTTTCAAACCCTAATTTTCACAAATGCCTCGCTGCAGGCAAGATTATAATTTTGGCCCTTAGCATTAGGTCAAAGAGCCGCCGCGCTCATTTTAGGGTTTCCCGCCGTGGAATCCCTAACTTAACCTAATTTAACCCTAAGTACAACTTAACATTTCAACGTAGAGATTTGGAGTTTCTACACTCCACGTAAGCGTGTCCTTAAGATGCGTTTATTCCCTTGAGACCTTGACCACAGTCAAGAAGTCTCTAACCTCCCTTTTGAGGGGAACTACGATTACTCTGATTCCACTCCCGTAAGGATACGTAGGCACAAGATGCGATGTCTTGCCGAGTAAACTTAGAATTAACCCCTTAGGTTTATTTTCTCACTTTTAATCCCATTGTACATATACCTTAAGCAAATGAATAAAGCAAATAGTAAACATTTGAACAAAAGGTTCCTGTAGAGTACTACAGAAGTTTAGGGTGCTAGTACCTTCCCTAAATTTAACCAACCCCCGAACCCTAGATCTTTCCCCGCATTGTGTTTACGATGCAAAAATAGGTTTTCCCTCTTTTGACCTTTTCCTTCGGATAAATCAAAGAGCGGTTGTGAACTGAATTGCGATTCAAACTCATTAATAGTTTGTGATCCTATTTCCACCGCAACAGAAAATGGCGACTTCACTGGGGACTAACTTTAACTTTTGAGGGTTATCCCTAACTTGTTCATATTTATTACTATCTGTGTTATTATTCATTTGCATGTATATATTTGTGCTTTGATTGTGGGACTATTCCTTGTGCTGTGAGATAGGTCCTAACCCGGATCTAGTGTACCTTAGGTAAATGGCAATAGACCAAGGAAACTGTACGACGTATATCGATACGGTTGATCTGGTGGCCATAGTTAGTGCGACTTCTTGGTTGGTGCTTATATTCCTTAAGTCAAGTTGAGGATAATATTGAGGCTGCCATATGTTGTCAATGCACTAACTGACGTTTAGAACCCTATTTAACTCATCTTGGCCTTTAGAAAGTAGTGAGGTAACCGGCTTTGGTGCAGACTAAAGTTGGTTGACACTCGATACTACGCTCATTGAGATCTTAAACTTGGAGGGTTTTGGTTGGCAAGTAAGTTGCCTTCTGAACAACCACCCTTGTGAAGGATCAATGATATTGAGATCCCTTAGAACCTGGTTACTTTTGTAGGACAGGATGAACCATCTAACTTCAGGGGAGGGTATTTGCCTTTGAACCTCGTGCAAGCTTTTAACCTAGGACCTTGTGTGTTTCCATGCATTGCATCCATAAACCATCTCATCGCATTGTATTTCATGGAGTTCAAACATCATTTATGGATATCGCGGGATACCATAAATAAAAAAAAAATATAAAATGAAAAAAACAAGAAAAAAAAGATTTCCTTGGTACCCCACGACATTCGTAAATGCGTTGAATTCCATGAAACCTTCATTTACATTCACATTTAGCATCATACTTTTGCATTACATGTGTCTCCCGATTTCTCACACTCGGTTCTCTCACCTTCCAGTTTCGTCACCCTGAGTTCTCGGCACCAGTACAACACCAGAGCTCAAACTCGGAAAAGAATGGAGGATCAGGCAAAAGAGATTGATCGCCTTAGCAATGAACTTGAAGACCTTCGAGGGGGTATGGGGCGTATGATGGAGTTGTTACATGTCATGAATGCTAAGATGGATACCCAGCCCACTGTTGTTTCTGAGATTACCGGCATTACTGTGGACCCTTCACCAAGTGTGACTGTAGCAAAGGACCCACCTTATGGTCTTGCTCCCGGTTTTGTGCCTCCTCAAGCCACTGTCCCGATTAATCAACCTGTTCAGCAAGCCGCGCCCTTGTTTTCTGAAGTTACTAGGGGGGCTCCTATCTTTGCACCACCTGTTGTACACACTCGTGCGCAACCGTACTTCAATGAGACAGTTTTTGATGATCTTGATGAGAATGTTGAGGGTTATGAGAAACATGATAAGCTTCGTGAGGAAGTAAACACTATCGTCCAGAGATTGAAAAAGGTAGAGGGTGATCAAATTTTTGGGACTGCTGCAAGAGATGTTTGTTTGGTCTCAGGATTGGTTATTCCCCCGAAGTTCAAAACTCCGAACTTCAATCGTTATGAAGGTGCCACCTGTCCTAAGAGTCATCTGATCATGTATTATCGCAAAATGGCTGCCCATGTTGAGAATGATAAACTGATGATTCATTGCTTCCAAGACAGTTTGAAGGGTGCTTCTTCCAAGTGGTATTTAACTTTGGACCAATCCCGCGTTAAGAGCTTTCAGGATTTGTTTGACGCTTTCATCAAACACTACAAGTACAATATGGATCTGGCTCCTGACAGAAGACAGTTGCTGAGTATGTCACAAAATAATTCTGAGTCATTCAAAGAGTACGCTCAAAGGTGGAGAGAGACTGCTTCACAGGTAGAACCTCCTTTGACCGAGAAAGAGTTAGCTGATTGGTTTGTCGACACGGTCCGTCCAGAATTTTACGAAAGAATGGTGGGTAGTGTGACTTCAAATTTCTCCGACATCGTTGCTGTGGGTGTCAAGATTGAATTGGGCATGAAGAGTGGTAAAATGACAAATAATCATGGCGCTTCTAAGGATCAGCCGAAGAAACCTCCGTATAGTTCCCAGAAAAAGAAGGAGAGTGAGACTAATGCTATATCCTCCGGTAGACCAAGGGAACGCTCTTATCGGCATCCGCAAGGTTATGCTCAACCTCAAGGGTACCCAGTCCAATATGCTCAACAACCCTATGTGGCAGCTATTACACCTTCTTTCAATCAACAGGTTCCCATGTATCAACCTGTGCAATAACCTCCTGTTTATCCGCCTCCTGTCAACTACCTACAGGCGCCCAATACTCCTGCTCCTCAACAGCCAAAGAGTCCGGCTCCTCGCCAGAATGTTCCGAACAGAAGAACGTATAAACCTTGTCCGCCGATCCCGATGACTTTTACCGAGTTGTATCCCTCTTTGGTCAAACAGGGTCTCATCACTACTCGGGCTTTGGGTCCGCCTCCTAATCCTCTACCCGCCAATTACAACGCCGCCGCTCATTGTTTATTTCATGAGGGTGCGCCTGGTCATGATCTGGAGAATTGTTATGCTCTCAAAAATATTGTTAGAGATTTATTGGAAAAGAAGATTTTATCATTCGAAGATCCTCAACCAAATGTTAAGAAGAACCCTTTTCCTAACCATGAGAGTGTCAATGCCGTTAGTGTTGATTCGGGGGATGGTTATGCCCTTGACGTTGAACAGATTAAGACCCCTCTCAAATTGTTCCATTCAAAACTGTTTGAAGCTGGTTTAGTAGATACTTCCCACGTTGCATGTGTAAGTTGTGAAGCCAGTACTAAGGGTTGTGTGGTGGTTCAGAATGATGTTCAGAGATTAATTAATGAGGGTGTTTTACAAGTGACAAGCCAAGCCAAGAAGGATGTAGTCGCCGTGGTTGAGCCCGTCTTCCATCAGCCTGAATCAAAGGGTAAGGTACCAGCGTTTAATCTATCAGGGGCAGGCTCCGCCAACCTCGTGTTCGATATACCGAGGTCGCATATCCCTGAAGTGAATCAGCCTAAGCCTATAGTTATTCGAAGACCGAGTCCATTTCCTTTCAGTGATCCTAAAGCCGTGCCTTGGAAGTACGACGTAACGATGATTGACAAGGAGTCTGGGAAGGTTATTCCAAATGAAGAGGTTAAGGGCACAGTGACCAATATCGCAGAGGTAAGCAGGATGACTCGCAGCGGTCGCGTGTATACTCCCTGTTCTAATGAGGATCCACCTAAGGAGATCACTAGTATCCCAGTGCCTGCCAAAGACAAAGGTAAGGGAGCCGTTACGAATGATGAAGATGCTGAGTTTTTGAGGATCATCAAGAAAAGTGACTATAAAGTTATCGATCAACTTCATCAGACTCCTTCCAAGATCTCAATTCTATCTCTGTTAATGAATTCACCCGCTCATAGGATGGCCTTGCAGAAGGTTTTGACTCAAGCACATGTGGATCAAGATATTAGCACCAGTCGGTTTGATAGTGTGATTGCCAATTTGACCGCCTGTAACACTCTCAGTTTCAGCAATGAAGAGTTACCGAAGGAGGGTCCGAACCATAATCGTGCTTTACATATATCGGTAAAATGTCAAGAGGACAATTTAGCGAGAGTGCTAGTGGGCACCGGTTCTTCTCTGAATGTTCTACCCAAGAGGGTTCTTGATAAGTTGGCTTGTAAAGAGACTGTGTTGAAACCTACTCCTTTGGTCGTCAAGGCTTTCGATGGCTCTCGCCGGTCGGTAATGGGGGAGGTTGAGCTTCCTATCCTGATTGGTCCGCAAGTTTTTAATATCACGTTTCAAGTCATGGACATTAATCCCAACTACAGGTGTTTACTCGGAAGGCCGTGGATTCATGTCGCTGGGGCAGTGACCTCAACGTTACATCAAAGGATGAAGTTCGTGATCGAGGGAAAGTTGGTTATTATACACGGTGAGGAAGATCTGATGGTCAGTAACCTGTCTTCTTTCCGTTACATCGAGGCCGATGAGAATGCTTTAGACATCTCCTTTCAAGCACTTGAGATCGCCAATGCTGTTCTACTGGAAGTCGAAGAGACAGTGGGTCAGGGTAATCCATCTTTTGCATCTCTGAAGAGTACCAAATCAACAATTGACAGGGGCATTCCTGAAGGTTGGGGAGAGGTAATTGATGTCAAGACCAAGACTGATCGCTCTGGGTTGGGTTACAAACCAACTCAGAATGGAGCTGCCACAACCGTCGAAGGGCGTCCGAAGGTTATCCAAGAAGTATTTGTCAGCGGAGGCTTCCAAGTCAATGCCATCAGTGAATGTGAGAGAAATGAAGAGCTGAGCAACCTGGTGTTTAAGGGTGATGCAGTTTTGAACAACTGGGAGGCCGTAGAGATCCCTGTTATTTTTCCCTTGTCAAAGTAATTGTTTTTTAAGTTTCATTTACATTTTCAAATAAAAATCTGTAGCTCTGCCCAAGGCTATAGGGTTGTTTTGTCGGGCCACCTTTCATTTCTAAAAAGATATTAATAAAAGCATTTTGTTCAATTCCACTTTGTTCATCCGCGTTTTTTTCGTTTTCACCTTTAAAAATGAAATTGGCGACCTTTCTTCCGAAAATAAAAAATAAAAAAACAGCATTTCATTCTTACATGTCTTCGAGCATTTTAATTAAGTAAGCCTTCCATCATGCAGAGATATCGTAAACCTTGTTGGATCCAATGACTTTACTGACACTCCTGACTGGGATGCACCCATCAATCAAGCTGAGGACGAGGGTGAAGAGGATTTTGAAATACCCGCGGAACTGACAAGATTGATTGAGTACGAGTACACAGAGCTTCAACCGCATAAAGAGCAGGTGGACCTAATTAACCTCAGTACAGAGGAGAGCAGGAAAGAGGTCAAGATTGGTGCAATGCTTGGGATGGAGATTAGGCCAAGGTTGATTGAGTTGTTAAAAGAGTATATTGATGTGTTTGCGTGGTCGTATCAAGATATGCCGAGCCTAGACACGGACATTGTTGTTCACAAGTTGCCGCTTAAGCCAGATTGTCCGCCTATCAAGCAAAAGCTTCGAAGAACGAGACCCGACATGGCTTTGAAGATTCGAGATGAGGTTAAAAAGCAGTTGGATGCAGGATTCTTGGCAGTCGCAAAATATCCAGATTGGGTTGCCAACATTGTGCCAGTACCTAAGAAGGACGGTAAGGTTAGGATGTGTGTGGATTACAGGGACCTGAACAAAGCAAGTCCGAAAGACGATTTCCCTCTGCCACATATTGATACACTGGTAGACAATACGGCCAGTTTTGCGTTGTTTTCATTTATGGATGGTTTCTCCGGCTATAATCAGATCAAGATGGATCCCGATGATCGAGAGAAGACTACTTTCATTACTCCTTGGGGAACCTTCTGCTACAAAGTCATGCCCTTCGGTTTAAAGAATGCAGGGGCAACTTACCAACGTGCTATGACCACTCTTTTTCATGATATGATGCACAAAGAAATTGAGGTGTATGTGGACGACATGATAGCCAAATCTCAGAGTGAAGAGGAGCATTTAGGCCATTTGGTGAAGCTGTTTGAACGACTCAGGAAATATCAGTTGAAATTGAATCCTGCAAAATGTACCTTCGGTGTCAGATCCGGAAAATTGCTTGGTTTCATTGTCAGCCAGCGAGGGATTGAGGTGGATCCTGACAAAGTCCGAGCCATTCAAGATATGTCGGCTCCGCAAACCGAGACGCAAGTTAGGGGTTTTCTGGGACGTCTGAATTACATTTCCAGGTTTATCTTTAATATGACCGCTACTTGTGAGCCGATATTCAAGTTACTTTGCAAGGGGCAGACAGTTGAGTGGAACCCTGATTGCCAGAAAGCGTTCGAGAAGATTAAGGGTTATTTGCAAAATCCCCCTATTCTGATCCCGCCCGTACCTGGAAGACCGTTGTTTATGTACCTTACTGTTCTCGAGAAGTCTATGGGTTGTGTGCTTGGACAACATGATGAGACTGGGAAAAAGGAACATGCAATTTATTACCTGAGCAAGAAGTTTACCGATTGCGAAAACAGATACTCACCATTGGAGAAAACTTGTTGTGCATTGGCATGGGCCGCTAAGCGCCTTCGGCAGTATATGGTCTGTCATACCACTCTATTGATTTCTAAAATGGATCCAATCAAGTATATTTTTGAAAAACCTGCTCAAACCGGGAGGCTAGCCCGTTGGCATATGCTGTTATCCGAATATGACATCCAGTATGTACCCCAGAAGGCGATTAAGGGTAGTATTTTATCTGATTATCTTGCAGACCAGCCAGTAGAAGATTATGAACCTCTTAAGCTCGATTTTCCTGATGAGGATATATTGTTGATTAAAAGAGATTGTGAAGAGCCAGATCCGAGCGAAGGTCCAGAACCAGGTCTTTGGTGGAAGATGATGTTTGATGGTTCCTCAAATTTCAATGGGCACGGTATAGGCGCCGTTTTGATGAATCCAAAGGGTGGATTTACTCCATTTACAGCAAGGTTGGACTTTGAGTGTACTAATAATGTCGCAGAATATGAAGCATGTATCCTCGGCCTCGAGGCGGCGATTCACCTCCGAATCAAACTTCTTAAAGTAAGTGGTGACTCAGCTTTGGTTATTTACCAAGTACAAGGCAAATGGGAAACGAAGAATGAGAAGTTAATCCCTTATAAAGACTATATTATTGAGCTAATCAAGTATTTCGACGAGATAGAATTCGAGCATGTTCCTAGATCCGAGAATCACGTAGCTGATGCATTAGCCATGTTAGCATCTATGTGGAAGGTTAAATTCGTTAATGAAGCACCTCTTATCCATATTGAGCGCAAGGTTGAGCCCGCTTACTGTCAGTTGGTCGAAGAAGTTGAGGTGGATGAAAAGCCTTGGTTTCATGATATCAAGAACTATCTCGTCAAGCAGGAATATCCCGATGGTGCTACTGGTCTGGACAAAAAGACATTGAGAAGATTGGCGTCCAAATTCTTTATCAGTAATGATGTGTTGTACAAGAGAAATCACGACATGGTCCTACTCAGATGCGTTGATAAACGGGAAGCGGACATGTTATTGCAGGAAATTCATGAGGGGACCTTCGGAACTCATGCCAATGGTTATGCTATGTCCAAGAAAATGTTAAGGGCGGGGTATTATTGGTTAACCATGGAAGCTGACTGCATCCAATACGCTAGGAAATGCCATAAGTGCCAAATTTATGCTGATAAAATACACGTACCTCCGTCACCGTTGAATGTTTTGTCTTCACCATGTCCGTTCTCTATGTGGGGCATTGACATGATTGGGGCAATCGAGCCGAAAGCTTCTAATGGACATCGTTTTATCCTTGTTGCCATTGATTATTTCACCAAATGGGTAGAGGCTGCCTCCTACACCAACGTGACCAAGCAAGTGGTCGCCCGCTTCATCAGGAAAGAAATCATCTACCGTTATGGAGTCCCAAGCCGGATAATAACTGACAATGGCACCAATCTGAACAACAAGACTATGAAAGAGTTGTGTGATAGTTTCAAGATCACTCACCATAACTCTTCTCCGTACCGTCCTAAGATGAATGGAGCCGTTGAAGCTGCAAATAAGAATATCAAGAAGATCCTGCAAAAGATGGTTGTGACTTACAAAGATTGGCATGAGATGTTACCGTTTGCTTTGCATGGATACAGAACCTCAGTGAGAACTTCGACAGGGGCAACACCTTTCTCATTGGTGTATGGAATGGACGCCGTGCTCCCCATCGAAGTAGAGATACCTTCGCTAAGAGTGTTAATGGAAGCTGAACTTGAGGAAGCTGAGTGGGTTCAAGACAGATTGGATCAGTTGAATCTCATTGACGAGAAGCGTTTGACAGCCATGTGCCATGGGCAGTTATATCAGAAGCGGATGAAAAGAGCGTTTGATAAGAAGATTCGTATCCGTGAGTTCCGTCAAGGAGAGCTCGTACTCAAAAAGATCTTACCAGTACATAAAGATATGCGTGGAAAGTGGATGCCCAATTATGAAGGCCCATTCGTTGTAAAGACTGTCTTCTCCGGAGGGTCTCTAATACTTACGACAATGGACGGTGAAGAACTAGCACATCCCGTGAATTCTGATGCAGTCCGAAAATATTATGCCTAAAAACCCGCTAAGTCGAAAACCTGCAAAAGGCGACTTAGGCAAAAGTAAGGGTTGAAAAAAATAATAATAATAAAAAGCTCGCTAAGACGAAAACCCGAAAGGGCGGCTTAGGCAAAAAAGAGCGTCCCGGTGGATTGAAAACCCGAAAGGGCGGTCCAGGCAAAAGTTAGGGACAAAGGCATTTCATTGCATCAGAAGACACTGATTATCTCATAAGAGCCATGTTTCAGTTTCTTTCATCCTTGCCCAAAGCAGGATTCTGGGTTAGTCTTAGTTATTAGTGTCAGTAGGTGTTATTGGATTCGATGTAACCTTTTCCCATGTTGCCAATTTCAAAATGTAATCATCTGTGGAGCTCTGCCTTCAGCAAGCTATCACCCTTTAATAAAAGATACCATCTCGTTACTTACATTCCTTGGTGCATTGCTCTTTATTTTCTATTGTTATGCAAAATGCGTTTATTCTTAAAATTTGAAAATGAAAGGTGCATTGTAGATTTTTCAAAACTATTTTTCAAAAAACAAAACAAAATTGAAATGAAATAAATTACTTTGACTAGTGGAAATTCCGACAGGATCTCTTCATTCCCCGGAAATATCATTATTGCAGAAACACTTTCAAACCATTGCCCAGTGATAGTCCCCAGAGAGACTATAAGCTGACAACTTCTTCTTGGGGTAACTTAAAAGTGTCCCTCAGGTTTTCTTCTCCCCATATGAAGACGTGATACTGTACACCCAAGCAGATTATCTTCTCCCCAGAGAATTCAGAACTTTGAAACCAGACTTGGTTCTACCATTGATCTTTCTTGCCCATGATTGACGTATTGGTTGCAGAGAACGCAGGGTATTTCCGTCGAGATGTTTATTTCATCTCTCGTCCTGTCTCTAGTCTGTTTCGTCAGCATACGCAGGGGCATAAGCATCACATGCCTATGTCATATATTCATTTCACATACTCATTACATACTCATTTCATAACATCCTGCATATTTGACTACATACATAGACATTAACATACATTCACATATGCGTTAGCATTCACAGGTTCATTGCGTCTCTATCCTTGGTCGTTACCGCCGAGTAACTGGGTTCGTCCATCCTCTCCAAATAGATTGTCAGCCCTAAGCATAAAATACATAGGTGTTTCCAGTTTCCCCACAGAGATCGATCCTCGTGGATGACGGTTACTTCAGCTATCTTTCCTCGTCAGGATAAGATATCTACCCTTCGAGATCATTCCCTCGATGGAGTCTTGATTACCAGTCTTCTTTCTAGCTCGATCCTAGATTGAATCTCAGTCTTGTCGGTCGTCGAGCCCAACCGGACGTGCATTTATTTTGCATCATCTAAAGGTTTTCACCATACCATGACAGATACGCGACTATCTCGCTTGAGAAGTTTATCACTGTACCCGGACGTGCATTTATTTTGCACCGTCTTTCAACTACAATCCTTTACAGATACACGCCAGTTCGCGCCGGAAAATATATCAGTACAACCCTTTACACTTTACATTTTACAGCACCACATACGACATTTCTCACCTAAGAAGTCGATCATATCCTCGTGATGACTCGCAGCAAATGGCCATCTCCATGGAGCAGTTGGGCTTCCATTTACCTGCCGTCTTGAGGTTTGAACCAAATCGTATCCAGGAGAGCACGATCTTGAGTTACGGGGAGGTTTGAGCAGTTTCACATTCAGGAGAGCACGATTCTGAAGTTATGAAGAAGTTCATTTATCCTTTAGTAAAAGAAGGAGCGGAATCATATTCAGGAGAGCACGATTCTGAGTTATGAGGAAGTTCAGTTGGCCATTTTTCAGGAGAGCACGATTCTGAAGAATGAAGAAATTTCAGGAGCCGAATCATATTCAGGAGAGCACGATTCTGAGTTATGAGGAAGTTCGACTATCCAGTTTCATATTCAGGAGAGCACGATTCTGAAGTATGAGCATATTCAGTCATCCAGTTTCATATTCAGGAGAGCACGATTCTGAAGTATGAGTATATTCAGTCACCCGGTTTCATATTCAGGAGAGCACGATTCCGAAGTATGAAGAAGTTCAGTTTACCCGTTTCATGTTCAGGAGAGCACGATCTTGAAGCAGTCTATTTATCCTTCAGTAAGAAAAACTCAGAATCGTATTCCAGGCGCCGACCTTAAAATGCGAGAAGATTTATTTATCAGATAAGCAGCATCCTCTTTATTTAAGTGCTTATCCATTTTGGCACATAAGTCCCTTCCAACGATGAGTGACAGTTCTCCCGCGAGAAGCTTATCAGGGCACTTCCCATCAAAGTCCATTTATTTTGGCATACAGTCGGTCTTTACCCTATATATTTGCTACGGAGTTCCGAAAAGTCCGTTTGATCTTGTCACGAGGGGTAGTTTACAGAAGCTTGGATGTTATTCCTTGCTCAATGCTCCAGCATTCTGTAATCGATCTTACAATCGTACGTGATCCAGTTTTATTTTTAGATTCCCCAGTGGGGGCCGTCTCATAGGTACCATCTCCATTCGAGGATCTCGTTCCTTTTCTAAAAGTGACAATTGGTCATTCGCACCAGTTGACTATCATTTTTAGAATTCCCCAGTGATATACTGTGTCTCAGCGCGTCATTTTCCCCAGTGTGTTTCTTCTCGTGGCGTATGTCCCAGTGTCGTCATGTCCATCGGCATTTTCACATTCATTATTCCAGCATACGCATCATATCATAGTCATGGCATCATCTGCATTAAGTCGTTCCAGTTTTGTCCATAGCATTGCCTATCGTCGCATATAAGGACAAAATTTTCGGTTATCTATATTTAAATCTCTCCACCACGATTCCTCGAGTCTCTGTCACTCAAATCGTCCGGTGTAGCTATTTAAATAGGGGCAACTGTAATACCCCAAATTTTACCCTTACATTTAGTCAGTTCATTTCACATAGCATTTCATTTTGCATCCATTAATCACTAACCAATCATATGAGTGCGTTTTATTTCAGGAATTACCACAGGGGCATTTTGGTCATTTCACGTGGAGTCTGTAATTTTGAGACAAGTGGGACAGTATTCCTGAGAGGAAGCAGATACTGCTAAGGTTATTTGGAAAGCAGGGACTCAGTTTGAGTTTTGGTCAGATTTAATCCGGTTACGGTAAGCAGTCAATTAATATAAAGAGAAGGGATCTCATTCATAATATTGTCCAATACAAAAAGGGAAATGAGTTTAGATATTTGTGAATATCATTCGTGAATATTTATAATTTACAACTAAGAGGTGAGTTTAAATATTTTTGAAGCTTTATTCATAAGTATTTGCAATTTACATCTAAGGAGTGAATTTAAATAATTTTCGAATTATTATTTACAAATAAGAAGTGAATAAATATTTTTGAACTTTATTTCATAAATATTTAGTTTACAATGGAAATGGATAAATAATTTTGAACTTTATACCCACTGGTTTACAAAAAGATTCATTACATTGGCTATCTATTCTAAAAAAGTTCTAAGTCCTAAGCTTCTAAGTGTTCTTCATAATCTTCCTCCTTTGAGTCCTTCATGAAGCTCCGGTTACCTGAAAAGAGCCAAAGAAAACAAAACAGAAGAAAAAGGAAAGTGTTAGAAGATTGTTTGACACTCTCAGAACATTATCATCATCGAGTGTCGGGAGGGTACGACTAAAGCCGCATCCTACTCCCGTTACCAATCTGAGCCACCGGCGTCAGATCAGGTAGTTATTGTTCTTATCGTAAGGGACATCCGAGAGATAGAGAAAATAAAAGAAGTGGGGCTGATTCGTTTTGCCACGATTGGATTTCCAGACTGATACGAGAATAAGGCAACATAGGCAAGTTTTGATTCAGACCCGGATGCCGGCAGGTCTGAGTCACTTTGATTTCAAAACTTCCAATATCTGAAAAAACATAAGCATCATCAGAACTCAAAGCATAAAACACAACTAGTAAGGGGTGCGCGCCAATACAGGTAGGAATAGCCACCAAAAGAAACAAATCTGTACCAAACAGAATGGAAATCAAGTCCACAGCAGAACAAGAGAAACCAAAATATGGTATCAAGCTGCATCAGTTCTGAACCATGTGCAGAAGAATGAGACACACAACAAACAGGCAACAAAATCATAGAACCAATATCAACTACAGCAAACCAAGAGAAGCAACACGAATCACAACCTGCAATAACAGGGTAGTATCAGCTGTAAGCATCACAGTGCAACAACAACAAGTTTTTCACATCAACAATATCAGCTACGAGCAAGCATCATTCGCAAGCACCAACATTACAACATTAGCCTCTAAGAAACGGTTCAGATTCAAGAATCATCATCACCGTTTCAAGCAATTTCTGAGCTACAAACCATAGCAGCAACAGACATCAGTTGCAAACAACAACACAGCGAGCAACACCAGTTCAACATCTGCAGTCACAAACAGGTAGCAAGTGAGGCGAGCTACAACAACGCCTATTAGAAGAATTAAGAAGGATGATTCAGTTTATCACGAAGCAGTTCAGATGGAATCAGAATAAAAATCCAGACGAAACAGATATACGGCAAAATCACAGGGGTAGCCACAAACAAACAAGTACACGGCCCAGCTCAACATAATAGCCAATCATCCCCACCAATTCAATCAGAAGCAGTAACATAAGCAAAACTAGGATTGTAGCGTACTACTCCAAATGGTTCAGACTCATCGTCATCATTACCGCGTACCCGTCTCGGCAGCTAAGACCAACACAACATCAAGCTCTCTCTGAAAGAAAAAGAGGAAAAGAATCTGAGCTGCATCAAAGAAACAAATCAATCAACAAAGTGAATCAGTTCGAGATCGATAACAGAGCAGAAAAACGAATCCTTCAAGGAATTCTGTGAATCAAAATCAGATATCAATCAATCCAATCTGAAAGCAAATCATATCAGAAAAACAATAGAAAGATTTTGATTCCCAATCTGAATCAATCAAACAAATCAGTCCAAAAACAAATCAGTTCGAAATCAAGCAAATCAGTTCGAATTAATTCAGATATCCAACAGGTCAACAGAAATCCAAAGGCAATCCAATCCATCTGCAAAAATCCAACAAAATCGAATCAATCTAGGAATTCTGGAAAAGGAAGGAGTAGGGCAAACTGTATCAGAGAAAAACAGAAAACAAATTTGACATCGAATCAGGGATGGAATTAAATCGTATCAAGTGAATCAGAATCATATCAAGAGAAATCCCAATCAAATCCTAAGAGGGGAAATAGGATTCAATCATGTATCAGCAAGAACCAAATCGTATCCCATTGGAATGTATTTCGAATCAATCAACGAACTAGTGTCAAATCCATACCAGAAAAATGAATAAGATCCCAATCATCTCAGAAAGCATCGCACTCAATCTGGAAAATCAAAATCAAATCACATCAACACGAAATCAAATCTCAGAGCAATACAAATCCAATACAGATTGGAAGCCCAAAAAGCAAAGCGTATATAAAGAGAGAGATACAACCTGATACAAGAGGAGGAGAAATCGCGTACGAACCCTAACTGGAGGGCCAAGAAAAATCACCAAACGAGAAACCCTAACGACCGCGATATCAGAAGAAGAAGAAGAAGTTTTCCACCAAAGTCATCACACGAAGGACCGCCGGCGCCGTTTAACCAAACGACGAGCAATCAATCGCTTCAGCCTCAGAATCTCTTCATCATCGGCCGTTTTCGCTTTAAAAGTAAGCCATGGGATGTTTTTCATCACAGATTTCATGTTTTGTTTCAGGAATGAGGAAGATCAGAGGGAATCGCGGCGAGAGAGAAGAAGAATGAAGTGTAAATGGCGCCGCGAAAGACCAAAGGGTTCTGAAACCCTAAACGTCTTGCAATCAATTATCTCAAACCGGGTTGGGTCCGGAGGTAATGACCGGCCCAACCCTTTTATGTTTTTATTTTCTTTTTCTTTTTTAATTTAATTATCAAATTTTAAAAAAATATTTAGGTTGTTTTTTTTTAAATAGTAAAAATTAAATTCTTTTTAAGTATTAAAAACTAAAAACATTTTTTTTTTAAGTATTAAAATAAAAAACATTTTTTGTTAAAATATTAAAATTAAAACATTTTTTTTTAAAATATTAAAATCAAGAGAAAATATTTTTAAAAAAAAAAAGATTAAGATCTTCTTTTTCTATTTATTCATTATCAAGTAAGAAAAAATTAAGCTTAGACTCATATTAAGCTTCTCATAAAATAAGAAACCACAAAAAAAACGTCTCATAGCCTCATGCTTCTGTTTTCATAATTGTGTTTACTAACCTAGTTCGTTCACTGTGCAGCTTACCATGTTGTTTCTTTATATTCGCATTCTTAAAATTGAATTGTATCATACTGTTGTAACTGTTTCTCCTCTGTAACCTTGCGAATCTTAACAATCGCATTTACGTTTCCGCATTTAAAAGTCTGCATAATTCAATTATCTCACACACTCATCGAATATTACAATCACACTACACACATCCGAAGGTTAGGTCTAGCTTTTGGCCGCCGCGCCAATAGTCCTCAACTTCAAACCCTTTCACCTTTTCAAACCCTAATTTTCACAAATGCCTCGCTGCAGGCAAGATTATAATTTTGGCCCTTAGCATTAGGTCAAAGAGCCGCCGCGCTCATTTTAGGGTTTCCCGCCGCGGAATCCCTAACTTAACCTAATTTAACCCTAAGTACAACTTAACATTTCAACGTAGAGATTTGGAGTTTCTACACTCCACGTAAGCGTGTCCTTAAGATGCGTTTATTCCCCTTGAGACCTTGACCACAGTCAAGAAGTCTCTAACCTCCCTTTTGAGGGGAACTACGATTACTCTGATTCCACTCCCGTAAGGATACGTAGGCACAAGATGCGATGTCTTGCCGAGTAAACTTAGAATTAACCCCTTAGGTTTATTTTCTCACTTTTAATCCCATTGTACATATACCTTAAGCAAATGAATAAAGCAAATAGTAAACATTTGAACAAAAGCAAAAGGTTCCTGTAGAGTACTACAGAAGTTTAGGGTGCTAGTACCTTCCCTAAATTTAACCAACCCCCGAACCCTAGATCTTTCCCCGCATTGTGTTTACGATGCAAAAATAGGTTTTCCCTCTTTTGACCTTTTCCTTCGGATAAATCAAAGAGCGGTTGTGAACTGAATTGCGATTCAAACTAATTAATAGTTTGTGATCCTATTTCCACCGCAACAATCACCCACATCTCAACATTTAGAATAAAAGCGGAAACATCTAAACATTGAATAACATCAAAATATATACATATACATATATTTATATATCATCCAGTTTGATTCACAACATAATCCATGTTAACATAAACATTCGATATCAAGATACATATACAACGTATCACAAAAGAATCATGCTACTCCTAGCTACCCGGTGATACATATTAGAGCCGACCGACCAAAAAGAATGAAGACTTGCTTCACAAAAAGAAAGTCCAGCAACCTATTCTGCAATGCCTCATAGAGCACCAGAAAACAGCAGAAGGGTGAGAAATATTATCATAATAATCAATGCATATAATTATATATCTATATACATTCATAGAATACACATATTCCATATTCTCACCACAATTCATCACAATTCATCATATACATCACAATGCATATATATACACACAACTAAGCATATTCATCAATCATGCTTCTACAATTTACACCATTTCCACATAAACATTTACCATTATGTTTATTCACAAATCACAATTATAATTATGATAAATGCAACTCATAGAGACCGACTCACGACTCTATGCAGATGCAGATGCGGTACTGACCCAATCATCATCAAGTTCACTCAGGAACTTATTAGAACCATTGCTCGCACCTCACCTAGGCACACAATGTTCATCCATCTCTCACACCTCACATGGGCACACAAATGTTCAGCAGATTCTCCTAGGAATCAAATATTATTCAGCAGATTCTCCTAGGAATAATTTATCATTCAGCAGATTCTCCTAGGAATCAATTATCATTCAGCAGATTCTCCTAGGAATCAATTATCATTCAGCAGATTCTCCTAGGAATCAAACAGCACAAGAATGTATATCATGATGCTTCACATGCAAAATTACTCCATACACTTCTTCAAATGCATACATATTCATAATGTCTTCATGCATTTTCATCTCATCTAATCTCATACAATCATCATACATTCACAATGTATATTCCATAATACATATTCATCATTCATCACATACTAGCACATGTAATCTATGCATTCATAATATATATATATATATATATATATATATATATATATATATATATATATATATATATATATATATATATATATATATATATATATATATATATATATATATATATATATATATATATATATATATATATATATTCCATTATATATATATATATATATATATATATATATATATATATATATATATATATATATATATATATATATATATATATATATATATATATATATATATATATATATATATATATATATATATATATATATATATTCATCATTCATCACATACCATTTCATACAAGGTATATACATTCACATCCATCCCATCATGCATCTATGTTTAATTTAGATAATGCATATAATTGCCAAACGGCCACAATTCACAATCTATTCCATAATCTAGGATTCACGTCATACGGCTACCGAACGCCCTAATTATTTACGCCTCACTTACTTAAAATAACTAATCTCGATTAATTGGCTAAAAGTCGGCTAAAAATAATATTTATTTTCACAAAGTTATAGAACATATTATTAGCTTCAGTTTCATATAAAGAACGACAAAATCCGATAAACGGTGAAGAAGTTATGAATTTTCGAAGTTTTGAAAAATAATATTTTCTCACACTTACAGTTTTAATCGGTTAACGTATATGGTTAACCGGTTAACACCTCCGAAAACTCAATTTTTAGGCCCCCAACACTGTGTTAATCGGTTAACGTATATGGTTAACCGGTTAACACCTGAAAAACTCAGAAAAACAGCTACGGGTTTGCACCAAAAACCCGACCGATTTAATTATTTTCTCCCGATTAAATACCTACTCATCATTACCAATCATTTAGTAACAATTTGGGACCATAAAACGTAAATTCTACGACTTATGATTTTCATCCAAAATCTTAACCTCCAATTGACGAAAAATGTCAAAACTTACAAAATCACCCGATTAAATTCCCACAAGCTCCAGTAGTCTTAGCCTAACATTTCTCGACTAATTTACATCACTTATTCCAACTTCTAACCGTTAAAACCTCGATTTCTAACGATTAATCCATTTCGACCTAAAAATGGAAAATGCACAAAAACACCCAAACAATCCAAACAATCCATACATAATCACATACATTGACAAGATAATAATATTTCACACCCTTACCCGATTAATCGAAAGCTTAGCAGTTGATCTTGATGAATCTAGGTGTTTCTTCTCTTTCTCCTTTTTTCTCTTCTCCTTTCTTCTTTCCTTTCCTTTTCTTTCTATTTTCCTCCTTCTCTTTTCTCTCTTCTTTCCACTTATACCTCTTTCCTTCTATTTATATTTCTTTTATATTTCTTTCCTCACTATTAAATGTAAAATGACCAAAATACCCTCCAATTTAATTTTACCCAAAAACTCTTAAATTCGGTAAAATAGCACAATATGTACACTTATCATATTAAGACATAATTTCCACAATAATAATAATAATCACCCAATTAAATCAAAAGACTCAACAAAAATGGGGAAATCCGAATCGAGACGTTACACATATCGCCCAAAGGGCATACGCTAAACACTCTAGATAGTGTGAGAGGAGGGGCCCCAACTATCATTCCTCAAGTACTTAAGGCTCATAGCGTACAACAAGTGTTAACCTTTATTAAGTGTCTTATGAAGTTATTAGATGAGAAGACATAAACTCTAAGGGGAAACTAATCAACCCTAACGTTATCATGCAAAATGCTCCTAATGTTGAGATTATGAGGGGAAGAATCTATCCTTATGTTATCATACAAAGGATTGAATACCTAATGTCTCTCCTACTCCCATCTTAAACAGAGGGACTAGGAATCCTAAGGGATCATGCCAAAAGACCAAGTAAACAACAGATAATTCAATCACAGATGAAATGGAGAATAAGAAGAAGTTGACTTAAACAAGTCAAAATTAATGCAAATATGATATACAAAGACGCAAAGATGAGATGTAAGATTCAAATGATGCAACTAAGACTCAAACACAAACAAGTTGACTTAAACAAGTCAAGAATAGTGAGATTAAAAGGGAGAAGTAACAACTCCTACAACCATTCAGACATCCATCACTCAAACAAATGCTAAACACAAAACAAGGGCAAATGGCCATGATCAAAAAGAAGATGGGAGAAAGAAGCTTGGGCAGCAAGCACAATGTAAATTATCTCAACCAACATCTCACATTGATCATGAAGAAGAAAAGGGCAAACAAGTGCAAGAAGTGATCCTTCATCAAAGACAAGCTCAAAACAAAAACATGAACACCAAATCAATCTTGAATGAGGATCAAAGCACATGGGGCAGAGATGTATCAATAAGAGGAAACCTTAAAACAATAATGGAAACAAAGCACAATCAAGAATCAAGTCATGGCAAGTAAAAGAAATAGGGTTCAATCACTAATTCAACACTTGAAAACAAGTGGAAATGCCTAACTTCTAAGTAACTTGCAAAACAAATTAAACACGTGTATGACCTAAAATTAAAGTACCAGAACCTTAATAATTTTATAAACAAGCATCAAAGCTCATAAGGTGCATATGGGATCCATAGAAGTCATTTCCCAAAGGAACTAGGTCAAACTAGTTTGTATGAACACTTCCTAAGATGACTTGACTTGCAAGCTTCACCAAAAATAGGAAAACTGTTCAATAAATTCCAAATAAAGAGCTCAAGATAGCTATGTCAAATGAAAAACAGAAACCAAAGTCTCATGGTCAAATTCAACTCAAGGCATCACCAAATAATTCAATTATTAAGGGTGCTCCACCTTATCGAGCATAAATCGAGGGACATTAAAAGTCAACTTAAAGTCAAATGAAAAATGATAGTTAGTCACTCAAAATCATCATCAAGAATACCCCAATCCCTTATATAGGTGAGGGAGAGGCCATGGTCATAGGAGATAAAGAATTGAGGTGCAAACAATCAAGACTATGTAGGGTAAACACCAAAAAAATCAATTAATTGCAAAATTAAAATATAATAGCAAAATACAATAAAATCATAAACAAAAATTTTAGAGAATTAAATAACACTCTAAAATATGAGAAAATAATTTTTGTGGAATTTTTTGATATTTGAAAGTATTTTTAAAAGGCTAAAATGAAAACAGAAAAGTAAATTAAATAAAAATAAATGAACCAAAGGGGAGGTGCATTAGCAATAAACCAAGTGAACTGAAAAGCTTCTAAAGCGCATTGGGCTCTGAATTAGGAGGGTGCCAATATCAATTGTAAGGCCCAAGTCTTAAACTCAAACTTGGCAAAATGAAATGCATCGTTTCATTTATCCAGTCACGATCCACGCTCCAACAAGGCAAGGTCAATCCAATAGGAAATGAACAACTCAAGCAGTCAAAAAATTCAAAGCCAGCCAACTCAGCTCTTATCAGAGAATGCACCAGACGCAAGAGCTAGGGCGCCGGTCATCTTCATGGGTTGATATTGTGCATATACGTGGACTGTTTTTTTTATCTATTTCATTGTTCTTGATAGCATGTGTGTGATTTTTTGATGCGCGACTTTTGGTTTCTGTAACGCATGTACACGATGCGTTCGTTTTACATTATTAGTGCAATGTGAATCTCAAATAAAATCAATTCACTTCTCTAAAACTCACAAAGAAATTCAAATCATTTTCATCCTTCGGGATCATTTGCCAACTCATTTTCAGAAAGAGTACGTTATTTTTCTGTTTTTCCGCAAACAGGCATAGACCCTAACGTCTGAAATGTGAACTTAACGTCGCTCATAAAAAACACTAAGCCACCTGTGGTAAGCTAAATACGGTTGCTCTGATTTCTCATGCCAGATGAGGATACATAGGCACAAGACGACAATGTCTTAGCAAGCAACCTCCCCTCTTTACCCGTAGTTTTACGAACTACGTTGACTCTGACTTTCCTATTGCACGAGGGAATATGTAGGCATATGACTGTGAAGTTCTATCGAGTTTCCTTTGTCTTTTCCATTTTCTTTCTCATTTCCAATAGCATTAGGCTTTATATAAACACCCTTTGATTAGAATAACAAGCGTGGATCCTGTTGAGTACAACGGATGCGAGGGGGTGCTGATACCTTCCTCTCGCGTAATCGACTCCCGAACCCAGAATTTGGTTGCGAGACCATGTCTTCTCCCTTCTTTGAGGTTTTCTCTGATCGTTTCCTTTCCCTTCGCCGGGATAAATAACATTTAGTGGCGACTCTTCTATTTTTCCGCCAGGTGTTTTTCACAGTTGTGACAGTTGGGGACTCTGGTTCCTTATGCGAGTCAATCCCAGCGCCTGTCTGTTTCTGTTCTTTGGGTGTTTATTTTTGTGCTTTTATGTACAGTATTATTATATACTATTGTATTTGCATTATATTGTTGCATTTGATTACTGATATCATATTTCTCTGCTGCTGCTGTGTTGTTGGGTTGGGATTGTTCCATGAGAGATGAATCCACTACTCAGGCTTGAGTATACACTTAGAATTAGAGTGGAGACTAGTGTGGCTTGTGTGGCATCTAGCCACGTGTATTTGACACGAAACCCACATTCATACGAGGTTTCCTTTGGAGATACTCTATCCTGCGCGTCTGGTGTAGATGATAGGGTGTTGGCTTAGAGAGCTTACAACTTTGGAGACCATTAATGGAAAATAATTTGAGGCTTCCTTGATTGATGATGATGCCAAACCGGAAATGGTTAATGTATCATTATTTCTCGACCTAAGAGTCTGTGATACTGATGACCTGTATAGGATGTCTATGTATAAGACTAGAACACACATGTGAGAGGGAATGGGTTTTTTCTGCAGGAAACCTTGACGTTCAACCTACTCGGTTTTCTGGTTTTCTTGTCAGTGTGGACTTTTGATCTTGGGTATTATGGTTATTCTGGTATTCTGGTTTTCCAGTTTTCTCGACGAAGCAGAATTATGGCCTTTTACAGTCAACCGTGCACTAGCTATTCAGAGCATATGGATAACCTTGATCCCATATTTTCATTTGCATAATCATTTTGCATCCTAATATTCATGTTTGTGTATTTCCAGGTTCTAGTATTATCCTTGATTCCGGCTATCAGATGTTTATAGAGATGGACACTGGTAGGAAGAAGATCATCGTGTACAAGTCTCTAGCTCATGATTTAGTTTCCCTTCATGGTTTGATTACTTTGGCATATTCTAGCGTCCTCAAGGATTTCAAGAAGGATTATGGGAGAATTCTGAATTTTCTGCATGTTATTACCAGTTATGATTATAAGGCTATCCACACTCTCCTACAGTTCTATGATCCCCTATTGTGATGTTTCACTTTTTTAGATTATTTGTTGGTCCCGACATTTGAAGAGTATGCATTCCTTTTGGGAGTGCCTATCAAGGATAAATCGCCTTTCTATTATTCCGAGGAGGATCCTGATCTCGACGATGTTACCACTGCTCTTTATTTGAGAAAATCTATATTGGTGGACAACATCGCTAGCAAGGGAGGATTTTCTGGGTTTCATCTGGATTTCTTGGTGAGAGAAGCTCAAAAGTATGTCGAAGCTGGTAGCTGCTTGGTTTTAAACTCTATTTTAGCCTTGTGCGTCTATGGCATTGTCTTGTTTCCCAACATGGCGGATTTTGTGGATATGAGTATTATTCGTATCTTTATTATGAACTGTGCCTACTCTCTTGGGAGACATGTATCATTTTGTGCACTATAATAATGAGAAGAGGAAAGGAAATATGGTTTTCTGTTGTGCACGACTCCTTCATAAGTGGTTTATGGATCTTCTTCCTCGTTTTGGAGCTTTTGTTGATTCTAGGAACTCTTCTGAGTGGTCTAAGAGATTGATGGGACTGACTGTAAAGGATATTGTCCGGTTCAATTGTGATTTGCATACCAAGGAGATTATTTCTAGTTGTGGATATTTTCCGAATATGCCTCTGATAGGGAGAAAAGGGGGTATTAATTATAACCCTTCTCTCGCTGTTAGACAATTTGGATACACCTTGAGGGAGCCAATAAATGATAACGATGTTCAAGAATCTTTATTCTTCACTCGGGAAGGTGATCCATAGCTACTGAAGAGAGTTGTAGATGAATAGTGTAAGATCCATAGGAGGGGAAAGTGTTTTTTGGGAAAGGGTGATTGCAGAGTCTGTGATCCCTATGTAGAGTGGATTCAGAAAAGGGTCGAAGATATGTTGCTACCGTTCTCCGTTGAAGCACATATGCATGTATTAATGATAGAACAGCCCACATAGTGGAGATTGAGAGGTATAACAAGCTTTGGGCTGAAAAAGAAGAACTCCGCAAGGAGAATGAAGAATTGAAGATAAAGTTATCTTGTTTAGGTCATGCTCAGAATGAAGCGGTATATGTATCCAAGGTGAAGGCGGAACTTCTAGTCAAAAGAGAGAAAGAACTAGAAGATGAAATCAAGAGCAGAGAGAGGATAGGCCAAGATCTGAAGAGCGCCAATAGTATTCTGCATAGAGAAAGAAAGATCTGGATAAAGCTTGCCATGAGATTTCAAAGTTCAGTAACCAATGGAACACCATAGTGACGGCCCACAAGATGAAAGAAGATGAACTTCGTGGCCAAATTGAAAAGCTGAAGCTGCAGCTCGAAGCTAAGGAGAGAGAGGTCAGAAAAGAGTCATCTCACAGATTCCAAAGTGAAAAGCAGCTTAAGGAGACTTTGTCAGTCTTAGAGGAGCTCAAGGTCCAATGAGAGGTAAAGAAGCCTAAGCTTGAAGATGATTTTGAAATAAATGCTTGGGAGAAGGGATCAAGCACGGGAGAGATATTCTGATCCATGAGCTGATTCATGGACCGAAGCATCCTGACACCAAAAATCTATTCAAGGAGGTTCAAGAGTGATGCAAGGAGCATAGTGGCTGGGGAGGTTTGTCCTTGGTGGATATTGATTATGTGCTATAGTTGTCTTTATTATGCTTATATTAATCACTGTCAGGCTTTTGACTGGATCATTGACTGTGTATTTGATTTTATCTTTACTTTATGGGCTGTATGATTTGACTCTGTATTGACTCGTGTTGTGCTTTATGGGCTGTATGATTTTCTTTAAGCGGCTTTACCAGTGTTGTATCCATCTCTTGTTTTTATTGCTATTGAACTCGAATCAAGGTCTAGAACACCCTGGAAATATTCGAACATGGCATTTTCATTGCATTTTCATTGCATTTTCATATTCATTTGCATAACAGGTATTGTGAAGCTGGTTATTGTTATCCTGGTTTCATTTTCTTCAGAATTATAGACTGAACTTTTCAAAGAAGCTATAAGTTGACTATGGAGAAGATTCAAGCAGAGTTGAAGGAAGTACAAAGCCAAATGGGGAAGTTCATGATGGACATTCAAGATTTGTTTTAGGATCAGAAAATTATGAGGGAGGAAATCCATCAACTGAAGACTTAGATGGGCCTGATCATGGAAGTCATGAGAAACGTGTTAAGAAAGGAAGGCAATCATATGCTTGAGGCTGCAACAAAAATTGTCGTTCCACCCATGCCTGTGGGATCTCTCCCAAGGTGTGATGTGCCTCATGGATATTCTTCACAACCTGGGGTTCCAGAATTTCCCTGTCAGTAGCTATCTCATGTTTCCCAAGACAATCCCAAGATTAAAAAGTATGCACAGAGGCCGAAGCAACCTGAAAGAGTCTTTGATCAACTCTTCATGCCTTATGCTAAGCTGTTTTCACGTCTACTTCAGCTTCATTTGGTTTAGGTAATGACTTTAACTTCTCTTGTGGGTAAGCGCCCACCAGGTTATGATGAAAGTGCCCATTGTGATTTCCATTTTGGGCACCAGGGAATAATATGGAGAAATGCAAGGCCTTTAAGCACCAGGTCCAGGATCTGATTAATGCAAAGGCAATTGAATTCACGTTGAATGGCGTGAGCACACAAGGTGGTCTTATTCCAGTTGGTGCGAAAGAAGTGGATATCCATGTCTTTTCTCCTGAAGCTGCATCAGGTCAGTGGCATATCTTGAAGTCCTTGGTTTCAGAATCTCCACGACCACAAGTGTTGTCTGTTCTTGGGCCAAGTCTAACGATGAAAGTGCCTGGACAAGAGAAGTACCCAAATTGGTATCATTAACAGACTAGCTCCCAAAAGAGTCAGCAAAGACCGAGAAAGCCTAAGAGAAGGTTTGATCTTATTTATGTTCCTCACAGTCAGCTGCTTGCTCGCCTACTTCAGGGTTCTTTGATTTAGTTAAGAGAAGTTGCACCTGTTCTAAATCCCCTCCCTCCATATTTTGACATGAATGCTAGGTGCGAGTACCACTCCAGGACGCAGGGGCATTCAATTGAAAATTGCAACGTGTTCAAGCACAAAGTGCAAGATCTGATTAATGCTAGGGTCATTACTTTCACTATAGATGGTCTGTGCATTAATTGAAGCCTCTCGAGTGAGTACCCAGGCTGCAAGGACATCATCAGAAGAAATCAGTCCAGACAGAACCGAGCCTCCTCATCCATGGCATTTTTAATTTCTTTACTACATTTTCTATTTGTATTTTTCATTGTTTGTTAATGCTTTGTTTGAATGTAAAAACTTATTTTTCTTGAATGATGATTTTAATGCAATGAGTATGCTTTTCTTAAAGTATTCCATTGCGATACCAATTTTCTTACTTAACTGTTTGAGGGAGGATGACGAAGTGAACACGCAAAATCTATAGTCGTATGCTTTTGGATAAAACCTTACTGATAATGTACAGACATTGTTTCAAATTCCCAAACATCGTAGATATAAGAGAGATAGGCCCTCGTTAACACCTTTGAACCTTGAAGTAAGAGTTTTCTTTCTGAAAACAAAAAACCCTCAATCTTAACCTGTGGTAGGGTAGGTGTCGGTTAATTTGACCAAGCGTCCAAATTACAAAAGGAGTGTCCCATTCGAGGATCAATCACCTTTTTATTCCTCATGCATCAGAAGGTCAAAGGATGTGAAAGCATAATGGTTATCCCTCAACAACCAAAGAGTTAGGCAGTCACTACTCTTTCAAACAAGTTAGACAAGCCAGTGTCACACAATTTATTAAAAAAAAGAATCAAAAGAAGGAAAAAAAAGAAAAAAGAGAGCCCGCTAAGTCAGCAACTTGAAAACAAGTGACTTAGGAAAAAATTTGGGCATCATGTTGGACTTTAAAAATCGAAAAAAAATTCAAAAGAATCAGTCCAGGAAAAATTAGGAAAATCAGAAACAAAAGCGAAAAGTGAAAAGGATTACAAAAAGAGAAATCCTCAATAAAGAACAAGTCGTGTGACTAAAGACACCAAAGACAAAAGGGGTGACGGTCACTCTAAAAACCTTGTGGGTTCCTTAACCATCACTTGTACCATTCAATAACCTTTTTGAAGGGTGAGCACTTATTCCAAATTAGTTGAACATAGGACTGGAGAATGTTAAGGAGAATGGGTGGTTACAAATAAATTTTGAGCCAAAAATCTATTTTTATGAAACCGTGAACCAAACCACGTTACAACCTTCGAAAGTCACAATTGAGGCAAGGTTTATTCTGAAGGCGTACTTCAATGAAACAGCGTCACTCACTCCCACGAGTTATGCTAAAAGACTTTGTTGGTATTGCATGTGCCTAATGTCATTCAAAAAATCAGTGTCGCATTTTATCTAGTAACTTGTTCACAAAGTTTAACAATGTCTTTTCAACAAAAACTTCAAGATTAACATGTGTGTTGCATTAGAATTATCATTCTCATAATAAACATTTTTTGCTTAAATACAAGTATTTGTCACCAATGAGGTTTACATAATTAAAGTCAGTCAAGAAGTTTAATCTTGCCAGGAGGAAATTTTTGGATAGATATATTGAGAAGCATGTGGCCAAGAGAACAAGTTATGCTTAGAAGTCCAGTCAATCTGGGCCATTTATACCGAGAAATCTCTCTAAGGTTCAGTTAATCCGGGGAAATCAAGTCGAGATTCAGCAAATCTCTCGAAGATCAATCAGACAGGGGCAAAGTTACTTCAAAAGCTTGTATTGAGATAGGCCACTTCAAGTATGAAGAGTTATCCTCTCCAGAGAACGGTTAATCAAATTCACGGGGCAAGATATGTCAGAAACTCATGATGCCTCCTAGAAACGGGTTCCTGTATGGGTTATGATGTATCAGGGAACCTTTTGGTCATATCACATCTGCAGGATTCATGTTGATAGCTAAAGTTTTATTACCCTCAACAGAGCGTTATGAAGATTCTGATTGTTCGCCCTAGTAAGAGTTCAGGAGTCCATTCTCCCCTAGCCAGATTGGTGAAGTTTATTGCTCTTCAGCATGAGTTCATATTCTTGTACAGGATAAGAGTGTCTGGTATGGGCTTCCCAATCATGATTTTAGTAAGGTTGTTTCCATCTCCCCAACAGAGTAAGGGTAGGAGGTAGGTCTATAACAGAGGAGTAAGCTCAATGTAGTCTCCTAGAAAAGTTGATATCATCAACCATCGTTCCTCAAGCATATTAGTTGATGGTGGTTGGTATTCCCCACTAGATCAGGGGCCAATTATCATTGACATTTTTCTCCGGCAGATGCCTGAGATGTCTCCCCCGTAGATGTTTTTTATTCTTACTTTCCTGCAGAATGGAAGTTTGGTTGGGTTCTTGAGTAGAGTTTATGACCCTAGAGACAGTTCAGTTTGTCGTCCCCGTCGGAGTTGGCTTTGTCTCTTCAACATTTATTTTTCTAGAGTGTTCCTGTTGCATATCATAAGCATCATCACATTGCATCCTCAAATGCATAGTATTTCCATTTCGTATGGAGCATTACACCATAGAAAGAAATTCAAACATGCATGTGAAGCATTAGCCAGATTTGGTACCTTGCACGAAAGCCTGAATGAATCCTTAATCAAGATAGTGACATATCCCCAACAGACATTCCTTCGGTGTTATTTTTCTTTCTGTTAAATCCCATTGACGATGTGTTCATTCGCTGTTGGTTTTCTTCCCGTCAAATCCCTTTGATGATGTGGTCTTTGGTTTGGTTTTCTTCCCATCAAATCCCTTTGACGATGTGGTCTTTGGTTTGGTTTTCTTCCCGTTAAATCCCTTTGACGATGTTCTCTTTGGTTCGACTTTTCTTTCCGTCATATTCCTTTGGTGGTGTGGTCTTTGGTTTGGTTTTTTTTCCTTCAAATACCTTCGATGATATGGTCTTTGGTTTGGTTTTCTTCCCATCAAATCCCTTTGACGATGTGGTCTTTGGTTTGGTTTTCTTCCCGTCAAATCCCTTTGACGATGTGGTCTTTGGTTTGGTTTTCTTCCCGTCAAATCCATTTGACGATTTGCTCTTTGGTTCATCTTTTCTTTTTGTTAAACCCCTTTGATGATGTGGTCTTTGGTTCAGTCTTCTTTCTGTCAAATCCCTTTAATGATGTAGTCCTTGGTTTGGTTTTCTTCTTGTCAAATCCCTTTGAGGACGTGGTCTTTGGTTCAGTTTTCTTTCTGTCAAATCCCTTTGACGATGTGGTCTTTGGTTCAGTTTTCTTCCCAACAAATCCCTTTGACTATGTGTTCTTTTGTTCGTTTTCTTCCCATCAAATCCCTTTGACAATGTGGTCTTCGGTTCAGTTTTCTTCCCGTCAAATCCCTTTGATGATATGGTTTATGGTTTGGTTTTCTTTCTGTCAAATCCTTTTAAAAAATTGTTCTTTGGTTCGTTTTCTTCCCGTAAAATCCCTTTAACGATGTGGTCTTGGGTTCGGTTTTTCTTCTCGTCAAATCCCTTTGATGAGGTGTTTCTTCGGGGTAGCTTTCGTCCCGTCAAATCCCTTTGACGAGGTGTTTCTTCGGTGTAGCTTTATTTCCGTCAAATCCCTTTGGTGAGGCGATTCCTCAGGGTAGCTTTTGTTTCGATAAATCCCTTTGAGGATGTGTCTCTCTAGCATAGTTTTGTTCCAAATAGCCGGCGTTTGCCTCTGAGTAGTAGTTTGCCTAAGATTTTTTCCTCCCCAGCGAAGTCATCTTCTCTCCACCTTTGGTTGTAAGTCCATTTCTGGAGTAATGTCCAATTGGCCTTGTCTTCTTTCCCCATGTATTGAAAATTTATGGGTTCTTTTATATTCAAAATCCCCTTCTACCTTGAATGTCTGAAAGTGTCCCTCTTCATCCCTTCAGGTTTAAGTCGATTGAATAGGGGTAGCTGTTGCACCCTAAAATTTTCCCTCCCTTTTTCTAACCGTAATTGGTTAATGTTTTGTTCATTTGCATTATCATTGTGCATATCATGACACTGCCTCTCGAGACATGGGATCAAGGTGTTTCAATGACTCAAGGTTTTCTTTTATTGCAAGTTTCAAAGCAACAAGCATCAGAGGCTTCAATAGTTATTTTGTTCAGTAATTGGATACCGAATCATATTTTTCAGCAATTTATTTTGAGCGTAAGAGACTGTTCACATGTTATTTCAGGAATTTTGCAGGTGCAATATCAAAAGACAAGTTTTAGAGGCTTAATGTGGCTCAGAACAGGCGAGAACTGGTGGTTTTCCAAGATTTCCTCCAAAAGGCGTCAAAATTCAAAATTTCCTTGTGTTAATTGAATAACACATTTGCACTGGCAAATGATTAATCGATTAACCAAGGCAAAATTTTCCCAAATGCTTCAATTTTCAGCACTCCTGAATTTGAATCAATTTCCACCCCTTGATTTTACATGTGTATCATTGAAAGGATCTATAATGAGTTCATTTTCATCATTTAAATCCATTCAAAATTCAAATCTCCATTCCATTTTCCATTCTCATTCCCATTCCTCTAACTAACCCACACTCGTAACCAAATTTAACCCCTAACCTAGGGGTTATTTAACCAAATTTACTCCAAACCTCACTCATTAACTCTCATTTTTTCACTCTCATTTTCAGAATTTGCTCTCAATTCTCTCTCACTATTTTCATTCTCCATCTTCATCTTCAACCTTTCACTAAAACTCTATTCATAGATTCACAAATTGTGCATTACAATTTGTGAATTCTTGAGCTAAACCTACACTACATCACCATTCTTGATTCAATTCTGAATTTGAAGTTTGTTTGGATCTAGATTCAAGTTTTGGAAGCCATTCTTGAATAAGCTTGGAAGCAAGTTCATCGCATTGCTTAGATCTTGAGGTTTCTTGTTAGGATCTTAGATTTCTTGTGTTAGACTTTTCCATTTTCATTTGCAACACTTACCAAAGAAATTCTCCATTTTGTAGGTTGGTAAATTTCAGACCCACACTTGATCTAGCTTAATTTCAACTTATGAAATGTAGATCTATGGTTTTTGATACGGTTTAATCCATTTGCTTGAATTTAATTGTTGATGTTCATGTTTGTTAGATCTAATTGATGTTTGATTGTTGTAATTTAATGTAATTTGTTTTTGCATAATTGATTGGTTGATCATTTGTATGCTTGAACATGTGTTTTGCTGCTCAAAAGTGCTTTTAAAACTTGATTTTCTGCTACTGGAACAAGGTTAATAGATTAACCAATTACAGTTCAAAACTGGTTAATCGATTAACCAGTAACCAAATTTGAATTGTAAATAGTTAATCGATTAACACTGATGCAAAATGTGTTTTTGTGCATTTTCAAGCTTGTTTCAACTCCTTTCCACTTTTAATCTTTGTGGATTAATACTATGCATATATGTGGACTTTTTTTTATCTATTTCATTGTTCTTGATATCATGTGTGTGATTCTTCGACGCGCGACTTTTGGTTTCCATAACGCATGTACATGATTCGTTCGTTTTACATTCTTGATTTGATTATCATGTTCCATAATCCTTTGTGACACTGTGATTGCTTGTTCTTGATGATTACATTGTTGGAAAGATGATTCACATTCATGTTTGTTTCCGGTTCGATGATTGCGTACCCGTTTCAAGTGATTAATTGTTGACATATCCATGATGCTTTTGATGAATGCTTAAGTATATGATGTCATTAAAATGTGTTCATGCCTATTTATTCGTGTTTAATTGTCTACACATGCGAATCAATTGCTCTTGCTTGATGATTGTCCATGTTTTCAATTCATATGTGTTTGCTCAAATGTGAAGGCATGCTTTTGATCTTTTCTTCGATGCATGATTATGCTTGGTGATAGAACATATTCATTATTGGTTGATCAATCTTGGATGTATACTTGATATTGTGTTGTTACATGATTGTATATGATTGATTCATATCCATATGCATTTGTCTTGATGCATTGTTGGTATCTTTTGCACCTCCTGTTTTGGAGTTTCACATGCTGTTAAATGTGCACATGTTCTGCCTTGCTGCCTTTTACACCTGTTTCTGCCTGAAAACATTCGCTGTTAAAAGTTATTTTGCTTATGTGCTGGATTTTACTGCTGTTCTGAGCAAGAAGCGCTGTTGTAGCTGTTGTTTTTGTTTTGTTTTGGCTTGTTCTTGCATGCTCCTTTAGGACCTCCTAGTCCAACTTAATTTTTGATTATGCTTGGCTTAGGATAGACATTAGAAGTTTAATCCATGCATGATAATAATACGTCTCAAATCAATTCACTTCTCTAAAACTCACAAACAAATTCATATCATTTTCATCCTTCGGGACCGTTTGTCAACTTATTTTTAGAAAGAGTACGTTATTCTTCCATTCTACCGCAAACAGACGTCGACCCTAACTGTTGGAGTGGGAACTTAACGTTGCTCATAAAAAACACTAAGCAACCTGTGGTAAGCCGAACTACGACTGCTATGATTTCTCATGCCAGATGAGGATACATAGGCACAAGACGACGATGTCTTGGTGAGCAACCTCCCCCCTTCACCCGTAGTTTTCTGAACTACGTCAACTCTAACTTTCCCATTACACGAGGGAATACGTAGGGATGGACTGCAAATTCCTATCGAGTTTCCTTTTGTTTTTTTTCCCTTTTTGTTATCGTTTCTGTAATACCCCAAATTTTTCCCTTACATTTAGTCATCCATATCGCATATCATTCCATTTGTAATCACTAACCAGTCCTGGAGTTGATTTGTTTTGCAGGAATCCGGTTCAAGGGCGTTTTGGTCATTTTACACTATTTGGCCAATCCTGAAGAAAATCGATCTTTAAGCCTCGGGGCGTTCAGACCATGATACGTGGGACAGTTGTCTGTCATATGAGTTGGTTATCATCAAGGCATCGAGCTGGCGCGGTTTATTATTGAAAATTGCCGGGAGTGTATCTAAATTTGGGTCGTTCATTTGCTTAAGGTTCAAGACCATTCTGGGCGGGGTTCCATTTCAGTTGATAACGCGCTCTCTTGATATACAATGATTGGGATTTAGTTTGAATTCACTCAGATTTAATCAGGCAGTGAGATCAAGGCCACGAGAGGGATAAACACAGGGACGAGAAATTAAGTATATGGATGTCATTCTCGAATGTTTATACTTTACAATTAGGAAGTGAATTCAAATATTTGTGGATTTTTTATTCATAAATATTTATAATCTACAACTAAGAAGTAAATATAAATAATTTCAAAATTTGGTATTCATAAGTATTTGAGATTTCAATTGAGAAGTAAATAAGTATTTGTTGAATTTTATTTCATAAGTACTTAATTTACAATTGAAAGGGATAAATAACCTTTGAATTTCATTCATGAATATTCATTTTTGTTTACAAGAAGTTTCATTTACACTGAACATCTACTCTAAAAAAAGTCCTAAGGAATCCTAAGTGTTCTTCATGATGCTCCTTTGATTTTCTTCGCGAATCTCCGATCAACCTGCACAACAAAGACAAAACAAACAGAATAGGAAAAATTATAATTTATGTTCGACACTCTCAGAACATCATCATCATTGAGTGCCGGGAGTGGCACGACCGAAGCCGCATCCTACCCCCGTTACCAATCTGTGCCATTGGCGTCAGATCAGGTGGTTATCGTTCTTATCATACGGGACAGCCGAGAGAGAGAGAGATAAAGGAAGCCTTTTCGAGCCGAAATGATTTGCGCAGATGTGGATTCTGAAGGGACAGCACTATCAAGTAAATGTGTAGCTTTTTAATGAAACTGAACAAGTGAATGCACACCAGTAAAACAACAAGAAATCAAAGCCAACATATGGGCTCAGTCGAAGAACAACATCATGGCCCTGTCATCATACAACGCAATCACTTTGCGAATCCAAAGCATCACAGCCCTAAGCACCAAATCAGAGCTGAGCTGCATCAGGCAACTGGTGTATCAGCACAAACTATCAACCATCATGGAAGCACATCAGCAACATCAATATCTGCAAGTCCCACAAGAGGTTAAGAACAATCTCAATATCAAGCATCGCGAAAAACACAAAAACAGGACTACTACTAAAATATCACAGAAAGACCCAACTGCTGGCACCAAGATGGGTCATAAGCACCATAAAAGAAACAGACATTTTCAAACCATATCAAAGAGGCCAAGACTCATCGGCAGCAGGACATGAATAACCACACCAAACTGCATCAGACAACTAGTGTCAGCACAGAAACAACACAGGTTCAGACGAAGCCGTCAAACATGATCGAAAACCACACGCAGTATCAGTTCAGACAAAATGTCATCATCACTGCGTGACCTCTTTCGGCGGCGTCGACCCGGCAGTACCCGCACCACCAGTTCCTTCTGAAAGAAGAAAAAGGAAAGTCAGTAAACTCATCAGAAAAAAACAAGATAGTGACTCGTAGGAACCAATCTCATCAGAAAAAAAGCAGATATTTGTTCTGAAAGGGATCCAAAAATATATCAGCATCTGATACAATCAGCCATATCACATCTGAAACAACAGCAACAATGCAGTAAATCAAAAGGGTAGGTTCAGTGTGAAACAAGCTTAGTGCCAGAACAATCCAACAAGGATCCCAAGCTTGGTCAGTCAAAATTCGCCTCGAATAAGATCCCAAGAGCCAAAGTCTGAAAAAAACAACAATCAAGCGACATCAGAGGCAACTTGTTGAGTTTCAAATTACCTACGAACAAAATCACACCGAAGAAGATAGGGAAGATCATTATGTAATCAGTTCGAGGTAAGCTCAATATGGAAAACCGACAACATGATGCATAAGGCTCAATTATCACGCATCATCGCCCTGGACCCACGTCGAAACCGAGTTAACCAAAGCATGAGCTACACCAGGAAAAGCAGCGCATCAGCAATCCAAATAAACCATATCAGATAAAATATGAGAATCTATATCTGATAAACAACCAAATCGACAAAGGAAATGGATATCAGAATGAAACCAGTTCGGTCAAAACCACATCTATAAGAGAGTCCAAAGGAATCAAAGGGTGTGTCCGAACCAATTGGCTCAGACCCTAAGGTCATCATCGCCAAATGACCTTCACTCGGCCACCTCGACTCAATCGAAGTATCAACATCAGTTCACTGGAAAAAAGAAGAGGAAAAGTTAATTCGAAGTGGAAAATCCAAAGGCCGTGAAGACTAAAATGGAAGTCATCTTCAGAACCAAATCGAAATCCAATCAGTTATAATGCATCAAGATAAACCCCAATCAAATCCTAAAAAGGAAACAAGATCCAATCAGTATCCGAAAAGGAAAGATCAATGTCAAAACATATCAGAAAAGCAAATCATATCAGTAAAATAACGTAAAAAATCCAGAACCAACAAAGGCCCAAAAGAGAATCAGAAGATATAAAAGGAAGGACATCACCTCGTAAGAAAACCCTAGACGAAACGAGGGAGAGTGCGAAAAGCGGCCAAAAAAATCATCTAACGAAGAAACCCTAGCAGTCGCGAGAGAGAAAGAGGTGAAGAGTTTCGTCAAAGGTAATCATCAAAGCGCAAACCGAGAGATTGAGGAAGGTCCACCGACGCCGCCTCCATCCACGACGGGAAAACCTTCCCCGGAGGCTCAGTTCGCATCATCGCCTCCTCAATACGTTCATCACCGATTGCGAACGAAAATGTAAGCAAGGAACACATAATACTGTCACTTTTAATGTTGTTTGGTTTGATGTCAGGGTTTCAACATGATTGAAGAGAGAATCGCAGCGAGAAAGACGAAGAGGAATTGAAGCAATGGCGCCGCGAAGAGAAATAGGGTTTTGAAACCCTAATTCTCATTTTTGTCACATTCTCATCAACCAGGTTGGGTCCGGAAGTGATGACCGGCCCAACCCCTTTTATTTTTCCTTTTATTTTTGTTTTTTTATAATTAGGATTATTTAAAACCTTTTTTAACTAAATATTCAAATGGTTTTTTAAATAAGTAGCATCAAAATTTTCTTTAAAATAATAACTAAAAAACATTTTTTTAAAATAATAACATCAAATCTTTTTTTTTAATTTGTGGATAATTAAATTTAAACTATTTCTTGAAAATTAAGATTAATCTTTTTTTACGTTTAAACATCTTTTTAAATTAAATCAAAACTTTTTCTTTAAAAAACAACAAAAATCTCCAATATTGCACTTTTGTCTCATGACCCGTCCAATTACCGTCTGACTTTGCCTACTAACGCGTGTGTTCATTTTTGCAGCTTATTACATTGTGTTTTTATTTAGGTTTCATCATTATTGTAACTGCTCCTCGGTTGTAACCTCGCGAACATAACAATCGCGTTTACTTTCTGCCTTTTAATACTGCTTGTATGACTTTAATTCCTGTCTCTCTGTTTGCATGATTCAATTATCTCACGCCTTTACAATTATTCTGTCACATTACACACATCCGAAGGTTAGGTCTTACCGTTTGGTCGCCGCGCCAATAGTCCTCAACTTCAAACCCTTACAACCTTACAAACCCTAAATTTTCACAAATGCCTCGCCACATGCAAAATTACAATTTTACCCTAGCATTAGGTCAAAGAGCCGCCGCGCTCATTTTAGGGTTTCCTGCCGTGGAATCCCTAATTTAACCCTAATTCGCTTAACAATTCAACGTAGAGATTTGGAGTTTCTACACTCCGCGTAAGCGTGTCCTTAAGACATGTTTATTCCCCTTGAGACCTTGACCACAGTCAAGAAGTCTCTAACCTCCCTTTTGAGGGGAACTACGATTACTCTGATTCCACTCCCGTAAGGATACGTAGGCACAAGATGCGATGTCTTGCCGAGTAAACTTAGAATTAACCCCTTAGGTCTCTTTTCTCACTTTTAATCTTTTGTACATATACCTTAAGCAAATGAATAAAGAAAATAGTAAACATCTGAACAAAAGGTTCCTGTAGAGTACTACAGAAGTTTAGGGTGCTAATACCTTCCCTAAATTTAACCAACCCCCGAACCCTAGATCTTTCCCCGCATTGTGTTTACGATGCAAAAATAGGTTTTCCCTCTTTGGACCTTTTCCTTCGGATAAATCAAAGAGCGGTTGTGAATTGAATTGCAATTCAAACTCATTAATAGTTTGTGATCCTATTTCCACCGCAACAGTTTCCATTAGCAGTAGGCTTTAGATAACACACCCTTTGATTAGAACAACAAGCATGGGTCCTGTTGAGTACAACGGACGCGAGGGGGGTGCTAATACCTCCTCTCACGTAATTGACTCCCAAAATCAGGATTTGGTTGCGAGACCATGTCTTCTCCCTTCTTTGAGGGTTTCTTCGATCATTTCCTTTCCCTTCGTTGGGATAAATAACGTTCGGTGGCGACTTTTCTATTTTTCACAGTTGCGGCAAGATGGAATTCCAGCATCCTCGACTAAAGACCTTTAATCCTCTGTTGGATACCCCACAAGAGAAATTGGTGGAACCGGTGAATCATAAGGGGGCAAGAGGCCAAAATAGAGAGTGCTCGACTTGGAGATAAAAGTGAGGAATCTAGAGGGAAGAATCGAACCTATAGGTTATGTGTTTTCTCCTAATTACATAAGGGAAAACCCCATGACAATAACACAATGGAGGCATTATCAGAGGAATAAGAAATATGGGAAAATGGCTTCGACATTGCAGCTGAAACCTGTCGAGACTTCTGGGAAAAAATGGACTATCCAAAGGGAAGGCTGGTCGAGAAGGAAAGAATCATGGTGAATCATACGCTCGCCATGAATGTTGAGCCCTCGGGAAAGAAGGAGATAGTATCAGCCCAAAACACAGAGTACACTCCTCTAATCGAGGGAGGGGAACCTGAGTACACTCTCTAGTCGGATGAGGAACCTGAGTACACTCCCTAGTTGGATGAGGAACCTGAATACACTCCCCATTCGAATGAAGAAGAGCTTGAACATACCCTTTCACCAGAAGATGAGATGGTCGACAAAAAATAAGGCGAAGACTTAATCATTTTCTATGGGATCGTGTCACTGTTACATGCGGAATACGATAGAGTGTCATAAGTCTCTGAAGCCGGCGAAGATTTTGCGCCAGACGAAACTGGTGAAGACAAACCATTATGTTACTATTGTCGCAACTGCGAAAAACACCCGGCGGAAAACAGAAGAGGGAAAGGAAACGATCGGAAAAACCTAAAGAAAAAGGGAAAGACAAGGTCATCGCAACCAAGTCTAGATTCAGGAGTCGGTTACGCAAAGGGAAGGTATGAGCACCCCTCACGTCCGTCGTACTCGACAGGATCCATGCATTGTTGTCTATCTAAAAGGGTGTGTTAAAACTATCTACGCTAAAGGCTAAGGGACAAAAAGAAAAGAAAAGAGAGACTTGGCAGAGCATCGTTGCTCTGTGCCTACGTATTCCCTCGTGCAATGGGAAAGTCAGAGTCAACGTAGTTCGACTAACTACGGGTGAAAGGGGGAAGGTTGCTCGCCAAGACATCGCGTCTTGTGCCTACGTACTTTCATCTGGTATGAAAGATCAGAGCAAACGTAGTTCGGGCTAAAAAGACCACAGGCTGGTACAAAAGTTTTTTAGGCCCGAGTAGGGTTAACAAGTAGTTCTAGCAGTTGGTGTATGCAGCTCGACCATTGGAGACTTAGGCGTTACTGTTTGTGGTAGAACTAAAAGTTAACAACCTCTTTTATTTGAAAATATTTTCCTTGATTAAGATCCCGAAGGATGAAAAAGGTTTGAAATGTTTTTTTGTATTTTAGAGAAGAAGTGTTTTGAGTTTGATTTGTTTATAATGTATGTTGTACTAAAGTCTAAAACCTAAGAGCGAATGTGTCGCATATAGTCCTAAGGACGTATACTAAACACTCTAGGCAATTGAGAGGTGGCCCCCCAATCACCATTTCCCAAGTATAAGGCTCATGGCACAACATCCATTATCTTTATTAAGTATGTTAAGATTGTTTGAAGATGAGGAGAGAAGACGGAATCTAAAGGGAGACTAATCGATCCTAAAAGTTATCATGCAAAGTGGACTTAAAGTTGGGACGCAAAAGGGAACTACTTAATGTTATCATGCATGGTTTGAACTTAAGGTCTATCACAATCCAACTTGAACAAGAAGAATTGGAAGTCCTAACGGGAACATGGCAAAAGAAGACAAAAGAAGGAAGAAGCAAACAAGAGTAAGATGCACACATAGAACACAAACATGCAAAGAGGGAGGGATGGAAGTGTGGGGCAGCAGCCGCCACAAGCACATCTCAACCCCTTTGGAGCAAACAAAAATTCAAAACACAAGATGAAATGCACATGCAAAGATAAGCAACATGAACACGCAAATGCAAAAAGAAAATGAGAGGATGAGACATAACGGGAGAAGACAAACCTCTACAATCATCGGCTATCAATCACCGAAGACAAATGGGAGGAAAAGAAGTGTGAGGCAGCAGCCGCCACAAGCGCATCTCGACCACTTGACTCAAACACTCAAATGAAAAAAGGAAACATCACTTTGAACGACGCATATCGGAAATACGCATTCAAGTGGAAGACAAAGCACGTGTCGAAGAAATCTCAATTAAATAACCAAGAACATCGACAAATATACCGAACGTCACACTCCTAATGCATCACACTAATCTATGATGATTCGAAGTAGAACGGTATGCGAAAACACCTTGAAAAACAGCAAAGCAGGCCCACTGTTACAATGTTAATCGGTTAACCCCTGGGGTTAATCGGTTAACACCTTAAAAAGTTTGGGAAATCTGGAATTTTGAACAGGTTAATCAGTTAACCATATGCGTTAACCGATTAACACTGTTAACGTTTGAAAAAAATTTGAAAGTTTGAAATGGTTAATCGGTTAACCATATGCGTTAACCGATTAACACTGTAACAGAGGCCAAAAACAGCAGCAGAAAAAGCACTTTCAGGACAAAATCAATTAACCAAATGATCTAAAAGATAAGCTTATCAAATAAGCACGAAATTACACCTGTAAACAGAAAACCAATAGACATGCAAACATGTCTACACATCACAATCACAATTCAAACGGATCGAAATCAACCAAAATTCAATCGAATATGAAGATTAACATGATAAGCTCAAAAATTAAATTAGATAGAGAATTCCAACCTTCGAAGCGGAGATTTTCTTCGGTAAGTGTTGATCAACTGAATTTGAGCAGATCTAAACAAGATTATCCGAAAAACTTCAAGATCCACAATAATTCTTGCAAGAGGAATAAAGATCAAACACTTTTAAGCCAAATTACTCCAAATAAGCACTTCCAACTCAAGCTCCAAAATCAGATCTCAATTTGCACGAAAATTGATTATGAAAATTGATCCAATGATGATGATAAATGGAGGTTTATGCTCAAGAATCCATTGATTTCAATGAAAAATCAATGAATCCAAATGATGAAGAGCTTTGAGTGAGGGTTTGGGAAATGGAGAAGTTGAGAGAATTGAGAGCTCAAGAGTGAATTCTGAAAAATGAATTGAATTATGAGAGATTCGATGGTGAGGTTTGGAGTGAATCATTTAAGTATCACTTAGGTTTGGATCCAATGCAAGGTTTGGAATTTGGATTGGAAAATGTGGTGTGGAATGTGGAATGGGCATTTGGTGGGAAATTGAAATTAAACAAATTTCAAATGGGGTTCTAGATCCTTCCCAAGTGTAAAAATGAAATTCAAGTGATCAAAATGGGACTCCAAGAGTGGCTGGACTTGAAAATTCACGTACAGGGCAAAAAATACACAGGTTAATCGGTTAACGCATATGGTTAACCAGTTAACACTGTGAAAACCTGCAAAATTAGCCTGATTTTGATTGTGTTAATCGGTTAACCATATGTTTAATCGATTAACACCTTCAAAATTTTGAAATTGACGCCTTTTAGAGGGAAACGTGTCCACTTGTCCGTTTTCAACTGTTTGGATATCTGTTAAGCCTCTGAAACTTGTTTTCGATCATCCTAATTGTGAAACTGCTCGAAGTAGCCTGGATATTCTTTTTTCCTTCCAGCGGGTCTCTTTTAAGCAAAGTATTTTTTAACTGCGTCTGCGTTCACAGGGGATGTAAAATCCTCACCATCTATGGTGGATAACAACAAGGCTCCTCCGGAGAATACCTTTCGAATGACATATAGGCCTTCATAGTTAGGGGTCCATTTGCCCCTATGATCTGATTGTGGTGGGAGGATCTTTTTCAACACAAGATCGCCTGTCTGAAAGCTTCGAGGGCGCACCTTCTTGTCAAAAGCTTTCTTCATCCGGCTCTGATACAACCGACCGTATGCGATAGACGCTAGCCTTTTCTCATCCATTAGGATAAGCTGATTCAATATGTTCGTTATCCATTCTTCCTCATCGAGCTTGACATCGACCAAAACTCTTAAAGAAGGAATCTTGACCTCCAATGGTAGGACAACCTCCATACCATATACCAGCGAGAAAGGAGTTGCCCCGGTTGATGTGCGTACCATCGTACGATAACCGTGAAGAGCAAAGGGCAACATCTCATGCCAATCCTTGTAAGTGATAACCATATTTTGCACTATCTTCTTAATATTCTTGTTGGCCGCTTCAATAGCACCATTCATCTTTGGCCGATAGGGCGATGAGTTGTGATGCTCGATTTTGAAATTCTGGCATAATTCTTTCATCATCTTGTTGTTCAGATTCGAACCATTGTCAGTAATGATTCGCTCGGGTATTCCATATCTACATATGATGTCCTTCTTTATGAACCAGGCTATGACTTGCTTTGTGACATTGGTGTACGACGCTGCTTCAACCCATTTGGTGAAGTAATCAATGGCAACCAAGATGAAACGATGACCATTGGATGCGGTTGGCTCAATCTTGCCAATCATATCAATGCCCCACATGGAGAAAGGCCACGGGGACGCCATAACATTCAATGGGCACGGCGGTACATGAATCTTGTCTGCATAAATCTGGCATTTATGGCATTTCTTTACAAATTTGAAACAATCTGACTCCATGGTTAGCCAATAATACCCTGCTCGCAACAGTTTCTGAGACATGGCATGCCCACCGACATGTGTACCGAATGTACCCTCGTGGAGCTCTTCCATAACCAACATTGCTTCCTTTTCATCCACACATCTCAACAACACCAAATCATGGTTTCTTCTGTAGAGCACACTGTTGCACCCCAAAATTTGCTCAACCTTTTCTTAACTTGGTTTATGTTTCATTTCATTTTCTTTCTAGCATTTGCATTGCATAGCATGTTGCATTGAACAGGGGATCAAGAGTTTGTGCACCTCAAGAGGATTCTTCTCAGAGCATGGAGCCTAAGAAAGAGTTGTTACTTAAGTTTGAGTGGTCCTCAGGACATCTGGAAGTGGTCAAAGTAGGGTGAAAGGACAGATGGATGTGTGTGGGTTAGCTCCTAACTGCGAGGCCAACTGAAGAGCACCGGAGGTTCGTGAATGCATGATTTTGGGTATGAGATGTAAAGAAAGTTTATTGAGGGCCTTGAGGGTCATTGTAGAGCTTATGCAAGTGGTTGTGTGAAGTGGAATAAGCCACAGTTGAAAGTATCGCAGCTAGGGTTTTCATCTGGTAAATCCTCAATCAACTACGCAATTGAAGAAGATAGAAACTCAATTTAAAGTCTCTATGGTCATTGGATGTTGTGCTAAGACATATGAGACATCATTTCAAGTTCAATTCATCAAGGGGTAAGTGTGTGAGAAGTAACTAAGTTAGGGTTCTCAGGGTAAAATCCCCTATTTAGTGCCTGACTTCAAGACCATCTACCTCAAGATAAAAGTCTCAGCTCAATTTTTGGCCAACATGGAACTTTTAGAGCATGTTATTAGCTTTAATTTGAGTACTATAAGTCCTCGGTTGGATTTATAGAACTCAAGTTATGATCCGGACAAGTTACAGGTCATTTGAGGGATGTGATTTTGGTCAACAAAAGTCAACCGACTTCCAAGCCAGGTTTTACCTAGAAGGGTGTTTCTCCTAAACTTTTGGTCAACATGAAAGTTGTAGGTATTGATCTTAGATTTCCAAATTGTATTATAAGTCTTTCATATGATTTGTAGAACTCAAGTTATGAGGTTTACAAGTCAGGGGTATTTTGGGAAAGTAAGATTACAGGTCATAAAATTATAGGTCCATTTCACCAACTTGCACACTTCAAATGGAAATCTTTTCAACATGAAACTTGCTTCAAATGGGGCCATTTTCACTACCAAACCATCTCTTGTCAGGGTGGGGGCTTAGATTAAGAATTTGGGGTTTGAATTTTTCATAAAGGAGGCTTAAAATTGAGAATTTGAGACTTATTGGATTTTAAACTTTTTCAAGGCAAAATTGTGCATTTTTTATTGCAAATAACAATTCAAAGACATTGCCATCTTCACATTGGATTTTTGAAGTCTCAAAATAGGCCATTTTCATGGTTTCTTCCTCTTGAAGTAACAAAATTGGAAATCAATCATAGGATCAAATTTAAACCTCCAATCTCATTTCTTTAATTTACACAACTGATATGTAGTGGATTGGGATCAAAAAATCAAGTGGTGTAGTGTTAAAAATGTGCATGGGATTTTCAAAAAGTGGTGAAATGTGAAAATTCAAAATGGGCTGTTTTGCATGGATTAAGGCCCCATTTGATCACAAATCCATCATATAAGTATTCTTGAGGAATTTTGAGGCAGAGCTAGGTCATTCTTGCTGCTGAAACAACCATTTTCGTTTTCAAAAAAGTGGTGAAAACTCAAAATTGGAATTCTCATATTTACTCCATTTCAAGGCAAATTGAAGGTTGCAAAAGCTTTATTATGGATCATTGAACGTGTTTGGATCGTTTTCTTCAAGCTTTAGCACCTGTTGAAGGCTCAGTGGAAGTTCTCCACTAGGTAACTTGAATTCAACCTTACACTCTTAATACTCCATGATTTCCACCATTTTCGTTGCATTTGAACCTTTTTGATGTGTAAATCATTTCTGGGTTGTTATTTCTTGTGTTTATGACATTTTATTTTTTGAGCTCAAAGTTGTGTAGTTTCTTTTTGATGTTTTTTCATGGTGTTTTACTTCAATTTTCATGGATTCTTACTCCTTGTAACATGTAGATGATGTTTGGACATTTTATTTTAAGTTTTGGCGAACTTCATTTTTTGACATGTTTGCTTGTTGTTTGATTTTCTCTTTAATGGTGAGAGATAAGTGAGTTTTAATGGGAGATTTGGATTCCTTGTCGCGAGTAAATGTTTTTTCATATAAAAATCACAAGAATCGGTTGAGTTTTGGTGGAGCCGTGACAAGGATGACCGGAGACACTTCCGGTGAGCTGGTCCGGCCGGAGGTCTTGTTGGAGAAGAAGGTGATGACGTGTCGCAGCATGACTCGTCCGATCGTGTTTTTATGGATCATGCGGATTGCATTAAGACATACATGTTCCTCTTTTCACTCATGCACACACAATCTAAACCTTAATTCATTAATTGAGGTGGCACGTTCTGGTGCGTTTGATCTGTTGACTGGTATCCACATATGATGGTTGTGATTTTTTCTGCATTTTGTTTTCTATTTTTATTTCTTTTATTTTTATGCACTTTAAAAATTCGTAAAAAATAGAAAAAAATGTTTAAAAATTCTAAAAAAAAATAATGAACATACTTTCACATGTCTTTTAATTTTGTGCATTTTTAATTTCGTTTTTTGATTCATTTTCCATTTATTTTGATATTTTCTTTTTAAATGGTCATTTAATGATATGAAAAATGTGTGTTGACTTGTTGATTTTATTTCTTGCTCATGGTATGGATTAAACTTCTAATTCTTTTTGAGAATTGTGTTGACATGTTAATTGATCCTTGGATATTTTTCCATGATTTTTAAGTGTTGTTTCCATGTGGTTTGAATTTGTTTTTGTTCCCTCTCCATTTCTGCCCTGTTTTGGTACACTATTGATGTTTGCCTTCTGTTGAGGCACTTCCCTTTTGTTTTTCAATCTCTCCTTTTGACCCCTGGTTCCTGATACCTTGGGGGTCCTCTGAAATTTTATTTGGCATTTTTTGATGCATTTTCTTATTTTTCATGTATTTTGCAAGTTGCTTCATGTTTGTGCATCTTTGCTGTTGCATTTGTTTTGTTTTGCTTCCAAAAGCTTGGTTATGCATTATTGATGAACCCAATTCTGATTGTTTCATGTTAGGGACTTGTTATAGGTCTTGTGTGCTAATTCTTGGGTCTTTATCATATGCATAAGTTGTTCATTTGATCTCATGCTTTCATGTTTGCATATTGTGTTTCCATAAATGTTGTTTGCTTGCATTCTTTGATGTAATTATTGGCATTTGCTTATGATGTTGTGCTTTGGCATTTGAGATCTTTTATTCTCATCCCCATTCTTTCCAATGACCTTGGAATACTACTTAAGGTTGCTTGTTCCCTCCTTAGGAGGAACTTGAAGCCTACCTAAAGTAATGAATCCATGAGGACTTTTTCTCATTGTTTTTGTTACTTGTTTTCTATGCATCTTCTTCTCCTTTTCTCTTGTGCTTATTCATACCATGGCTTGAGGTTGAGATGAGCTTGTGGAGGTTTCATAACCACACATATTTCCTCCCTCACTTGCATTGCATCTTTGTCTTCCTTGTTGCATTTGTATTTGCATTCTTCATTTGCATTCTTTCTTCTTATTGTTTCTTCTTCTTTTGTCTTTCTTCCCTTAAGATTTCTACCCTATCTTGTTCAAGAGAGGTTATGATAGACATTAGGGTTCTAACCATGCATGATAACATTAGGTAGTCCCCTTTCAAACACAACTTTAGGTGCACATTTGCATGACAACTTTTAGGGTTTGGTCTAGTCCCCCTTAGTTTGTCCCCTTTCTTTTCTCATCTTCAAACAACTTCAATTCACTTAATAAATATAATGAGTGTTGTGCCATGAGCCTTGTACTTTGGAAATGGTGATTGAGTGGTTACCTCTTAATTGTCTAGAGTGTTTAGTATACGTCCTTAGGACGATATGTGACGCATTCGATCCTAGGTTTTAGACTTTGTTACAACATACATTATGAACACTCTAATTCAAAACACTTCTTCCTTAAAAAAAAAAAAACAATTCAAACTCTTTTTCACCCCTTGGGGTCTTAATCAGGAAACTCTTTTCATAAACAAGAGTGTTGTTAACTTTCAGTCCTATCACAAACGGTAACGCCTAAGTGTCCAATGGTCGAGTTGCATACACCAACTACTAGAACTGTCTGTTAACCTTACTCTAGTAAAAATTTTGAACAACCTGTGTTTTCGTAAGCCCGAACTACGTTTGCTCTGATCTTTCGTACTAGACGAAAGTACGTAGGCACAAGACGCGATGTCTTGGCGAGCAACCTTCCCCCTTTTTTGGCCGTAGTTAGGCGAACTACGTTGACTCTGACTTTCCCATTGCACGAGGGAGTACGTAGGCACAGAGCGGCGATGCTCTACCGAGTCAGTTCTTTTTCTTTCTTTTTAGTCCATAAGCCTTTAGCGTAGATAATTTACACACCCTTTTAGCTAGACAACACATGCGTGGATCCCGTCGAGTACGACGGACGTGAGGGGTGCTCATACCTTCCCCTTGCGTAACCGACTCCCGAACCTAGGACTTGGTTGCGATGACCTTGTCTTTTCCCATTTTCGTCAGGTTTTTCCGATCATTTCCTTTCCCTTCTTTGGGATAAATAATGATAGGTGGCGACTCTGTTAGTCATTGTCGGCTTCTTTTTTTCGCAGTAGCGACAACTGGCGACTCTGCTGGGGATAGGAATATCCCATATGCGAGTCAATCCTAGCACTTGCGTGTTTTCTTTTCGGGTGTTTGTATATGTGCTTTATGTTTATTTACTTCCGCATTTTATTTTCCGCATCATATATCATTACTGCTGTGATGTGGGGAGGGAAGTTCCATTGAGTGAGAAGCCGGACCTGGGCTTGAGTATACTCCTAGTATTAGAAGTGGAGATTAGCGGGTGAACCTGTTTGCTTAGCAGACACAGTTCCCTACGAAATTCACACTCAGACGAGATTCTCTTTGATGAGTTCCTTTCCGATCCTTAGAATCCGACTGGAATTTGGATTTGAGGGTTGTCGACTCTGGGAACCGATCATTTGGGATTCAGCTAAGTGAGGCCGCTTCAAGAGATGATGATGCCACACCTTCTAGGTATCGTATCATCGTTTCTTGAAAGTTTGTGACGCTAATGAATGCATAGGATGCCAAACCTTGTCAGTGAATAGGTCCATACCTGTGAGTGGGTGGGTTATGCAGGAAACTCTGACCTCCAGATTACCTAGTTCTTGATAGTGTGAACCTGTGTTCATGGTACCGAGGGGTTTCTTATGTCAATGATTTGTCAGTACTATAGCGAAGCGCCGGTTCTTCTCGAGCTACAGAACAATAAGCTTGATCCTCTGTTGCATTGCATTCGCATTTGCATTTTCATTTGCATCTCTTCATTAACATGTATTTATGATTGCAGGTGTATATTTCCCTTCTGATTCTAGTGGTCCTGTTCTTCGTTCTTGACATGGAGCCTTTGAAAAGGACAGTTGCTTACAGGTTTCCGACCCCAGATGTCAGTTCTTTGAGGAGTCTAATTGCTATGGCTGAAGCGGGTGTGATGGAACAGTTTAGACAAGACTATGGGAGATTGGCCAAATGTGTTTGCAAACCCTCATCCTATGAGATTAATGGCATTTACACTCTCTTGCAGTTCTACGACACCTAGTTGAGGTGCTTTGTCTTCCCAGATTTTGTTTTAGTGCCTACTTTGGAAGAGTACTCAGATATGTTGGGAGTTCCTATCCGTGATCAAATGCCTTTCGTCCACACAGATGCGGAGCCCGACCTGGCTGTGCTCGCTGCTATATTACAGTTGGACGCTGCAGAGTTAGAGGGGAAGCTAGTTGAGAGAAAAGGGGCTTATGGTTTTCTGTTACCGTTTCTTGTTGAGAAAACTCAGAAGTTCGCTAAGAATGGTTGCTGGATTGTGTTTAGTGCTATCCTGGCACTTTGCATTTATGGTATAGTTCTGTTTCCAAACTTGCCTGATTTCGTGGATGTGGACGCCTTCTATCTGCTAGCCTCAGGGAATCCGGTCCCTACGCTCTTAGGAGACGTTTATCATTCTGTGCATCACAAGAATGAAAACCGAAGGGGGAAGAACGTCTCGTGTTGTGTTCCTTTGCTTTATAGGTGGTTGATGAGTCACATGCCTAAGAATGGTCAGTTTGTGGATACTATTGCTACCTCAGAGTGGTCTGAGAGGTTGATGGGTTTGACTGCTAAGGATATTATTTGGTTTGATAGGGATTTGCTTGGCGTTGACATCATTTACAGTTGTAGCAGATTTCCTAACGTACCCCTAGTCGGAAGGAAGGGGTGCGTCAACTACAATCCTTCTCTGTTGGTACGACAGTTCGGATATGCTCTCAGAGACGCTCCAAAGGAGGAAGAGGTACATGAATCTTTGTACCTCACCGGCTTGTTAAAGGGTGATGATTTGACTAGACTCGAGCGTGCTTGGCGGAGTATTCATAGGAGAGGCAAAGAATTACTAGGAAAGAGCAACAATCAGGCTTATGATCCCTATGTGGCTTGGATTCGTGAGAGGGTCGTGAAGTTCTTGATGCCATATCCTCCAGTGGAGCCTGTTTGCCCACCTGTGGTTGAGGAGCCTACTACGGTAGATATCCAAAGGTATGAACAGGTATGTCGTGAGAAAGAAGAGTTGCAGAAGACGAATGAAGAGTTAGAGGAAGAGATGGCTCAGATCAGAAGTGAAAGAAATGAAGCAAGGTATTCTCTGAAAAAGCAAACAGGGTTGGTGAACAAGTTGGGAACATACTTAACTCAGGAGACTAATGATAGGGAGCGCACAGGAAAAGACTTGAATTCCACCTATGGTGTTCTGGCCAAGAAGAAAGAAGAGCTGAATAAAGCCTACTCGCGAATTTCCAAGTTTGAGGCTCAGTGGAACGCTGCTATGTCTACTAGCAAGGAGCGTGAAGACAAGTTGAAGGCACATATCATCAAACAGAAGGCCCAGCTCAAAGCTAAAGATGAAGATATCTCGAAGGAAGCTGCACTCAGAAGACATAGTGACTGCAAACTGTATGAAGCGCTTGCAACCTTGGAGGAGCATAGAGAGGAAGCTAGTGCTAAGAGGCGGAGACTTGAGGAGGCTGTTGGGAAGGAGGACTCGGTCGAGGATCTTCAGTCTACTATCAGTCAGCAGGAGTTACTCATACGTGGTTTGCTCACTCGGCTAGATCATCCAGATACACAGGCGCTGTTGAAGGATTTCCAGTCTCGCCACCCAGTTTGATTTCATTTCTTTGTATTCAGTAGCGTAGACTTTTGTATGGACCATCACCATACCTGTTGGTTGAGGTCCCTTTCTGTTTGTACTCATTTGCTGTTTATACTTTGCCTATGGGCTTATGTTTATATATGAGGAGTTTCATCCTATGCTTGTCTCTGAGGCTCTCCATTGTCTTGGTTGTCACTCCGAAGCTAGAATCATGGGGTAAATTTCCCTGTTTTTCATATATACATGTTTGCATTTTAGCATGTTTCTCGCATTTACAAGTGCATCAGAACTGTTAACCTTATCTTGTTTCTTATGCCACTAGTGTTTCAGGATTGCAGATCAGACAACTCACTGCTACGGTACTAGAGGTAATCGGAGAAGGATAATGGATCAAATGCAAGTGGAAATGCAAGAAATGAGGGACCGCATTGCGCAGTTGATGGATTTGATGCAAGGAGTTTCTACTGGGCAAGCTCAACTTCAGACTATGGTGCAACCCCTGTTGGCACGAGTTGATGAGGATGGGGTACTACATGGTGGGATTCCTAATAACCATACTCGGGTTGAAACCCCTAAGGGGGACAATTCAATACCAACTTTAGTCATCCCTACTGCTAGAGGGGATGGACACACTACTGGTGCTGGGAATACAACATGTCTTAATCGTGGTGGCTTTGTTGATAGAGGTAATGGAAATGGGAATGGCTTAGGTTTTGATACTACGGGTGGCATTCATGGTAGTTGGGACCATACGTAGAACAAGGATCGGCAAGAGGATATATTCACTCCAAGGTTTGTAAATGTTGCGGGACCTTCTGAGGCTGACAGAAGGATTCAAATGATTGAAGAAAAGATGCAATCTCTGGAGTGCCAAAATTCCATGGGGCTAGATATGTCCAACCTGGGGCTGATCCCAGGCTTAAGAGTGCCTCATAAGTTCAAAGTTCCCGACTTCGATAAGTACAAAGGCACTACTTGCCCGAGGGTCCACCTGCGCTCATACTACAGAAAGATATCTGCGTACTCGGATGATGAAAAACTCCTGATGCACTTTTTCCAGGATAGCTTGTTCGGCCCCTCTTTGGAGTGGTACATGGGGTTGGAGCCCGCAAACATCCGCAGTTGGAAAGAACTTGTCGAGGATTTCGTAAGGCACTATCAATACAATAGTGACCTTGCACCGAACAGAGTTCAGTTGCAGAACCTCTCTCAAAGGAGTAACGAGTGCTTCAAAGAGTATGCCCAAAGGTGGCGAGAGCTTGCTGCTAGAGTGCAGCCACCAATGGTAGAGAGGGAGCTGGTGGATATGTTCGTTGCTACTCTACCAGGGGTGTATTATGAAAAATTGATAAGCAGTATGTTCAGAAGTTTCTCAGATTTGATAATCACTGGTGAAAGAGTAGAGAACAGTATCAAGCTTGGGAAGATTCAGGTAGTAGAGGTACCCTCAGCTGGAGGAGGAGGAAAAAGGATGTTTGGAAACAAGAAGCGTGAAGGTGATGTCAGTTCAGTGACAAGTTCTAGAGGAAGAGGAAGGGGTCAGCCCCATAATCAATATCGCCAACAACAGGTGGCTAGTGTCACTATTCTTGTGCCACAGCAACAGAGACCACAACAACAACAACAACAACAAAGACAGTATCAGCCACAACAGCAAAACCAGCAGGGTTATAGGAGGTATCCTGATAGGGCCAGGCCAAATAGAGTATTTGACACTCCACCGATGCCCTACTCTCAAGTGCTTCAGACTTTATTGCAGCCACAATTAATTCAGAAAAGGACTCTCGCTCCTTTGACTGGTGATCCCCCACCCGGCTATAACGCAAATGCACGTTGCGAATTTCACTCAGGGGCGCCTGGTCACTCTATCGACAATTGCAAGGCTTTTAAACACAAGTTGCAAGATCTCATTGACAGTAAAGCGATAAATTTTTATCATGATGCACCTAACGTTGTGCAGAACCCTATACCAAACCATGGGCAGGCTAGGGTTGGTGCTATTCTGGTGGAGGAAGATTTATACTTGATAATGGATGTGAATGAATTGAAAACTCTGTTGCAGTTTGTGAAGGACAAGTTGCTGGGAGGAGGTGTATTCCCAGGTTGCGATGAGGAGTGTGTTGATTGCTTGAGTCATCCTGAGGGATGCGTTGATCTGAGAAGGTGTATCCAAGGAATGATAGACGAGGGGACGTTGCAGTTTGAGCGGACTGCATAAAAGAAACCTATTGAGGAGGTAAGCGAAGAGAGGGATGAGGTCGCTACGATCTCGATTCCATATAAGACTATAACTATTTCAGCGCCTCCTAGGCCACCAACAATCACTATTACCAAAGCAGGACCTATGCCTTATGAAAGCACCAAAGCCATCCCATGGAATTATGGGGCCGAGGTGTATTGTAACGGTCAGAAGATAGATTTGAAGAGTTTTCCTGTGGAGTCTGCAGAGAATGTTGTGGGAGCAGCGCCAATTACCCGAAGCGGCAGAGTCTTTGCATCGCCCAAAGTGGTGGATGAAAAAGCAGATAAAGGGAAGGGAAAGATGATAATTGAAGAAACCTCACAGTCTGGTGAAAAAGGATCTTTGGAGAATGATATGGAGGAGGTCATGAGGCTGATACGCAAAAGCGACTACAAGATAGTCGAGCACTTACAGTAGACACCTTCCAAGATTTCGATATTATCGTTGTTGTTGAGTTTCGAAGCTCACATAAATGCATTGATGAAGGTATTGAGCACCGCTTTTGTGCCTCAGGAGATATCAGTAAATCAGCTTGAAGGGGTTGTTGGGCATGTAAGAGCGGGAAATGGCCTTGGATTCACAGATCTAGACTTAACGCCCAGGGGAAGAAACCACAATTGTGCGCTGCACATTTCTGTTGAATGTAGAGGAGTGGTTATGTCTCACGTCCTTGTTGACACAGGGTCATCTTTGAATGTGCTGCCGAAGAAGGCACTTATGAAGCTGGATACTAGGGGCATTACCTGTACACCGAGTGATTTGGTTGTACGTGCTTTTGATGGTACTCGAAGGTCTGTCTTCGGTGAGCTGACTTTGCCTATCCAAGTGGGCCCAGAAGTTTTTGACGCTGTATTTTATATCATGGACATTCATCCTGCTTATAGCTGTTTGTTAAGAAGACCATGGATCCACTCAGCTGGGGCTATCACATCGACTCTGCATCAGAAGTTGAAATATATGGTCGGTGGCAGTGTTGTGACAGTATGTGGAGAGGAAGACATCATGGTTAGTCACCTGTCTTCTTTCAAGTATGTGGAAGTAGATGGGGAAATTCATGAGACCCTGTGTCAAGCGTTTGAAAGTGTTCAGTTGAAGGATAAGGCGCCAATGGTGAGAAAAGAGCCCGAGGTGGCTATGTCCTCTTTCAAAGAAGCACAGGCAGTGGTACAAGCTTGCTCAGCCCAAGGATGGGGACAAGTGATTGATATCCCTCAAAAGCAAGACAAGTTCGGCCTGGGGTACCACCCATCCTCTTCACAGAATACACCGAATTTTAAAGGGCCGATCAAGTTTACCAGCGGGGGTGTTTTCTTCGAGCAGCTCAACGCCATTTCAGATGATGAAGCTGGAGACAGCGACTGTGACATGGATGCTTGGGTCAAGCCATGCCTTCCAGAACAGCGCCTATGCAACTGGTCCATCGAAGAATTTGTCCAAGTGACCAATGAACAGTAATACTTTGTTTTTCAATTATTGTACGACCATATGTTCTACCCAGAGCATAGTGGTTTGTTATTTCAGGGCTTGTCTTGTTTATGTTTGAAAACTGTTTCATTTATTAATCAAAGGGCGTTTTTCCATTCAAATTTTGAGATCTCTGTTTTTCTTGTTTTATCTTTAACAATAAAATGGCAATGTGTTTGTTTGCATATCATTTGAAGCACTTAACCATTTTCATTGCAGGTCTCATATCATTGCAGATGACACCGACCAAGAATCTTCTATGACTCGCTTCGACTTTGACAAACTGGTATTCCAAGCTGAAGAAGAGATTGATGAGGATGAAGACTTGCCCGAGGAATTGGCTAGACTTTTAAGACAAGAAGAAAAGGTCATTCTGCCTCATGAAGAAGAGATTGAGATCGTCAACTTGGGTTCTGAAGAGGTTGTTAGAAATGTCAGGATAGGGGCTGCATTGCAAGAAGACGTCAAGCGAAGGTTGATAGAGATGCTTCGAGAGTACAGTGACATCTTTGCTTGGTCTTATGAAGATATGCCCGGTCTTGATACCGACATCTTGGTTCATCGATTGCCACTTTGGGAAGAATGTCCACCCGTCAAGCAGAAGCTTAGAAGGACGAGACCAGACATGGCGGTAAAAATCAAAGAAGTTCAAAAGCAGTTAGACGCTGGATTTTTAGCCGTGACAACTTACCCTCCGTGGGTCGCCAACATTGTACCTGTACCTAAGAAGGATGGTAAGGTACGAATGTGCGTTGATTATAGAGATTTGAATAGGGCGAGCCCAAAAAATGATTTCCCGCTTCCCCACATTGACGTATTAGTTGACAATACGGCTCAATTCTCGGTGTTTTCTTTCATGGATGGCTTCTCTGGTTATAATCAGATAAAAATGGCACCAGAGGACATGGAGAAGACGACATTCATTACACCTTGGGGAACATTTTGCTATAAGGTGATGCCGTTTGGGTTGAAAAACGCAGGGGCAACTTATCAGCGGACAATGGTGACTTTGTTTCATGATATGATTCATCATGAAATCGAGGTTTATGTTGATGACATGATCGCGAAGTCCCAGACGGAGGAAGAACATCTGGTCAATCTATTGAAGTTGTTTGAGAGGTTGAGGAAGTTCAAATTAAGGTTGAATCCAAATAAGTTCACTTTCAGAGTTCGGTCCGGAAAGCTATTGGGGTTTATTGTCAGCAGAAAAGGAATCGAGGTAGATCCTGCAAAAATAAGAGTTATTCAAGAAATGCCAACACCGAAGACTGAAAAAGAGGTCCGTAGTTTCTTAGGTAGGTAGAACTACATCGCTCGGTTCATATCTCATCTAACGGCCACGTGTGAACTAATGTTTAAGCTGTTAAAGAAAGATCAGGCGGTGGTCTGGAACGAAAATTGTCAAAAAGCATTCGATAAGATAAAACAGTATTTGCAAGAGCCTCCGATACTGATACCCCCAGTGGCTGGAAGACCATTAATCATGTATTTAACGGTTCTGGAGAGTAGTATGGGTTGTGTTCTCGGTCAACATGACGAGACAGGAAGGAAAGAGCATGCGATTTACTACTTGAGTAAAAAGTTCACAGATTGTGAGTCCCGCTACTCAATGCTTGAAAAAACATGTTGTGCACTCGCTTGGGCGGCCAAACGTTTAAGACAGTATATGCTCAATCATACAACCATGCTAATTTCGAAGATGGATCCGATTAAATATATCTTTGAAAAGCAGGCACTTTCTGGAAGGATTGCCAGATGGAAAACGGTATTGACAGAATACGACATCCAGTACGTTTCCCAGAAAGCCATTAAAGGGAGTGTTCTGTCAGAATACCTGGCTGAACAACCAATTGATGATTACCAACCGATGAAATTTGAATTTCCTGATGAGGACGTTATGTACTTGAAAGCAAAAGATTGTGATGAGCCATTACCCACTGAAGGACCAGAGAGGGGATCTCCATGGCAGATGATATTCGATGGTGCAGTTAATTCGTATGGTAGCGGAATTGGGGCAATTATTATAACTCCCCATGGAATGAATATCCCTTTCACTGCCAGATTAACTTTCCCTTGTACCAACAATGAGGCCGAGTACAAAGCATGTATCATGGGTTTGGAAGAATCTATTGATCTGAGGATCAAGAATCTTGATGTATATGGCGATTCAGCGCTAGTTTTTAATCAGATCGAAGGAGAATGGGAAACTCGACACCCCAATTTGATCCCTTACAAGGATTATGCAAGAAGACTGTTACCATTTTACGACCGTGTAGACTTCCACTATGTGCCAAGAGCGGAGAATCAAATGGCAGACGCTTTGGCTACACTGGCTTCAATGTACAAGGTCAATTTTTGGAATGAAGCGCCAAGGATTGTTATCTCACGCCTCGACAGGCCCGCTTTCATATTTGCTATTGAAGGAGCTTCCGATGGTAAACCGTGGTTTCATGACATCCAGAATTTCCTTAAGAACCAAGAGTATCCACCAGGGGCATTGACCCAGGATAAGAAAACTCTTAGGAGATTGTCTGGAAACTTCTACCTCAACCCAGATGGTGTGCTGTATAGAAGGAATCATGATCTGGTACTACTCAGGTGTGTGGACGAAAAAGAAGCAAGCTTGCTTATGGAAGAAGTCCACGAGGGTAATTTTCGCACGCATGTCGGCGGACATGCCATGACTCGAAAGATTCTACGAGCTGGTTATTTTTGGCTAACAATGGAGTCGGATTATTTCAAATTCGCGAAGAGATGCCATAAATGCCAGATTTATGCTGATAAGATTCATGTGTCGCCGTGCCCGTTGAATGTAATGTCATCCCCTTGGTCGTTCTCCATGTGGGGCATCGATATGATTGGAAAGATCGAGCCCACTGCTTCCAACGGACACCGTTTTATTCTGGTAGCCATCGATTACTTTACCAAGTGGGTAGAGGCAACATCGTATGCTAATGTGACCAAGCAAGTGGTGGAAAGATTCATAAAGAAGGACATCATCTGTAGATATGGAATCCCCGAACGAATCATTACTGACAATGGTTCAAATCTGAATAATAAGATGATGAAAGAGCTATGCCAGAGCTTTAAGATTGAATATCACAACTCATCGCCCTATCGGTCGAAGATGAATGGCGCTGTTGAAGCTGCCAATAATAACATTAAAAAGATAGTGCACAAGATGGTTGTTACATACAAAGATTGGCATGAAATGTTACCTTTCGCCTTGCACGGTTATCGTACGATAGTATGCACATCAACCGGGGAAACTCCTTTCTCACTAGTGTACGGTATGGAAGTTGTCCTGCCGCTAGAGGTTGAGATTCCTTCTTTAAGGGTTTTGGTTGACGTAAAACTTGTTAAGGCAGAATGGATCAAGAATAGATTGAATCAACTTAGTTTGATGGACAAAAAGAGGCTAGCATCGATTGCATATGGTCGTTTGTACCAGAGCCGGATGAAGAAAGCTTATGATAAGAAGGTGCGCCCTCGAAGCTTTCAGACGGGCGATCTTGTGCTGAAAAAGATTCTCCCACCACATTCAGATCACAGGGGCAAGTGGACTCCCAATTATGAAGGTCCATTTGTTGTACGAAAGGTTTTCTCTAGAGGAGCCTTAGTATTATCCACTATGGACGAAGAGGACTTTGCATCCCCAGTGAACGCAGACGCAGTTAAAAAATACTTTGCTTAAAAGAGACCCGCTGGACACAAAAAGAAAAGTCCAGACAAAAAGGGGCATCCCGGCGAACCATAAAAAGGAAAAAGGTTCGGGCAAAAATTAGGGATAAAAATTGAAAAAAGATGTAAACCCGCAGATTCGAAAACCTAAAAAGGCGACTTTGGCAAAAATGGGTACCCCGGTGAATCGAAAACCCGAAAGGGCGGTTCAGGCAAAAGTTAGGGATTGAAAAGAAAATGACTGCGATCTGCGTATGAACTTCATTGCTTAGTGGATTGGGAAAACCTGAGGGCCGTTTAATCCGAATCAATCTCTTCTGAAGACGAAGCGTCGGGAAAGTGTCAGGGTCAGGCGAGTCATAGAGGAATCAGCTCATGGTGTTTGTCTGCACCACATTGTCGACATTGCTGTACTTTTTGTTTAAAATATACACTTTTGTATTTTGCTTTTATGCATACTTGTAGTTTTTGCGCAGCTTCCTCTTTTCAGGAGTTGCATCTGTTGTAAAGACTTTGCCTATTCACAGGCCGTTATCAATAAACATATACTATTCAGTACTTTGTTTGTGCGCGTTGTTTTTATGCTTTTACTGTTTTGTTTGTGAAAAATGCCCGATGTTTTTATGAACTTGCATACATAAACTTGCAGGCCTTGGCCAATAATTGCTAAAACTTTGATATTAATTGAACAATGTCACGGATGATGACCAAGATAGGCCTGTTGTATAGGTTGTTTTGTCTGTTCGTCTTTTGCAGGGTTGTTACCCTTGGGGCAAGGTTTTATGAATATGATTAGATTCATCTTTTCCCTCAAACAGTGTTGTTCTCCAGCAATCGAGGTTGCATCTCTATCCCAGTAGAGTTACATGCAGTGGTTAGCATTCCCCTGGCAGTGCGCCAGTGTGTTTTCAATCCCCGCAGAGTACGAGGTTGTGTTCACTCCCCAGCGAGTCGAAATTCGGGCGTATCCCCACAAGTAGGTGTCAGGTTTACCCCAGCAGTGGCCTGGTATTTCTCCCTCTTACTCAGTCTGATTAAAGGAACTCAACTTTCAGCCGTACAGGCTGAGGCATCCGATAGAAGTTTTTTTCTCTATCAGGTAAGTTAGGTTGTTTAGCCTGTTCGTTTTAAGTACCCAGTGAGTTATCTGTTCTTCAGAAGGTTTTGTATTCCGGAGTGTCAGCTTGGACATTTACCTCAGCAAATGGTGATCTGCATCCTCGGCTGAGTTTTGGATTTTCTATTCTTGTATGAACTTTATCCCCGGTAGATGAGCCTTTTGAGGTCTTTTTGGTGTAAGTCCAATCGCTATTGGCATGGGTAAGCCGTCCCCTGCAGGGTTGTTTGTTGCTCCTGACAGGATGTTTTCTTTTTCTCTGGCATTTACTTTGCTGTTTCAGTTCCGATGCGTCTGCATGTGTGCATAGCATCTACCTAAACGCGTAGCATTTCCATTTCATATGGGGCATTACGCCATTTTCAAACATTTGCATGTGAAACATAGACCAAGTTATTATCTCTTTGTTTCAGGTGTCTCTTTGGAGGTTTGATTTTCCCTTGGTATCCAGACCATGTGATCTCTTAACCCGCGTGGTATCCAGACCCCGGCTCATGTTATTCCCCAGTAGTATCTTCGGACTTGAATGGGTCATGATAAGTATGGTGATGATCACCTCTCCCCGTTGAGTATCCAGACTCTGGCTCGTACCCAGTTGATGAAGTTTTCCTTTTCCCGTCGAGTATCCAGACTCCGGTAAAGATGGTTGTGGTATCCAGACCACGGTGACTATATTATTTTGTTTTGTTCCGTTGAGTATCCAGACTCCGGTATTTTCTCCAACATGTATTTTCTTAGTCCGTTGAGTATCTAGACTCCGGTCAAATTCCTTTGTGATATCCAGATCACAACAAGTGTGTTTGTTCCTTATGGTATCCAGACCATGGCTTATGCTCGTTTTATTACGCTTTCTCCGTCGAGTATCCAGACTTCGGTAAAGTCAGTTGGGAGTTCGGACCCTGTTGAATCTTGTTTGTGCCTTCTTCGTTGAGTATCCAGACTCCGGTGATGGCAGTTATGGTATCCAGACCATAGTAGTTTATCTGATACTCCGTGATATCCAGATCGCAGTAATTGTGTTATCTCATATCGTCGTGCGGTATCCAGACCTTGGCACGTAATGTTTTCTCAGCCTACGTGGTATTTAGAACACAACTAATTTTGTTTCCCAGCAACGTCGTTTGACTTGAACTCGTAGGATATCCAGATCCTGATAGGTATATTTCTATTCGCATAGAGCATCCAGGCTCAGATTGCATCGAGCGTCCAGGCTCCAGTTTTTGAGTATTCAGACTCAAGTTTATTCATTGAGCATCCAGGCTCAGGTTTTTGAGTATCCAGACTCAGAATTATTATCGAGCATCCAGGCTCAGGTTAACCGAGTATCCAGACTCAGGTTAGTTGCATAGAGCATCCAGGCTCAAGTTATTGATTATCCAGACTCAGATGTGTTCTTTGAGCGTCCAGGCTCCAATTTGTGTTTTTTGAGCATCCAGGCTCCGATTCATCGAGCATCCAGGCTCCAGATATTGAGTATTCAGACTCAGATTTATTTTTGAGCATCCAGGCTCCAGTTCGCCATTTATTAAGCATCCAGGCTCCAATTATCCATTTACCGAGCATCCAGGCTCTAGTTTTGTGTTTATCGAGCATCCAGGGTCTAATCTTTGAGTATCCAGACTCAGTTTTGTTCCTTTGAGCAATCAGGCTCCGTTTATTGAGTATCCAGACTCAGAGTTATGTTTTGAGCATTCAGGATTTGATTTTTGTGGAGTATCCAGACTCTGGTAACTTGGATCGTTAACTTTTGCCAGTATGGTATCCATACCATGGCACCGTTTTGACGTTTGTATTCTCTTTCCCCAACAGGGTGGCTTTGAGATCAATTTTGCTATATTCGGATTCTCTGCGGTTGGCAAATTTCCGGGTTCTTTGGTATTCAACTGTCTTTTACCTTGATTGCGTGAAAGTCATTCGCTTTTCACTCATTGAGGTACAAGTCATTTGAATAGGGGCAGCTGTTGCACCCCAAAATTTGCTCAACCTTTTCTTAACTTGGTTTATGTTTCATTTCATTTTCTTTCTAGCATTTGCATTGCATAGCATGTTGCATTGAACAGGGGATCAAGAGTTTGTGCACCTCAAGAGGAGTATTCTCAGAGCATGGAGCCTAAGCAAGAGTTGTTACTCAAGTTTGAGTGGTCCTCGGGACATCTGGAAGTGGTCAAAGTAGGGTGAAAGGACAGATGGATGTGTGTGGGTTAGCTCCTAACTGGGAGGCCAACTGAAGAGCATCGGAGGTTCGTGAATGAATGATTTTGGGTACGAGATGTAAATAAAGTTTATTGAGGGTCATTGTGGAGCTTATGCAAGTGGTTGTGTGAAGTGGAATAAGCCACAGTTGAAAGTATCGCAGTTAGGGTTTTCATCTGGTAAATCCTCAGTCAACTGCGCAATTGAAGAAGATAGAAACTCAATTCAAAGTCTCTATGGTCATAGGATGTTGTGTTAAGACATATGATACATCATTGCAATTTCAATTCATCAAGGGGTAAGTGTGTGAGAAGTTACTAAGTTAGGGTTCTCAGGGTAAAATCCCTTATTTAGTGCCTGACTTCAAGACCATCTACCTCAAGATAAAAGTCTCATCTTAATTATTGACCAAGATGGAACTTGTAGATCATGTTATTAACTTTAATGTGAGTACTAGAAGTCCTCGGTTGGATTTATAGAACTCAAGTTATGATCCGGACAAGTTACAGGTCATTTGAGGGATGTGATTTTGGTCAACAAAAGTCAACCGACTTCCAAACAAGTTTTGACCTAGAAGGGTCTTTCTCCTCAACTTTTGGTCAACATGAAAGTTGTAGATCTTGATCTTAGCTTTCCAAATTGTATTAGAAGTCTTTCATCTGATTTGTATAACTCAAGTTATGAGGTTTACAAGTCAGGGGTATTTTGGGAAAGTAAGATTAGAGGTCATAAAATTATAGGTCCATTTCACCAACTTGCACACTTCAAATGGAAATCTTTTCAAAATGAAACTTGCTTCAAATGGGGCCATTTGCACTAACAAACCATCTCTTGTCATGGTGGGGGCTTGGATTGAGAATTTGGGGTTTGAATTTTTCATAAAGGAGGCTTAAAATTGAGAATTTGAGACTTATTGGATTTTAAACTTTTTCAAGGAAAATTTGTGCATTTTTTGATTGCAAATAACATTTCAAAGACATTGCCATCTTCACATTGGATTTTTGAAGTTTCAAAATGGGCCATTTTCATGGTTTCTTCCTCTTGAAGTAACAAAATTGGAAATCAATCATAGGATCAAAATTAAACCTCCAATCTCATTCCTTTAATTTACACAACTGATATGTAGTAGATTGGGATCAAAAAATCAAGTGGTGTAGTGTTAAAAACGTGCATGGGATTTTCAAAAAGTGGTGAAATGTGAAAATTCAAAATGGGCTGTTTTGCATGGATTAAGGCCCCATTTGATCACAAATCTATCATATAAGTATTCTTGAGGAATTTTGAGGCAGAGCTAGGTCATTCTTGCTGCTAAAACAACCAGTTTCGTTTTCAAAAAAGTGGTGAAAACTCAAAATTGGAATTCTCATATTTTCTCAATTTCAAGGAAAATTGAAGGTTGCAAAAGCTTTATTATGGATCATTGAACGTGTTTGGATCGTTTACTTCAAGCTGTAGCACCTGTTGAAGGCTCAGTGGAAGTTCTCCACTAGGTAACTTGAATTCAACCTTACACTCTTAATACTCCATGATTTTCCATCATTTTCGTTTTATTTGAACCTTTGTTATGTGTAGATCATTTTTGGGTTGTTATTTCTTGTGTTTATGACATTTTATTTTTTGAGCTCAAAGTTGTGTAGTTTCTTTTTGATGTTTTTTCATGGTGTTTTACTTCAATTTTCATGGATTCTTACTCCTTGTAGCATGTAGATGATGTTTGGACATTTTATTTTAAGTTTTGGTGAACTTCATTTTTTGACATGTTTGCTTGTTGTTTGATTTTCTCTTTAATGGTGAGAGATAAGTGAGTTTTAATGGGAGATTTGGATTCCTTGTCGCGAGTAGATGTTTTTTTATATAAAAATTGCAAGAATCGGTTGAGTTTTGGTGGAGCCACGGTGGAAGGGCGGCTCCCGCGGCGGCCGGAGCCGTGACAAGGATGACCGGAGACACTTCCGGTGAGCTGGTCCGGCCGGAGGTCTTGTTGGAGAAGAAGGTGATGACGTGTCGCAGCATGACTCGTTCGATCGTGTTTTTATGGATCATGCGGATTGCATTAAGACATACATGTTCCTCTTTTCACTCATGCACACACAATCTAAACCTCAATTCATTAATTGAGGTGGCACGTTCTGGTGCATTTGATCTATTGACTGGTATGCACATCTGATGGTTGTGATTTTTTTTGCATTTTGTTTTCTATTTTTATTTCTTTTATTTGTATGCACTTTAAAAATTCGTAAAAAATAGCAAAAAATGTTTAAAAATTCTGAAAAAAATCATGAACATACTTTCACATGTCTTTTAATTTTTTTCATTTTTAATTTCATTTTTTGATTCATTTTCCATTTATTTTCATATTTTCTTTTTAAATGGTCATTTAATGATGTGAAAAATGTGTGCTGACTTGTTGATTTTATTTCTTGCTCATGGTATGGATTAAACTTCTAATTTTTTTTGAGAATTATGTTGACATGTTAATTGATCCTTGGATATTTTTCCATGATTTTTAAGTGTTGTTTCCATGTGGTTTGAATTTGTTTTTGTTCCCTCTCCATTTCTGCCCTCTTTTGGCACACTCTTGATGTTTGCCTTCTGTTGAGGCACTTCCGTTTTGTTTTTCAATCTCTCCTTTCGACCCCTGGTTCCTGATACCTTGGGGGTCCTCTAAATTTTATTTTGCATTTTTTGATGCATTTTCTTATTTTTCATGTATTTTGCAAGTTGCTTCATGTTTGTGCATCTTTGCTGTTGCATTTGTTTTGTTTTGCCTCCAAAAGCTTGGTTATCCATTATTGATGAACCCACTTATGATTGTTTCATGTTAGGGACTTGTGATAGGTCTTGTGTGCTAATTCTTGGGTCTTTATCATATGCATAAGTTGTTCATTTGATTCATACTTTCATGTTTGCATATTGTGTTTCCATAAATGTTGTTTGCTTGCATTCTTTGATGTAATTATTGGCATTTTCTTATGATGTTGTGATTTGGAATTTGAGATTTCTTCTTCTCATTCCCATTCTGTCCAATGACCTTGGAATACTACTTAAGGTTGCTTGGTCCCTCCTTAGGAGGAACTTGAAGACTACCTAAAGTAATGAATCCATGAGGACTTTTTCTCATTGTTTTTGTTACTTATTTTCTATGCATCTTCTTCTCCTTTTCTCTTGTGCTTATTCATACCATGGCTTGAAGTTGAGATGAGCTTGTAGAGGTTCCAGACACACACATATTCCTCCCTCACTTGCATTGCATCTTTGTCTTCCTTGTTGCATTTGTATTTGCATTCTTCATTTGCATTCTTTCTTCTTATTGTTTCTTCTTCTTTTGTCTTTCTTCCCTTAGGATTTCTAACCTCTCTTGTTCAAGAGAGGTTATGATAGACATTAGGGTTCTAACCATGCATGATAACATTAGGTATTCCACTTTCAAATTCAACTTTAGGTGCACATTTGCATGACAACTTTTAGGGTTTGGTCTAGTCCCCCTTAGTTTGTCCCCTTTCTCTTCTCATCTTCAAACAACTTCAATTCACTTAATAAATATAATGAGTGTTGTGCCATGAGCCTTGTACTTGGGAAATGGTGATTGAGTGGTTACCTCTCAATTGTCTAGAGTGTTTAGTATACGTCCTTAGGACGATATGCGACGCATTCGATCCTAGGTTTTAGAATTTGTTACAACATACATTATGAACACTCTAATTCAAAACACTTCTTCCTTAAAAAACACAAAAACAATTCAAACTCTTTTTCACCCCTTGGGGTCTTAATCAGGAAACTCCTTTCATAAACAAGAGTGTTGTTAACTTTCAGTCCTATCGCAAATGGTAACGCCTAAGTCTCCAATGGTCGAGCTGCATACACCAACTGCTAGAAGTGTCTCTTAACCCTACTCGGGTAAAACTTTTGAACAACCTGTGTTCTCGTAATCCCGAACTACGTTTTCTCTGATCTTTCGTACCAGACGAAAGTACGTAGGCACAAGACGCGATGTCTGGGCGAGCAACCTTCCCCCCTTTTTTGGCCGTAGTTAGGCGAACTACGTTGACTCTGACTTTCCCATTGCACGAGGGAGTACGTAGGCACAGAGCGGCGATGCTCTGCCGAGTCAGTTCTTTTTTTTTCTTTTTTGTTCATAAGCCTTTAGCATAGATAATTTACACACCCTTTTAGCTAGACAACACATGCGTGAATCCCGTCGAGTATGACAGACGTGAGGGGTGCTCATACCTTCCCCTTGCGTAACCGACTCCAGAACCTAGGACTTGGTTACGATGACCTCGTCTTTTCCCGTTTTCGTCAGGTTTTTCCGATCGTTTCCTTTCCCTTATTTGGGATAAATAACGATAGGTGGCGACTCTGTTAGTCATTGCCGACTTCTTTTTTTCGCAGTAGCGACACACACCATCTGGGTTTAGATAAAAGTTACCAGACAACCTCCTTAGCGTCTTCTTATCCTGAGCCGAAGCCCCTGGTGGATACTCCTGCTTCTTGAGGAAGTTCTGTATATCATAAAACCATGGCCTGCCATCGGCAGCCTCTTCAATGGCGAATACGAAAGAGGTTCTATCAAGGCGAGAGATGACTTTCTTGGAGCATCATTCCAAAAATTCACTTTATACATCAAAGATACCGTTGCCAAAGCATCTGCCATTGGATTCTCTGCTCGCGGCACATAGTGAAACTCTACCCTGTCACAAAATGGTAACAATCTCCTTGCGTAATCTTTGTAAGGAATCAGATTTTGCTTACAAGTTTCCCACTCTCCCATGATCTGATTAACCACTAGCGTTGAATCGCCATATACATCCAAATTCTTGATTCTCAAATCAATAGCCTCTTCCAGACCCATGATGCACGCTTCGTACTCGGCTTCATTATTAGTGCAAGGGAATGTCGACCTGGAATTGAATGGGATATGGGTGCCATGAGGAGTTGTAATAATTGCCCCCAATTCCACTACCATAGGAATTGACAGTGCCGTCGAATATCATCTGCCATTGAGAACCTTTCTCTGGACCTTCGTCGGGCAACGACTCTTCACAGTATTTTGCTTTGAGAAACATGATATCCTCGTCATGAAATTCAAACTTCATTGGTTGATAATCTTCGATTGGTTGTTCAGCAAGGTATTCTGACAGAACACTTCCCTTGATGGCTTTCTGGGAAACATATTGTATATCATACTCTGTCAGTACCATCTGCCACCTAGAAATTCTTCCTGAGAGCGCTTGCTTCTCGAAGACATACTTGATCGGATCCATCTTCGAAATCAGCATGGTTGTATGATTAAGCATATATTGTCTCAAACGTTTGGCAGCCCAGGCGAGTGTACAACACGTTTTCTCGAGCATTGAGTAACGGGACTCACAGCCTGTGAACTTTTTACTCAGATAATAGATCGCATGCTCTTTCCTTCCCGTCTCGTCGTGTTGACCGAGAACACAACCCATATTGTTCTCAAGAACCATTAAGTACATGATTAAAGGCCTTCCATCTACTGGGGGTATCAATATCGGAGGCTCCTGCAAGTATTCCTTTATCTTATCAAATGCTTGTTGACAATTTTCATTCCAGACAACCGCCTGATCTTTCTTTATCAATTTAAACATTGGTTCACACGTGGCTGTGAGATGAGATATGAACCGAGCAATGTAGTTCAATCTCCCTAGGAAACCACGAACCTCCTTTTCTGTTTTCGGGGCTGGCATACCTTGTATATCTTTTATCTTTACAGGATCGACCTCGATTCCTTTTTCACTGACAATGAACCCCAGTAACTTTCCGGACCGAACTCCAAAAGTGCACTTATTTGGATTCAACCTCAATCTGAATTTCCTGAGCCTCTCAAACAGCTTCAACAAGTTGACCAGATGCTCTTCCTCTGTTTGCGACTTTGCTATCATGTCATCAACATAGACCTCAATCTCATGATGAATCATATTATGAAACAAAGTGACCATAGCCCGCTGGTAGGTTACCCCTGCGTTTTTCAACCCAAAAGGCATTACCTTGTAATAGAACGTCCCTGTTGCACCCCAAAATTTGACCAACCGATTCTCGTGCTTTGCTTGTGTTTCGTTTTCATTTTACATTCATAGCATCAGCATTTTGCATAGCATTGGTTCTCGAGGCAAGGGATCTAGGTTTTCCTGTGGCTCGAAATTCATTTTTAGCACGAGAGACCGCAAGCATCAGAGGAAACCACATTTATTTCTCCCAGCGGTCGAGGGACCGATTTTATTTTGCAGGGTATGCTCAGTTCGGGAGACAACATTTAGTCTATATCCAGCATTATCATAGCTATGGTATTAAAGAGCAAGTGTCAAAAGCATACAGAGCTCAAAACAGCGAGAAACAGGCAAACGGACAGGTTACCCTCCAAAAGGCGCCAAATTCAAATTTTTGAAGGTGTTAATCGATTAACAGATATGGTTAACCGATTAACCATTGGAAAATCAGCTCAGATTTGAAATTTTAACAGTGTTAACCGATTAACGCATATGGTTAATCGGTTAACCATATCAGATTTTGCCCTGTACGTGATTTTGCAAGCCATTTACACTTGGGGTCCAATTTTGATCACCTTGAAGCTCATTTTTACCAAAAGAAGGATCTAGAATGTTCTTGAAAGTTGGTCATTTCAATTTTCCCTCCAAATTCCCATGCCTAGCTCCAAACCAACTTTCCAATCCAAAGTCCAAACCCCACCTTTGGGATCCAAGCCTAGAGAGTACTTAAGCAATCTAGTCCAAACCAAAGGAGCCAATTTTCATTTCTCACTTTCATTTTTCAGAATTGATCAAGAGTTCTCTCAAATTCTCTCAACTTCTCCATTTCCAAAACTCACTCAAGCTCTTTTTCATTAGGATTCATTGATTTTTCATTGAAATCAATGGATTCTTGAGCATAAACCTTCATCCATCCTCATCTTTGGATCAATTTTCGTTATCAATTTTCGTGCAAATTGAGATCTGATTTTGGAGCTTGAGTTGGAAGTGATTATTTGAAGTGTTTCGACTCGAATTTGGTGGATCTTCGTTCGTACAACCACAATTGGCTTGGATCTCGAAGTTTTCCGGGTTTCTAGTATTTGATCTACTAAATTACAGCAAGATCAACACTAACCGAAGAAAATCTTCGCTTCGAAGGTTGGAGATTCTAGATCTATAACATTTTTGAGCTTATTTGCATGTCCATGATTATATTCATATTCGATTGAATTTTGGTGGATTTCGATCCGTGTGAATTGCGATTGTGCTGTGTAGACATGTTTGTATGTCTATTGATTTTCTGTTTGCAGGTGTAATTTCGTGCTTATTTGATAAGCTGATCTGTTGGATCGCTTGATTAAGTGATTTTGTGCATTAAGTGATTTTCCTGCTGCTGTTTTTCACTTCTGGTGCAGTGTTAATCGGTTAACCTATATGGTTAACCGGTTAACCATTTCAAACTTTCAAATTTTTCTAAACGTTAACAGTGTTAATCGGTTAACGCATAGAGTTAACCGATTAACCTGTCCCAAACTTCAGATTTTCCAAACTTTTTAGGGTGTTAACCGATTAACAGTATGTGTTAACCGATTAACACTGCACCAGAATGTCATATTTGCTGTTTTGCTTGCATGTTTGTATACCGGTTCAATTTGAATCATCATAGATCAGTGTGATGCATTATGATTGAATTGCTTTGGACCTTTGTCACTGTTTGTGGTTGATTAATCATGATGTTGTTGATATGTATGATCATTTTTTCCCAATTGTTTGCATGCTTGTGTATATGGTTCGAATCGAGTTTCGTTTGCATGTTCGTTTGCTTTCATTTCTCGCTTTTCTCCACATGTTTGCATCATTCTTGCATCGTTGTTGAGATCGAGACGCGCTTGTGGCGGCTGCTGCCCCACACATTTTTCCTCCCTCCCACCATTCTAGATGTGCATTTTCATGTTTGCATTTTCTCTACTTGTGATTGATCTTTCCTTTGTTCTTCTTGTGCTTTTTTCCATGATCCCCATAGGATTCCTAGTCCCTCCTTTTAGGATGGGAGTAGGAGAGACATTAGGCGTTCAATCCAAGTATGCTAACATTAGGGTAGATGTTTCCCGTTTCAATCCAAACTTTAGGATCACATTGCATGACAACATTAGGACTGAGTTTCCTTTAGACCTTCTGTGTGTCTCTCTTTCTCATCTTAAACCATGCTAATTCACCTAATAAAGGCTAATTCGTAGTGTATGTTACAAGCCTTAAGCTACCCAGGAAATGGTTATTGGAGGGTTTCCTTTCAGTATCTAGGATGTTTAGTATGGCACCCTTTGGGTGACATGCGACGCATTCACTCCTAGGTCCCAGTCTCTAGTGCAGTATGAATTACAAACATTCATCAAAACACTTCTTCTCCGATAAAAGACAAAAACAAACATCAAACTTCTTTTTCCCTTTGGGGCCTTAATCCAAGAAAACCTTTTCAGATGAAAAGAGTACTGTTAAGCTTCAGTTCTACCGCAAACAGGCTTAGTCCCTAACTGCTGGAACGAATGTTAACCTTACTCGATTAAAACACTTAATCAACTCGTGGTTTCGTGTCAGCCCGAACTACGTTCGCTCTGATCTCTCATACCTGTTGAGAGTACTTAGGCACAAGACGCGATGTCTTGGCGAGCAACCTCCCCCCATCTTGTAGTCGTAGTTAGCCGAACTACGTTGACTCTGACTTTCCCATTGCACGAGGGAATACGTAGGCCCAGAGCAGCGACGCTCTGTCGAGTCCTTTTTTTTATTTTATCCAGACCATTAGTGTAGATAGATAATTAACCCGTCCGATAAACAAACAAGCGTGGATCCCGTTGAGTAATACGGACGTGAGGGGTACTCATACCGTCCCCTTGCATAACTGACTCCCGAACCCGAGATTTGGTTGCGATGACCGATCTTATCCCTTTTCGCTAGGTTTTTTCCTGATCGTTTCCTTTCCCTCCTTTGGGATAAATAAACGATAGGTGGTGACTCTTCTGTCTTTTCCGGCACCTTTTTTCACAGCAGCGATAGCTGGCGACTCTAGTTCCCTATGCGAGTCAATCCTAGCGCTTGTGTGTTTATCTGTTGGGTTCGCATTTATTTATCGCACTTTACTTTCCGCATGATATTATTATTTGATGTGCTGTTGGTGGGAAGGGTGATTCTGATGAGTGATAAGCCAGACCCAGGCTTGATAGCATATATAGCTTTAGTGGTGGAGAGTAGTGGGGGCGTGCATGCTTTGCATGTACTAGTTTCCCATGAAATTCACGCTCAGACGAGATTCTCCTGGATGATTTCTTTTCCAGCCCTTTGGGCTTGAGGGGATATTAGACTTGAGAATTGTCGACTCTGGGGACCGATCATTTGTGACTCAGCTAAGTGAGGCCTCTTTAGGATGTGATGATGCCAAACTAGAAATGGTGAACGTATCATCACTTCTTGAAAGTCTGTGACGCTGAGGAACGCATAGGATGACGAGTCGTATCAGTGGATAGGTCCATACCTGTGAGTCGTGTAACACCCCCTTTCTATACCCCTAAATAAACAACTAAATCAATTAGGCACTTAATAAAAATGTTCATCGGAGTATAAATTAACACATGGTATAAAAGAGGTACGCCACATTATCCAGCAAATTCAAAACACATACAACACCTGCTCATAAAGATATGCAACAAAGGGTAAATCACCACAAAGGAACTTAGTCCTTAAACCCACACATCAATATTTAGAATAAAAGCGGAAACATCTAAACATTGAATCACTTCATTCATATAAACATTGTATGCATAACCAGTTTAATTCAAGTCATAAGTTATGTTTACAAAAATATTCCGGCAGATACATACACATATGTATCACAAAAGAACCAAAAGAATTCCTAACTACCCGGTGCTACATATCAGAGTCAAGCGACTAAAAAGAATGAAGCCACGCTTCACAAAAGACCTTCAGCAAACCTACTCTGCAATGCCTCGTAGAGCATCATAAAACAGCAGAAGGGTGAGAAACATTACCATAACAAACAATGCATAATAATATATATATATATATATATATATATATATATATATATATATATATATAATATATATATATATATATATATATATATATATATATATATATATATATATATATATATATATATAATATATATATATATATATATATATATATATATATATATATATATATATATATATATATATATATATATATATATATATATATATATATATATATATATATATATTATATATATATATATATATATATATATATATACATATATATATATATATATATATATATATATATATATATATATATATATATATATACATATATATATATATATATATATATATATATATATATACACACCAACACAGAATACACATAACATATTTCTCACTGCAACTCATCACAATTCAATCATATATACATCGCAACACATATATAATTCACCTAGCGTATCCACCATGCAAACATTCACCACAAAGCATATACAATTATGTTTAATTCAACACTTCACATAAACATACACAATTATGTTCATTACACCAATATATCATATGAAGATAATAATGCACTCATAGAGACCGACTCACGACTCTATGCAGATGCAAATGCGGTACCGACTCATTCAGCAGGTTCAATTGAAGAACCAAATGGAACCATCGCTCGCTACCGAAGTAACTCCCCATCGGGCCTACGATGTTCACCCATTGCTCACACCCCATATGGGCACACGATGTTTCAGGATTGCTCACACCCTACAAGGGCACACAATCATTTTGCAGACTCTCCACGGAATCAATATAAACTATCGCTCACACCCCACAAGGGCACACGATCGTTTTTGCAGATCCTCCTAGAGATCAAAGATAAACTGTCGCTCACACCCCACAAGGGAACACGAGGTTTCTGCAGATCCTACGCGGGATCAGACACACAAGAATGCACTCATGATGCTTCATATGCAAAACGACTCCATACACTCTTGAAATGCATACACATTCACAAATATATAATCATGCAGTCTTCACATCATACAAATACATACAATTATGCACAATAAGAAAGGATTAATCATACTTGAATCGAAGAGACGATATGGAAGTGAAAACACAAGAAAATAACATCCTGCTATGCTCGCTACCCTGTTCACCTAGCGAGCTCCTAGCAAGTGCTCGCTACCTGTTCGCCTAGTGAACAAGCTCACGAAGGAAAACAGAAGCCACTGACTTGGTTCGCTACCACACTCGCTCAGCGAAGGCCTGGCGAATGCTCGCAACCTCCCTTCGCTACCAGCGAAGAACACCAAAACCATTCTGCCCAAGTCTGGGACCGTTCGCTACTGTGTCGTCACAACGAATGCCCAGCGAATGCTCGCGACCCGCTCGCCTAGCAAACATGCTAGCGAGGGTTTGCGAACCCAGAATCTCCACTGTCCGAAACTCCGAAATTCATCGAAATCTACCCGATTCAATCCCAACTCGTCTCAGTAGCCTTAGCCCAACATTCCTCGTCTAAACTCTGCCACTCATTCTCATTTTAACCGTAAAAACTCGGTTTCTATCGATTAAATCAAATTCAACCTAAAATGGAAAATGAGCAAAACTTTCCCCAATCCAAAAGCAAACCAATAGAAACATACATAATCATACACATCGAAGGAATAATAAAGTTTCACACCCTTACCCGATTAATCAAAGCTTAGAAGTTGATTCTTGATGATTCTAGGTTTTCTCCTCTTCCTCCTCTTTTCTCTTCTCTTTTCTTCTTTCCTTTCTATTTCTTTCTATCCCTTTTCTTTTCTCTCTATTTCCACTTATACCCTTTCTATTCTATTTCTCTCAAATATCTACTAATTAAGGATTATCTAAAACACACTCTAATTAATTCCCAAGACTCTCCGAATAATAAAATAACATAATAAGCACACATAACATATTAATGTTCAAATTCCACAATTAAAAGAATAATTCAATCAAAATAAATTAAAAGACTCAACAAAAATGGGAAATTCAGAATCGGGGCGTTACAACTCTCCTCCACTTTAGAAATTTTCGTCCTCAAAAATATTACCTGATCCAAACAATTCTGGATGCGACTTCCGCATCGTATTCTCCAATTCCCAAGTCATGTTGCCTTCTGCAGCACCTCCCCATACTACTTTCACAAGCGCAATATCCTTGCCCCTTAGCCTTTTAATCTCACGATCCAAAATCCTAATCGGTGAAACTTCAAACGTAAGGATATCTCTTACTTCGACCTCGTCCATAGGAATAACATTTGACGGATCCGGAACATACTTCCGAAGTTGTGAAACATGGAACACATCATGCAAATTCGAAATATTCGGAGGCAACGCCATACGATACGCCACAGCACCCACTCGTGCAATAATCTAATACGGACCTATAAAACAAGAAGTCAACTTCTTCGACTTCAAGGCACGACCCACACCCGTAACCGGTGTAACTCTCAAAAACACATGGTCGCCTTCTTGAAACTCAAGATCCTTCCTTCTTTTTTCATGATAACTCTTCTGCCTACTCTGAGAAGCTTTCATCTTGTCACGAATAAACTTCACCTTCTCCGTTGTTTGTTGTACCATTTCCGGCCCAACAACCGACTTCTCACTAGTTTCATGCCAACACAAAGGTGTTCGACATCTCCGACCATACAAAGCCTCAAATGGTGCCATACCAATACTTAAGTGAAAATTGTTATTGTAGGTGAACTCAATCAACGCTAAATAACTATCCCAAGCACCACCTTGCTCTAGTACACAAGCACGCAACAAATCCTCCAACGACTGAATCGTTCTCTCGGTTTGACCATCTGTTTGCGGATGGTAAGCCAAACTCAATCTCAGCTTAGAACCCAAAGCCTTTTGCAAACTCTCCCAAAACCTTGAAGTAAATCTAGGATCTTTGTCCGATACAATACTCTTAAGAACTCCATGCAACTTCACAACCACACGAACATAAATCTCGGCTAACTTCTCCAAAGGATAACTAATATCAATCGGAATGAAATGAGCAGATTTAGTAAGCCTATCAACAATCACCCAAATGGCATTATGACCTCTTTGCGTATTCGGCAATCCCGTAATAAAATCCATTGATATGTTATCCCATTTCCATTCTGGAATATCCAACGGTTGCATCAATCCACTAGGCTTCTGATGTTCTACTTTAGACTTCTGACAAGTCAAACACGCATACACAAACTGAGCTATATCTCTCTTCAATCCGGACCACCAAAAGATTTTCTTCAAATCTTGATACATCTTATTCGCTCCCGGATGAATACTCAAGTTACTCCGGTGTCCCTCCTCCAATATCATCCTTTTCAACTCCACATCATCGGGAATACAAATACGACCATGAAATCTTAAAACTCCAAAATCATCAACCTTGAAATCCTCATTCTCACTCGTCATCAAGTCAACGAACTTCAAGTCCAACTTTTGCCTTTCACATACGGTAGCAAGGAAATCATTCGTAATACGGAGCATACCAAGTCTCACACTTCTCGGCGTCATTTCACAAACCAAACTCAAATCTCTAAAGTTCTCCAAAAGTTCCCATTCTTTCAACATCAATGTAGACATGTGCAACGACTCTCGACTTAAGGCATCGGCCACCACATTTGCCTTACCCGGATGGTAATTCAAACCAAAGTCATAGTCTTTCAAAAGCTCTAACCACCTCCTTTGCCTCATATTCAATTCCTTTTGGTCAAATAAATACCTAAAACTCTTGTGATCACTAAAAACTTCAAATCTCACACCATAAAGATAATGCCTCCAAATTTTCAAAACAAACACAATGGCCGCTAATTCCAAATCATGCGTAGGGTAATTCTTCTCATGCACTCTCAACTGTCTCGAAGCATAAGCCACAACTTTTCCCTCTTGCATCAACACACCTCCCAAACATGACAAGGAAGCATCACAATAAGCCACAAAAGGTTCCGTAGGATTCGACAAAATCAAGACTGGCGCTATTGTCAATCTCCTCTTTAACTCAATGAAACTCTCCTCACAACCAGCATCCCAAATGAAAGCCTTTCCCTTACAAGTCAACTGCGTTAACGGAAGTGCCAACTTCGAAAATCCTTCAATAAACCTCTGATAATCGCCTGCCAAGCCCAAAAAGCTTCGAATCTCCGTAACCGATTTAGGAGTTTCCCATTGCATTACCGCATCAATCTTGGATGGATCCACACTAATACCATTACCAGAAATGATATGCCCGAGAAAACTCACTTCTGACAACCAAAATTCACACTTCGACAACTTAGCATACAATTTCTTCTCCTTCAAAATATGTAACACAATTCTTAAATGCTCTTCGTGCTCCTCTTGAGACTTAGAGTAAATCAAAATGTCGTCGATGAACACAACCACAAAACGATCCAACTATTCATGAAAAATACAATTCATGTATTCCCTAAACACACACGGCGCATTAGAAACTCCGAATGGCATCCTAGAATATTCATAATGACCATACCGTGTCCTAAAAGCCGTCTTTGGAATATCCTCCTCCTTAACTCGAATCTGGTGATAACTTGATCTCAAATCAATCTTGCTAAAAACATACGCTCCAACCAATTGGTCCATCAAATCATCGATTCTTGGAAGCGGATAATTATTCTTAATCGTCACCTTATTCAACTGCCAATAATCAATGCATAACCGCATACTTCCATCCTTCTTCTTTACCAACAATACCGGCGCATCCCAAGGAGAAACACTTGGTCTTACAAATCTCTTGTCCAACAAATCATTCAACTACTCCTTCAGTTCTATCAACTCTGATGCTGACATACGATATGGTGCCATCGAAATCGGTCTAGTACCGGGAACTAGATCAATAGAAAAATCAACTTCTCTTTCTGGCGGTACATCCGTAACCTCCTCCGGAAATACTTCTGGAAAATCACATACCACTAGAAACACATCAAGCTCAACTTTGCTCTCCACAGACAATGATGCAAACAAGCCGAACAACTGAGCTTCGTCCGCTAAAAGCTTCTTCAACTCTTTAGTGGATAGAAAACTCTCACCTTCATCATCTTCCGAAGAAGGAAACCTTACTAACTTGTGATAGCAATCTAAATGAACTCTATTAAATTGCAACCAGTTCATACCCAAGATCACGTCCAAACCTTCCAACGACAAACACACCAAATCTTTAATGAAGTCTTTACCATACATGGTCAAAGAACAACTTACCCACACTAAAGAAGTAGTTACCGACCCCAAAGCGGGAGTCTCAATAACCATGTCTCCACTCAAAGAAACCATGCACAAACCCAAACGCTTAGCACACTCAAGAAAAATGAACGAATGAGTCACTCCAGTATCAATAATAGCAACTAAAGGCATATTATTAATAAAGCATATACCTTTAATCAAGCGATCCGCATTAGTAGTGCCTGAACCTAATGCAAATAATTTTCCATCCGACTGAGCTTGATTTGGTTTGGTACACTTGGTGCTAATATGACCAACTTCTCCACAATTAAAACACTTTACCACATTCCTTCTACAACCAGAAGTGGCATGTCAAAGACTTCCACAATTAGCACACTTCTCCACAGACTTCCCACATTCAAAAGATTTGTGGCCCATCACACCACACTTGTAACATTTGACCGCACCAGAACTTCCTCCTCCGACTCTCCTATCAAAGTTTCCCTTATACTTGTCCTTATCAACAGGCGTCCTATAAGGTCCACTCCTTACTTGCTGCTTGCCTTTCTTCTCACTCAAACTCTTATAATGAGTAGATCGAGCCCTACTGTCCTCTTCAAAAATCCTACAACATTCAGTCGAGTCCGAAAATCTTCGTATTCTTTGGTGACCTACCGCTTGGTTTATCTCAAGACGCAAGCCATTCTCATACTTAATGCACTTAGAGAATTCTGCCGTAACCGCCGCATAATGTGGATGAAACTGAACTAATTCCACAAACTTAGCTGTGTAGTCCACCACTGACATATTGCCTTGCTTCAGCTCAAGAAATTCCATTTCCTTTTTCCCTTTTACACTCTCAGGATAATAATTTCTCAAGAATTCGGTGCGAAATAAATCCTAGGTTATTTCTTCGTCATCTACCTCAAGAACTTGTCTCATACCGACCCACCAGTCGTTGGCATCTTCTCTCAACATGTGAGTTCCAAGTCTCACCTTGTTTCCTTCAGCACACCCCATAACTCTAAAGATTCTCTCAACCTCCTTCAACCATATCTGAGCACCGCCCGGATCAAACCTCCCCTTGAATATCGGCGGCTGATTCTTTCTAAACTCATCATTAGCGTTCGAATTCGGTGCACCTTGCACAGCCCTAAACATAGCCTCCAACGCTGCAGTCATAGCAGTGTCATTACAACCATCCATATTCTGATGATTCCCAAAAATAACAACAAGGTTAAACAACCGTTCAACCAACAAAACAACAAGACAGACACAACTGACTCAACACTGGCTCTAATACCACTTAATGTAACACCCCCTTTATATACCCCCAAATAAACAATTAAATCAATTAGGCACTTAATAAAAATTTTCATCAGAGTATAAATTAACACAAGGTATAAAAGAGGTACGCCATATTATCCAGCAAATTTAAAACACATACAACACCTGCTCATAAAGATATGCAACAAAGGGTAAATCACCACAAACGAACTTAGTCCTTAAAACCCACACATCAATATTTAGAATAAAAGCGGAAACATCTAAACATTGAATCACTTCATTCATATAAACATTGTATGCATAAACAGTTTAATTCAAGTCATAAGTCATGTTTACAAAATATTCCGGCAGATACATACACAAATGTATCACAAAAGAACCAAAAGAATTCCTAACTATCCGGTGCTACATATCAGAACAAACCGACCAAAAAGAATGAAGCCACGCTTCACAAAAAACCTCCAGCAAACCTACTCTGCAATGCCTCATAGAGCATCATAAAACAGCAGAAGGATGAGAGACATTACCATAACAAACAATGCATATAATATATATATATATATATATATATACACCAACACAGAATACACATAACATATTTCTCACCGCAACTCATCACAATTCAATCATATATACATCGCAACACATATATAATTCACCTAGCATATCCACCATGCAAACATTCACCACTAAGCATATACAATTATGTTTAATTCAACACTTCACATAAAAATACACAATTATGTTCATTACACCAATATATTATATGAAGATAATAATACACTCATAGAGACCGACTCACGACTCTATGCAGATGCAAATGCGGTACCGACTCATTCAGCAGGTTCAATTGAAGAACTAAATGGAACCATCACTCGTTACCGAAGTAACTCCCTGTCGGGCCTACAATGTTCACCCATCGCTCACACCCCACATGGGCACACAATGTTTCAGGATTTCTCACACCCCACAAGGGCACACAATCGTTCTGCATATTCTCCACGGAATCAATATAAATTATCGCTCACACCTCACAAGGGCACACAATCGTTTCTGCAGATCCTCCTAGGGATCAAAGCTAAACTGTCGCTCACACCCCACAAGGGCACACGAGGTTTTTGCAGATCCTACGCGGGATCAGACACACAAGAATGCACTCATGATGCTTCATATGCAAAACGACTCGATACACTCTTGAAATGCATACATATTTACAAATATATAATCATGCATTCCTCACATCATACAAATACATACAATTATGCACAATAAGAAAGGATTAATCATACTTGAATCGAAGAGTCGACATGGAAGTGAAAACACAAGAAAATAACATTCTGCTACGCTCGCTACCCTGTTCGCCTAGCGAGTGCTCGCTACCTGTTCGCCTAGCGAACAAGCTCGCGAAGGCAAACAGAAGCCACTGACTTGGTTCGCTACCACACTCGCTCAGCAAAGTCCTGGTAAATGCTCGCGACCTCCCTTCGCTACCAGCGAAGAACACCAAAACCATTCTGCCCAAGTCTGGGACCGTTCGCTACTGGGTCGCCACAGTGAATGCCCAGCGAATGCTCGCGACCCGCTCGCCTAGCAAACGTGCTAGCGAGGGTCTGCGAACCCAGAATCCCCACTGTCCGAAACTCCGAAATTCATTGAAATCTACCCGATTCAATCCCAACTCGTCTCAGTAGCCTTAGCCCAACATTCCTCGACTAAACTCTGCCACTCATTCTCATTTTAACCGTAAAAACTCGGTTTCTATCGATTAAATCAAATTCAACCTAAAATGGAAAATGAGCAAAACTCTCCCCAATCCAAAAGCAAACCAATAGAAACATATATAATCATACACATCGAAGGAATAATAAAGTTTTACACCCTTACCCGATTAATCGAAGCTTAGAAGTTGATTCTTGATGATTCTAGGTTTTCTCCTCTTCCTCCTCTTTTCTCTTCTCTTTTCTTCTTTCCTTTCTATTTCTTTCTATCCCTTTTCTTTTCTCTCTATTTCCACTTATACCCTTTCTATTCTATTTCTCTCAAATATCTACTAATTAAGGATTATCTAAAACACCTCTAATTAATTCCCAAAACTCTCCGAATAATAAAATAACATAATAAGCACACATAACATATTAATGTTCAAATTCCACAATTAAAAGAATAATTCAATCAAAATAAATTAAAAGACTCAACAAAAATGGAAAATTCATAATCGAGGCGTTACAAGCCAGACTAGGTTATTGTAGGAAACTTTGACCTTCAGACAACCTGGTTTTCTCTTGACAGTTTGAATCAGTGACATTGATATCAGAGGTTTCTTTATCAGAGTTGTGTTGTGTTCTCTTTAGAGTAGAATTTTGGTCCTCTACAACCAGCAGCACATCACTCTTGATCCCCTCCTGCATTTTGCATTTGCATATTCATTTGCATTTCATTGACACGTATCTATGTTGCAGGTTCATATTCACCCTTTGATTCTAGTGATCTGGTCTCTTATCTCCAGCATGGAAGCTTTGAGGAAAACTATTGCTTACAAGTTGCCCACTCCAGATATCAGTGCTCTGTCTGATTTGATTGGTATGATTGATAGGGAGATCATGGATGATTTCAAGAATTCTTACGGGAAGCTGCTCAGTATCGTCTGCAAGCCCTCAGTGCATGATTTGAATGGTTTGTATGCCTTATTGCACTTCTATGACCCCCAGCTCAGGTGCTTCACTTTTCCTGATTTTGTCCTTGTACACACGTTGGAAGAGTATTCTGCACTGCTTGATGTGCCCGTTCGGGACCAGATGCCATTCTACCACACTGGCGCGAAGCCTGACCTGGCTAAGCTAGCCTCTGCCCTTCATCTGGATGCCTCAGAATTGTAGGAGAAATTCACAAACTGGAATGGAGTACCTGGTTTCTCTCTATAGTTTTTGGTCGGGAAAGCCCAACTGTATGCCAAGAATGGTTGTTGGGTCGTCTTCAATGCTATCCTTGCTCTCTGCATTTATGGCATTATCCTATTCCCCAACATGCCAGATTTCATAGACTTGGATGCCTTCCACATCTTTGCCTCGGGCAACCCGGTGCCCTCATTACTTGGCGATGTTTATCACTCGGTGCATTACAAAAATGAAAACAGGAGATGGAAAAATGTGTCATGCTGTGTTCCCCTACTGTACAAATGGTTTGCCAGCCATATGCCCAAGGTGGGCCCCTTCGTCACTTCTGTAAGTACTACAGAATGGTCAGAATGCCTGATGGGTTTGGCAGCTGAGAGTATTACTTGGTTTGATAGGGACCAACTGGGTGCTGAGATCATCTTTAGCTGCAGTGGATTTCCCAATGTTCCTCTTATCGGAAGAAAGGGTTGTATCAATTACAACCCGTCCTTGTTGATCAGGAAGTTCGGGTATGCATTGAGAGACGCTCCCAAAGAAGAAGAGGTGCAGGAATCTCTGTACCTCACCGGGATTTTGAGCAGTGACATGTTTGCCAGGCTTGAGCACGCTTGGAACAACATTCATAGAAAAGGAAAAGTGTCGCTAGGGAAAAGTAATAGTCGTGCTTATGACCCCTATTTGAGTTGGATCCGGGATAGGGTGAAGATGACTCTGATGCCATTCCCTCCAGCTGCACCTTCCTAGGCTCCCAGGATTGAAGAGCCAACGACGGTGGACATTCAGAAGTACAAGCAGCTTCAAGCCGAGAAAGAAGCGTTAGCAAAAGCCAATGAAGCATTGGAGAAGGAAATTGCTCAACTCCGTCATGAGAAGGTTGAGGTCGGGTACTCCTTCAGGAAGCAGACCGAGCTGATAAACCACTTGGGCACAAGTCTAACCAAGATGATTGATGCTAAGGAACGTCTCGGATTGGATATGAAGGTTGTAAGCAGCCTGTTGACCACTAAAAAGCAACAATTGGATAAGGCGTATCTGAAGATCTCCAAATTCAATGTCCATTGTGTTGCACCCTAAAATTTGCTCAACCTTATTCACTTGGTTTATGCTTCAATATCATTAGCATTTGCATATAGAATCATGTACATAGGCTACTCATCTGCATAGCATAAGCATAGCAAGTCATTCAACAGGGAACCAATCATTATTCTCATCTCTAGAGGCCTATCCAGAGGTTATTATTCAAATTCAATCTCATTCAAGTCATCAGAAAGAATTGGGAAGCTATCAGGTCAATGGATCAAGCAAGTGCATCCATCTCCTATCTGAGGGTATCTGAGGATCAACAAAGAAATTGTGAGCTGTGGGCTAAGCATGGATAGTATCTGGGCATCATGGGAGACTTAGAAAGTCATTTGGAGAAGGAGACAAGTCATTGGTATGATCACAAGTATTGCAATTGGAGACAGTGAACTAGGGTTTCATCTGGGGTCAACTCTAGGTCAACTCTAAGTCAAATGATTGTTTGAAAGGCAGTGAGGGTTATTGAAGAGATGTGGGGTTCATCATTTGACATGGAGAATAAGGATATGTTGTTATGCTAAGAATAAATCAAGAGAAATCAAGGAGAAGAGGAGATTCTAAATTAGGGTTTCTATGTAAAATCCCCTAGTTTAGGTCACATTTCCAAGCAAGATAAGTCAAAATGCAAGCTTCAAATGGATCCTTGGCCAACATGGAACTTGTAGAGGATCTCAATACCTTTAATTTGAGTGGTGGAAGACATCAAGGAGATTTATAGAACTCAAGTTATGGTCCTTGCAAGTTACAGGTCATCTGAGGTATCTGAAATTTTGTCTGTGAAAGTGACTTGACTTCCAAGCAATGTTTACCCCTCAAGGAGATTTCAAATGAATTCCTGGTCAACATAAGAATTGTTCCACATTGTCTTATCTTTCTATAATGGTATGGTATTCCTTCATATGATTTGTGGAACTCTACTTATGGTCTTGGCAAGCAAAGGGTATTTTGGTCATCTAAGAATTACAGGTCATTTTAACCTATGCCCAAAACTCATACAAGGAAGCTTCAAATGGAAAACTTTACAACATCAAACTTGTTCCAAATGACATTTTGAGTCTAGAAAAGTGACCATGAGAGATTGTAAAGATTCATAGCACAAGGTTTCAAAATTGTTGGATTTAATGAATAAAAATGACCTTAAAAATGAGATTTTTCATATTTTGGCCAAATGAAGAAAAATTATAGGTCATTTTGAATGGAAAGATCATTTTAAAGACATTGGCTAAAGTAGAATTTTGAGCTTAGTTCACATTTTGGGAGTTATCCGTGGTTACTTGTAATGGAAGATACATAAACCAAATTAAAGGGAAAGAATGCAAGGGAAACTTCTCCAAGCTTCTAGGAGTTTCTAACACCATGTATATATTGATATGAGATGGTTCATGCCATGGTTGGTGATTACATTTTCTCAAAACCCCAAGTTTCATTCACTTTCTCCATTTTTGCAAAAGTATCTCAAACTCTCTCAAATCTCCCTCAATTCTTACACTTCTTGATCTGATCCTCATCACCATCATCCATATATTACAATTCTCATAAGAATTTGGCTGAATCAATCAAGGATAGTGCCATACAAGTTTCATCATTCAAGGTGCAAGAAATTGGAATCACATGATACAAGAAGTTTGAGCCAAGATCCTTGCATACAGAATCAAAGTGGTAGTGTGTGGATCAGTTGCAAGTCCCTGCAAGCATTGATTCAAGGGTTTCCATAGCTGTATCTCCATTTTAAACCAGGTTGGTACCTCTGCTCGATTTGCATAGTTTAGTCAGCATGATAGGGTTTTGTTAGCTTAGACTGGTTAAGTTAGGTTAGATGATGATTTCCACAGAGTTTGGACAAGTTTCATGGAGTTTGACTAGAGTGCACCAATTCTGTTAAGGTTCATAACACATGGAATATGGCACGATAATTATCATTATAAAGCTTAGAATGACTAGCATGAGGTGAAGATTAGGTTAGGATAAATTGTGGCAAGAATTGGAGCATTTGATAGCAGGTGTTAATGGTGGCTTATGACTGTTATTCCTATCGAATTGGTTGATGGAGTGAGTTTTAGGAGAAGTTATTATCATGGCTGTGTAGATGGAAGTTCATAGAGCAACTTTGCTCTTGGAGTCGTGTGAATCCATGGAGGTATGAGGGAGAACAGAGGAGAGTATGATTCGTGCATGGTTAGGGTTTCAGAGCTTAGGGTTTGGCTGGAGGTTGATGACGAAGCCATGGCCACACGATGGAGTAGTTGACCTTGACTGGGAATCTGATCAAACAGCCATGATTTAAAAAGAAATATGGAGGGAGACTCTGGGGTGCCAAACGCACCGTTTCATTTAAGTATCTGAATGGGCCTCTAATTGCATTGCTAATGGCACCCTCCCCAAACCAGGCCCAGCATAAATCAACTGAGAATTTTGCTATCCACACCGTTTTGAGTTTTTTGGTTTTTTGTCTATTTTCTGAAGCGCGTATGGGCCTTATTCTTTATCCTATTCGCACCCCATCTTCTGGCCCACCTGGGAAAAACAACTGAGCGCGTTTGCTCTTCATACCCCCTCCCTCTATTTCTCTTTATTTCATTTTTATTTCTTTTCATGCATTTTCTAAAAATCATAATAAATCATAAAAACCTTATTTTTCAATGATTCTTTTTGCATTAATTTCTTTAAAGAGTCAAGAAAATTATAAAAAATAAAAATTGCATTTTATTTTTTATTTGATATTTTTCCCATATTTTCCAAATAAATAGCATTTTAAGTAGTTTCATTTCATACATGCTTTTGATAATTTTTGTTCTACTAGTTGCTTTGATATTTTTCACCCATTCTTTTTAGGTTGACTAATAGACATTGTTAGCTTGTGCATGCAATTTAGTTCATTTTTTAAAAATTAATTTTAGGTGATTAGTTTAGGTGAAAACAACATGAACAAATTAGGGTTTTAAATCAACTTAGGTGAGATAGTTTAATTCTTTTAGGAAATTTTCATTTGATTTTTGGGGTATGGACTATAGGGGTTATGGGTATAGGATAGATTCCCTTAGAAATCACTAGGATTCCCCTACTGCTATTAGTATATACTGCTATAGTTGATTGATTGGTGTGGTGTGCCCTCTGGGGATTATGATCTGATTTGCCTGTGTGGGTATTGGGATTGTCTGGGGATTGGGGGAGCTGAAGACTTGTGATGTTGAAGCCATTGGAGATCCAGAGCTTGAAGACCAACTTCCAGGGTTTGTGAGGAGTTTCCTGCTAGCAGCTGTTGAGGAGATTAGGGTTTAGGAGCTAGGCAGAGCTCTAGATTAGAAAGCTTGATTCTCAAACATGGAAGGTTTTGACTGCCTCCATTCCTCTCTGTGATACAGAGTCTCTCTAAGACACTCACCCCCTTCCCTTGGAAGGCTTGGTGCTATTGTCTAAGAGATAGAACTCTTGAGAGAAAATATCTTATGTGTTAATAGCAGCTGGTTTGCCACCCTTGGTAGTCAACCAATTGCTCAACACCCATTTCACTCTTGTGATTGATCCCTCAGCTTGGAGGATAGGACTTGAAGAAAAGCCATTGTAGACTGAAGATTGATGACCAAAGCCCTTGCTTGAAGACTGTGGAGATGGAGAGGGATGCTTGCTGAAGCTTGTAGCTGATTGGAGATGGTTTGAAGACTGGTGTGATGCAGAGCTGCTGTGGCTGTTTATCTTTTAGTTGTTATTCATTTCTGATGTATTGATTGGTTTTCTGGACTGTATTGTTTGCTGTTTACCCTGTTGGGTTGAAAGTGAAGCTTGTTCACTTTTGCCTATTGTTTTCTAGGTTCGAGGTTGAGTGGGACTCCCTTGCCTCGCTTGTATTGTTGCATCCATGCATTTTACTGCATTACTGTATATATCTGATATTGTTTCTGTTTCCGTCTGTTCCCTTAGGATCTCTGTTTCTCTCTGCGCAAGAGAGGAGCATGATAGACATTAGGTCTTAACCCATGCATGATAACACTAGGTTAGTTTGATCCCCTTTTCAACTGTAGGATAGGGTTCTGTCTCTTCTTCCTCAAAGCAAACAGAAAAACACAATAAGATTTCAAACACAATAAAAGACACTTCTTCCGTAAAAGAATGTGAACTCATCAAGACGTCATTTTTGTCCGCTTGGACCAGTAATCAGGAAAACCCTTTTTTAGAAGGAATAAAATCAACCAAGACAGACTTGTGTCGTACGTAGCCCGAACTACGTTTGCTCTGATCTTTCATGCTGTATGAAAGTACGTAGGCATAGGATGCGATATCCTAGCGAGCAACCTTCCCCTCCTTTCCCGTAGGTAGGCGAACTACGTAGACTCTGATTTCTCGTTCCAGACGAGAATACGTAGGCATAAAGTGCGATGCTTGGCCGAGTCATTTTCTTTTCTTTTAACCCCTGACATATAGAGTAGATAGAATAACAATCCATACCCGAAAATAAGCGTGGATCCCGTCGAGTACGACGGACGTGAGGGGTGCTAATACCTTCCCCTTGCGTAACCGACTCCCGAATCCAGGTTTTGGTTGCGACGACCATACCTTTCCCGTGTTGTGCGAGGTTTACTCTGAGCGTTCCCTTTCCCTCCCGTGGGATAAATAACGCATGGTGGCGACTCTTCTGTTCAGCCGGCGCCGTTTTTCGCAGTAGCGACAGCTGGCGACTCTGCTGGGGATCCAACGTCCCCTGGCTGCTAAGGACTGCGATAGTTCTTATGCATTTGGGATCCAACGTCCCTTAAGAGAGTCAATCCTAACGTTTGTTTTCCCGTCGAGGATTTTGTATGGATTTATATTTCTGACCTTTATTTTCAGCATTATATATATTGATTATTATTGTTGTATTGGGGTGTGACGGGTGTTCTGATACTGAGTGAGAAGCCGGACCTGGGCTTGAGTGCACCTAGAATTAGAGTAGAGATTAGTTGGCGCCCGCTTGCTTTGCTTGCTTTGGTGTCCCCCGAAATCTACACTCAGACGAGGTTCCTCTGGTTGGCCTCCTGCCCCTTCCTTTGGTTGGCGTGGGTTGCTGGTTAGGTGAATTGTCGACTCTGGGGACCGATCATTTGGAAGTTGGCTAAGTGAGGCCTCTTCAGGATTTGATGATGCCACTCCTTCTGGGAATCGTATCATCAACCCTGAAAGTCTGTGACGCCAATGACCGCATAGGATGCCATACCTTTGTCAGTTACTAGGACATCCACCTGTGAGAGGGTTTGGGGATATGCAGGTAACTAGACCTTCAGATACCGGTTATTTCTTGATCAGAGATCCTGGGTATTTATGAGTTATGAGGTCTGTCAGAGACCATTTTGGAGATGTGTTATGAGGTCTGTCAGAGACCAGTTGAGGAGTCCTGAGGTCTGTCAGAGGCCTATTGAAGTTATGATTTGAGGTCTATCAGAGACCAGACGGAGTTATGTTGTAGGTCTGTCAGAGACCATTGTTGGAGCTTTGTGTTAGGTCTATTTGAGACCAGGGTTTGATGACTTCTAGAGAATCTATCTGGGATTTCTTGATATGGTTCAGGCTATTCACCTACGGAAGTTGGTCCCTGTTGCATGTTACTTGCATTGCATTTGTTGCATGCTCATCATCATTGCATCCCACTAACGTGTGTCTGTGCTGCAGGTGCATTTGCATTTCCCTAGTTCTAGTGTCCGGATTTCTGAGTGATTGGTCATGGCCAGGTTAAGAAGGACAGTTGCTTACAAATTGCCTACTCCTGATGTTGTTCCCCTGCTTGGGTTGATCTCTCTGGCTGATGAGGATGTTCGTAGGAGCTTCAGAATGAGCTATGGAAGACTATTGAGACTGGTGCGTAAACCTACAGAGACAGAGCTAGATGGGCTGTACGCTTTGCTGCAATTCTATGATCCCGCATTGAGATGTTTTACGTTTGCCGACTTCATTCTAGGGCCTACCATTGAGGAGTATGTGGAGTTTACTGAGTTACCCGTGCAGAACCAGGTTCCATTCATTCATTCTGGCATTAAGCCCAAGCCGGAAGACTTGGCTAAGGCTTTGCATGTGGATGCTTCTGAACTGTTGACTACTGTTTCCCGTGGAGTTCCAGGCTTCTCACTCCAGTTCTTGATCGGTAAAGCTCAGGAGTACGCTAAGAGCGGATGTTGGATTGCATTCAATGTTGTGCTGGCTCTGTGCATCTACGGCATAATATTGTTTCCCAATGTACCGGATTTTGTGGACTTCGATGCCTTCTACTTGTTTGCCGCTGGTAATCCTGTACCTACCCTACTTGGAGATTTCTACCACTCACTGCATTACAAGAATGAGAAGGGAAGAGGAAAGAATGTTCATTTCTGTGTACCATTGTTGGATATGTGGTTTAAAAGCCACCTTCCCATGAAGGGATCGTTTGTGAAGAGTGCAACCACAGCTAGCTGGTCAGAGCGCTTGATGAGGCTATCTTCCGAAGACGTCGAGTGGTTTGATAGAGACCTGTTGGGAGCTGAACTTATATTCAGTTGTTCTGGGTACCCTAATGTGTCGTTGATAGGAAGAAAAGGGTGTATCAATTACAACCCTTCTCTGCTCGTCCGTCAGTTCGGATACGCGCTGAAGAACCCGCCAAAGGAGGAAGAAGTACAGGAATCTTTGTACTTCACCGGAGATATGAAGGGGGAGTTATTGGCCAAGTTGCAGCATGCCTGGACGCGTATTAACCGAAGAGGGAAGCCGTTGTTGGGGAAGAATGACTGTCAGGCCTATGCACCTTACAGAGAGTGGATCCAGGAGAGAGCCAGTCAGTTGAGGATGCCATTCCCAGATGCCCCAGCTCTTGTTCCTATTCCGGTAGCAGAGCCAACTACTGTTTCTAGGGAGGCCTACGAGCAGGTTGTGAAGGAGAAAGAAGCCTTGATGAAGATCAACGAAGGGTTAGAGCAGGAGATAGCCCAGGTACGCAGTGAGAAAAATAAGGCCGTGTATGCTTTCCAACAGCAGATTGAGCTAATGAACAGATTAGGGGCTGAGTTGACTGAGGAGAGAAAGAAGCGCGAACGTCTAAGGCAAGAGTTCAGAAGCTCCCATGACATGCTCGAATCCAAGAAGAAAGCACTTGACATCGCTCACCGAGAGATCTCTTCTTGTAATAAGACCTGGAATGCCATGCTCACCAACAATAAGAAGAGGGAAGATAAGTTGAAGCAGCAAATCTCCGACCTCGAAGAGCAGTTGAAGTCCAGCATCAAGAAGTGTGAAGAAGAAGTGATGACCCGGTATAGTCTCCAGAATGCACTAAACAAGGCCATCAAAGGCAGAGATGAAGCTGTGTCTCAGAAGCGCAAACTAGAGGATCGCTTCGGAGAGGGGGCATGGGAAGAAACTACTGAAGACGTGTGGCGTGTTCTTAAGAAAAGAAACCAACTTGTTGAAGGGCTGCTTGATCGACCAAGTCATCCGGAGACCAAGAAGCTGCTAGAAGAGTACCAGACTTATGGGAGGATTTGATCATTTCATGTAGTAACTTGTATGCTTTATTTGCATAATGCTGACCATCACCAGGATTGTTGGTTGAGGTCATGCCTTCTCGTTGTACTCTCAGTGACATTGTATTCCGGGCTTATTAATTTCTCAGCAATATATGAGGCTTTCTGTGATTCAGCTCCGATCTTTATATTGCTAGCACTGTTACTGCACCGGCACCTTCACACTAGAATCAGGGAATGAATCTCCCTAATGCACAGACACACATTGCATTGCATTCATATTCATGTCGCATTACAGGTAATCTTTGGATGGTGTCTTATTTCCTACTATGTATCAGGTACCTTTCAGGATTGCAGATCAGCACCCGCACCGCTATTCCACTCGCACCAACTGTCGAAGAATCATGGATCAAATGCAGAACGAGATGCAAGATGTGCGCGAGAAGCTAGCTCTCTTTATGCAGACCATGGAAGCTATTACAAAAGGTCAGGAGAATTTGCAAGCCATGGTCCAGCCTCTGTTGGCCCGAAATGCTGGTCACGGTAATGAGGATCATCAGTCTGTGTGAGTCGATACTGTTCATGGAGATGGCACTCCCACGCCAGTGGCTCCACCTGTAGTCAATATACCTGCTGCTAATGTCAACAACGCTACCGCTGCTGTGAACGGTAACGTCGGAGTTGGGAACGAGACTGCTGTCCATAACGTTGGGCTTGGTGATGTCAACTTGGGTGATAATATGGGAGGCAACGGCTTTGTCAATGCTGGATTCGGGTTCAATGATCAGGGTTTCGATAATGCTGGGAAATATGGTTTCAATGCTCAAGGCTTTGGGCAAGATGGTTATGGTGTGGCCAATCAGGGTTACGGAGGTTTCGGAAATGGAAACGGCACTGGGTTAATGGCTTTTGGGCCTGCTGGAGGTGTTCAAGGGTACGGCAACAGAGGCCGAGGCCCAGGAATGAATCAGATTAGAGATGGCCGCAATAATGGATATAACGGGTACGGAGCTGGGAATGGTATGTGGCAAGAAGATCAGCAGGAGGACGCTTTCTCCGGCGGAGGTTTCGAAGGGCCGATGGATAACTCCCAGAAGATCAGAATGCTAGAAGAGCAGATGAAGGGAGTCCTGAACCAAAGTGCTGTGGGCTTGGACATGGCAACAATGGGTCTGGTACCTGGCTTGAGGGTGCCAATCAAATTCAAAGCTCCTGCGTTTGATAAGTATAAAGGGGACACTTGTCCGAAAGTGCATGTGCGAGCTTATTACAGAAAGATGTCTGCATACTCAACTGATGAGAGAATGCTAATGCATTTCTTTCAAGATAGTCTGTCGAGCCCTTCCTTAGAGTGGTATATGGGGTTGGAGCCGACCAATATAAAAACATGGAAGCAATTGGCAGAGGCATTTGTAGCTCACTACAAGTATAACAGCGACTTGGCGCCCAATCGGGTCCAATTGGCAGGGCTGTCGCAGAAGAAGGGGGAGAGCTTTAAAGAGTACGCGCAAAGGTGGCGCGATATGGCTGCCAGGATCCGTCCTCCTGTAGAAGATAAGGAAATGAATGACATGTTTGTCGGCACATTCACAGGCTTGTTTCATGATATGCTGTTTCATACATCCCTGGCCAGTTTTTCAGACCTAATTTTGATGGGAGAAAAGATTGAACGTAACATTAAGCAAGGAAAATTCCAGGCTGAGGAATCAACTGCATCTGGCAGTAATAGGAAAGCTTTTGGTGGGCGCCGTCAGGGCGAGGCAAGCACAGTATTTGGAGGCCGAGGCCGAGGCCGAGGCAGGGGTCGAAACCAATATCATCAGCCGCAGCAGGTGGCGAGTGTTACTATCCCATATCAACAACAACCACTTCAACAACCACAACCATCTCAGCAACAGCAGCAGCAGCAGCAGCAGCCACAGCAGGGGGCACAGCAGGCTCAGCGAAGATTCCAGGGTGGTAAGCCAAGAAGAGTGTTTGAGAAGCCTCCCTCAACTTACGCAGATTTGTTGCAGACGCTGTTGGGTTTGAACCTGGTAGAGAAGAGAACTTTGGCACCGATAACGGGGACTCCTCCGTATGGTTATGATGCAAGCAGGCACTGTGAGTTTCATTCTGGGGCTCCGGGCCACGATATAGAGGGTTGCCATGCTTTTAAGCACGTTGTGCAGGATCTTTTGGACAATAAGACTATCAATTTCGGAACGGCAGGTCCGAATATAGTGCAGAAGCCCATGCCTAATCATGGGGCAAACGCCATTCTAACTGAGGAAGAGTTGAATCTGATTATGAATATCGACGATTTAAAGACGCCGCTGAGCGAGATAAAAAGCAGACTGTTGCAAGGGGATGTTTATCCAGGATGTGACGAATATTGCTTAGAATGCTGGACCCTAGCAGGGGGGTGTGATGATTTGAAGAAAGGCATTCAGGCTTTAATTGATGGAGGCACATTGCAGTTTGACCGAGCAGCAACTGAAGAGCCTGCAGGGGCAGTAGCAGATAATCAGAGTGATGTGGCCACTGTAACGATTCCTCGGAAGACAATCACTATTGCGGCACCGGCTCAGCGACCACCGATTACCATAACTAAGGTCGGGCCAATCCCGTACGAGAACACAAAAGCAGTCCCCTGGTCATATGGGTTGGAGGTGTTTTGTGACGGGGTAAAGATTGATGTTAATAAGCAGCCAGCCGAGACTGTGGATAATGTTGTTGGTTCAGGAGGTATGACAAGGAGTGGTAGGATCTTCATATCACCTGAAGTGGAGGCCTAAAGACTAGCGAAAGGAAAAGGGAAGGTGGTTGAGAATGTCCCAGTGCAAGCAAGCGACAAAGAAGCGGCACCGAAAGATGTAGAAGAGTTCATGTGCTTAATTCGAAAAAGTGATTATAAGATTGTGGAGCATCTGCAACAGACGCCGTCCAAAATATCCATCCTGTCGTTGCTCCTATGTTCTGAAGCTCGCAGAAATGCTTTGTTGAAAGTCATGGATACTTCCTTCGTCCCCCAAGACGTCTCTGTAAATCAGCTGGAAGGAGTGTTGGCACATGTGAATGCAGTTCACAGCTTGGGCTTTACCGACTTCGATTTGACCCCGAAAGGGAGAGATCATAATATGGCGCTGCACATATCTGTCGAGTGTAGAGGATCAGTAATGTCGCATGTATTGGTCGACACCAGATCGTCTCTGAATGTGATGCCTAAGAAAGCGATGATGAAGCTAGATGTCAGAGGAATCCTGTGTACGCCAAGTGACTTGGTAGTTAGAGCATTTGATGGCACGCGGAGAACAGTCTTTGGATCGATAACATTGCCCCTGCAAGTAGGGCCGGAGGTGTTTGCAACTGAGTTTTATATTATGGATATACAGCCTGCATATAGCTGCCTGCTCGGAAGACCCTGGATCCATGGGGCTGGGGCAGTCACGTCTACCCTGCATCAGAAGTTGAAATATATGGTCGGAGACAGCGTGGTCACCGTATGCGGAGAAGAAGACATCCTGGTCAGCCATCTGTCATCATTTAAATATGTGGAGGTCGACGGAGAGATCCACGAAACACCTTGCCAGGCATTTGAAGGGTTGCGTATCAAGGACAAAGGTCCCGGGCCGAGTAAAGCGCCGGAGATAGCCGTCTCGTCATATAAAGAAGCTCAAGCTCTAGTGGAGGCAGGAGAAGCAAAGGGCTGGGGCAAAGTGCTGGATATTCCTGTGAAGATGGACCGGTTCGGTCTAGGGTACCAACCGTCGTCATCAACACCTGCTGTGGGAGCACCCCGCTTCAGAGGGCCAATAACCATCTCTGCCAGTGGAGTATGTCATGAAACCGTCAATGCTGCTTCGGAGTCTGACGAAGGAGACAGCGACTGTGATATGGATGCCTGGATTCAGCCAAGCACGCCAGGACAAGGACTGTGCAACTGGTCTATTCAGGAGCTTGTTCGTGTGACTCTTAAACCGTAATGCTTTGCTTTATTAATTGTTGAATAATATGATGTCTTGCCCAGGGCATCAGTACTTGCGTAGGGCCATGTTGTTATGAACATTGCGTGTTAATCATTAAATAAATGGCGTTTTTTCATGTGCAAATACTGTAATCTCTGTCTTTCTTGTTTTGTATTTTTCAATAAAAGGGTAACGTGGTTATTCGCTTTATACGCATTTTGAAGCACTTAACCATTCCTTTTGCAGGATAACATTTTCAGATGACATCCTTGAACCACCTATGACTCGTCCCGACTTCGAGCATCCGGTATTTCAGGCTGAAGAAGAGGTTGTCGAAGATAGTGACGTTCCTGAAGAACTGTCTTGGTTGGTGAAGCAAGAGGGAAGAGTCATTCTGCCTCACGAAGAGGTCATCGAAATTATCAACTTGGGGTCGGAAGGGGTTGAGAAGAATATCCGTATCGGGGCCGCACTGCAGAGTGATATTAAACGAAGGCTGGTTGAAATGCTCCGAGAGTATAGTGATGTATTCGCTTGGTCATATGAAGATATGCCAGGGCTCGATACAGATATGGTTGTGCACCGCCTGCCACTGAAAGAAGAATGCCCGCCAGTCAAACAAAAGCTTCGCAGAACTCGACCAGATATGGCAGTGAAGATCAAAGAGGAAGTTCAAAAACAGTGGGACGCTGGTTTCCTGGCTGTGACAAAATATCCCTCATGGGTTACTAACATCGTACCAGTACCGAAGAAAGATGGCAAGGTTCAGATGTGCGTGGATTATAGAGATTTGAATAAAGCAAGCCCAAAAGACGATTTTCCGCTTCCTCATATTGACGTGCTAGTTGATAATACCGCTCAATACTCCGTATTCTCCTTCATGGATGGCTTTTCAGGCTATAATCAGATTAAAATAGCGCCAGAGGATATGGAGAAGACCACTTTCATAACGCCTTGGGGAACATTTTGTTACAAAGTGATGCCCTTCGGATTAAAGAATGTTGGGGCGACGTATCAGCGTGCAATGACGACTCTTTTCCATGATATGATGCATAAAGAGATCGAAGTTTATGTCGACGATATGATTGCCAAATCCCAGACGGAGGAAGAGCATCTGGTGAATCTGCTGAAGTTATTCAAAAGGCTTAGGAAGTTCAGGCTGAGACTGAACCCTAACAAATGCACCTTCGGGGTGAGATCGGGTGGACTGCTGGGGTTTATCGTAAGCGAAAGAGGAATAGAGGTCGATCCTGCTAAAATAAAAGCGATCCAAGAAATGCCGACGCCTAAAACAGAGAAAGAGGTGCGCGGGTTTTTGGGGAGGTTTAACTACATCGCTCGGTTCATATCTCACCTAACTGCTACGTGTGAACCATTATTCAAGCTGTTGAAGAAAGATCAAGCTGTAACATGGAACGAAAATTGTCAAAAGGCGTTCGATAAAATAAAGCAGTATTTGCAGGAGCCTCCTATTTTGATACCCCCAGTGGCAGGCAGACCCTTGATCATGTATTTGACGGTTCTTCAGGGAAGCATGGGTTGTGTTCTCGGTCAGCACGACGAGACAGGGAGGAAAGAGCATGCGATCTACTATTTGAGTAAGAAATTTACAGATTGTGAATCTCGATACTCAATGCTGGAGAAAACTTGTTGCGCGCTAGCCTGGGCCGCCAAGCGTCTGAGGCAATACATGCTGAATCATACAACCATGCTCATCTCAAAGATGGATCCTATCAAATATGTATTCGAAAAGCAGGCGTTGTCAGGGAGAATTGCCCGTTGGCAGATGGTCTTGACTGAATATGACATCCAATACGTCTCGCAAAAGGCTATAAAGGGGAGTGTGCTGTCTGAGTATCTGGCGGAGCAGCCCATTGAAGATTATCAATCGATGAGGTTTTATTTTCCTGACGAGGATATCATGTACCTAAAGATAAAAGATTGTGAAGAACCGTTGCCAGACGAAGGACCAGAGTTGGGTTCTAAGTGGAAGATGATATTTGACGGAGTTGTGAATGCTTACGGTAGCGGAATAGGGGCAATCATTACCACGCCACACGGGTCGCACATCCCGTTCACTGCCCGATTGACCTTTTCCGTTACCAATAATGAGGCCGAATACGAAGCTTGTATAATGGGGCTTGAAGAAGCCATTGATTTGCGAATCAAGAATTTAGACGTATACGGAGACTCAGCTCTGGTGGTGAATCAAATCAAAGGGGAATGGGAGACACGTCAGCCCAACTTGATACATTACATGAATTATGCAAGGAGATTGTTGCCTTTCTTTGACAAGGTTGAGTTGCATCATGTACCGCGGGCATAGAATCAAATGGCTGACGCCCTAGCCACTTTGTCTTCCATGTACAAAGTCAACTTCTGGAACGAGGCTTCCAGAATCATTATCTCTCGGCTTGACAGACTGGCTTACGTATTTGCTATTGATGAAGCATCCGACGACAAACCGTGGTATTTTGATATCCTTAATTTTCTGAAGAACACAGAGTATCCGGCTGGGGCATCCAGTCAAGATCAGAAGACTCTCAGGAGATTAGCGGGTAATTTCTATTTGAACCCGGATGGCGTCTTATACAGAAGAAACCACGACTTGGTGCTGTTGCGTTGTGTGGACGAAAAAGAGGCAAAGCTACTCATGGAGGAAATACACGAAGGTACATTTGGTACGCATGCTGGTGGGCATGCTATGACGAGAAAGCTGCTGCGGGCAGGTTATTTTTGGCTGACTATGGAAACCGACTGTTTCAAGTTCGCGAGGAAGTGCCACAAGTGCCAAATCTATGCTGATAAGATCCATGTGCCTCCAAGTCCTCTGAATGTGATGTCATCACCTTGGCCATTCTCGATGTGGGGGATCGATATGATTGGAAAGATCGAGCCGACAGCTTCTAATGGGCACCGGTTCATCCTGGTAGCAATCGATTATTTCACCAAGTGGGTAGAAGCGGCGTCGTATGCAAATGTAACTAAGCAAGTGGTGGCCAGATTCATCAAGAGAGATATCATTTGCCGATATGGGATTCCCGAGCGGATAATCACGGACAACGGTTCAAATTTGAACAACAAAATGATGAAGGAGCTCTGTCAGAATTTCAAGATTGAACATCACAACTCCTCCCCTTACCGACCCAAGATGAATGGCGCTGTTGAAGCGGCCAATAAGAATATAAAGAAGATCGTCCAGAAGATGGTGGTGACCTATAAGGATTGGCATGAGATGCTACCTTTTGCTTTGCACGGTTATCGTACGACGGTACGCACATCAACCGGGGCAACCCCGTTCTCGTTAGTATACGGAATGGAAGCGGTATTACCATTAGAAGTTGAGATCCCTTCTCTGAGGGTATTGCGAGACGTTCAGCTGGACGAGGCAGAGTGGGTGAAGGACAGGTTGAATCAACTGAGTTTGATGGATGAGAAGAGGCTAGCTTCTCTAGCATACGGTCGTTTGTACCAGAGCCGAATGAAGAAAGCATATGATAAGAAGATCCATCCGCGGAGCTTTCAGACGGGCGACCTTGTGCTGAAAAGGATTCTCCCGCCGCAAGCAGATCACAGGGGCAAGTGGACCCCCAACTACGAAGGGCCATACGTTGTCAGAAAAGTCTTTTCAGGAGGAGCGTTATTGTTGTCCACCATGGACGGTGAAGACTTCACGTCGCCTGTGAATTCGGACGCAGTTAAAAAATACTTTGCTTAAAATTGACCCGTTGGACAGAAAAAAGAGAGTCCAGGCAAAAATGGGGCATCCTGGCGGACCAAAAACATAATGAAAGGTTCGGGCAAAAGTTAGGGATAAAATTGAAAAAATGTACATCCGCGAAGTTGAAAACCTACACTGGGCGGCTTCGGCAAAAAAGGGTATCCCGGTGAACTGAAAACCCGTAAAGGGCGGTTCACGCAAAAGTTAGGGATTTAAAAAGCAAATGACTGCGGTCCGAATTTGATACTGCATTGAGCATTGGTGCGGGAGAATGCCTGAGGGGGGCGATTATCAGATACAACCTCTTCGGAAGTGTGAATGCTGGGAAAGCACTTGAGTCGGATGAGTCATAGGAGGATCAGTTCGTGGTGTTCGTCTGCATCCCGTTGCCAACATGTGTACAAAGTTTAATTTGTCAAAATATTTATGCTTCTTGTGCATACTTGTGTATTTGCTTTGCGTAGCTTCCTCTTTTCAGGAGTTACATCCCGTGTACAAAAACTCCGCCCATTCAGGGGCCCAATCAATAAAATATGTTATTCAATACTTGATGCTGGTTCTTTACTGTTTTGTGCATGATAAAACGCCTAAGTTTATTGAAACTAGCACGGGTATAACATCACTAGCCCTTGCCAACAATTGCTAAAGCTTTGAATTAACTGAAAATACCGTCACTAACCTGAACCGATTTGGTTGCATAGGCTTGTCTTGTCTTGTTTGTGTTGTTGCAGGTTTCATAACCGTACGAGGAAGATGATCAAAAGATTGCCATAACGAAAGACTCGACTCCCACGCGGGTCATGCATGTTTTTCCTAAAGAAGGATCGAACTTTCTAGCTAGTCATAGCCTATCCGGAAGTCATTCTCCAGCAAAGTCATTTATCCTCAGCAGAATTGGCGATTCCTAGATCGAAGGCTGTATTCAGACAGTGCATCTCAAGCAGAGCGGGCTAGCCTCAGAAGATTAATGTTTGTGAACTGTATTCGAACAGTTTACTCTCCCCCCAGCGGAGTCAGTTGATTTTCCCAAGAGAATCATCCCATCCCCAGCGGACTTCTCTTTCCAATCAGTGTCTTCATTCCTCCTAGCGGAACTCAAAGATTAAGACTCTCCCCGGCAGAGTTGGTGTGGCGCATCGGCATTTATTTTGTCAGAATACCATGTGATATCCGTTCACTTTCCAGCAGAAGTCCAATCATACCAAGCGCATCTGCTATTCTCCAGCAGAGTTGTATTCCCCAGCATGGCGTTACTTCAATGAGGTGATTGGTATTGCGTTCCCAATTTCCCAGCTGAGTCGACTTCGCTCCCCCAGCGTTTATTTTGCTGGGATAATTCCGTAGCATCTGGCTGTCCCCAGCGGAGTTGGCATTATCTTCAGCATTTATTTTGCTAAAGCAGTTCCTGTATCTCGACATTTCAAGTCCGCAATTGCATTGGCATATAGTGTCATACTTGCATCCACCAAGTAAAAGCGTAGCATTTCCATGTCGAATGGAGCATTGCATCATTGTCATACGCATTTTTGAAACATAAACTAGTTTGTCTGACCTTTTGTTTCAAGTGTTGTTTCTCTTGCAGGTAGAGAAAGCCCTTGCTCAGGTGAATCGATAAAACATTAGAAGTCTCGGCAGGAGACATTCAGCGAAATGTCAGCTTCGGCGCTACTCCCCACAGAATCAGCAGGATAAGTTCTCCTTGTCCCCAAGCAGAGCTATTTGTCATCAAAGGATTCATGAACCAGAATTTCAGAGGCTATCGCCAGTTATCAGAACAGGCCTCCGGTAGTTTGGTTTCCAAATATCCCCAATAGAGTCAGCCTCAAAGTCGCTGTAACGTCAGTGATGAGAAGTTTGCGGACCAACGGAAAGATGAGTCCTAACGTGGACAATTTCTTGACGGGTTTTCTTCGTGCTATAAAAGTGGAGTCCTAACGTGGACAGTTTTATTTCATGGGCTGATAGGAGGTGCTAGTCCTAACGTGGACGGGTTCGATTTCTCAAAATTGATGGAATGTGGAGTCCTAACGTGGACATTTCTTCCAGGTGACGATATGTGTTAGTCCTAACGTGGACAACTTCGAGTTCTCGGTATTGATTGAGTGTGGAGTCCTGACGTGGACAAAAGTGGGTTACTCTTCGTGTTGGTGTCCTGACGTGGACAATTTATTTCCAGCAGATAGCTTTATTCGTAATGGTGAAGTGGGTGTCCTGACGTGGACAAGTTTGTAGTTCTTCGCGATGACAAGATGTGAGAGTCCCGACGCGGACAAATTTATCCCTTCTTCGCATTGTTGGAAAAGCATGAGTCCTAACGTGGACAAGTCTCATTTCCCCAGCAAGTCGGAGACGCGCGAATCCTGACGTGGACAGGTTCTATTACTTCCGCGGGTTGAGATATAAGTCCTAACGTGGACAAGTTTTATTTCCTTAGCAAGACAAGAGATCGGAGTCCTGACGTGGACAAAGCATATCAAGTTAGTCCTTACGTGGAAAGATGAGTCCTGACGTGGACAGGGTTATTCCTTACGTGGAAAGAGAAGCTTCAGTTCCTTACATGGAAAAGCAGGTTCAGTCCTGACGTGGACAGATCAAAGTTTGTATTCCTTACGTGGGAGAAAAATGTGTTTCTTTACGTGGAAAGATTGAGTCCTTACATGGACGTATCAGGATGGGAGTCCTTACGTGGACAAATCGGAAAGATTGTGGTTTCCTTACGCGGAAAGATTGTGGTTTCCTTACGTGGAAAGATGTGAGTCCTTACGTGGAAAGATGGAGTCCTTACGTGGACATATCAAGTTGGAGTCCTAACATGGACAGATTGAGATTATATTCCTTACGTGGAAAGAGGCTTGTATTCCTGACGTGGAAAGAAAGAGTGTGTTCCTGGCGTGGAAGGGGTTTAGTCCTGATGTGGACAGATTCAAAAGAAGACGTATTCCTTACGTGGAAGAGTGTGACGAAGAAGAAGTTCATTCCTAACGTGGAACGGAGTCCTAACGTGGACGATGTTATTCCTAACGTGGAACGGAGTCCTAACTTGGACGATGTTATTCCTAACGTGGAACGGAGTCCTAACGTGGATGATGTTATTCCTAACGTGAACGGTGTTATTCCTAACGTGGAAGAGTTTATTCCTAACGTGGACGATTTATTCCTGATGAAATGCAGACAAATACCCCAGCATGGTCGCTCGAGATCGGTAGGTTGCCGTAACAGTCAGAGTCAGCTGATGAACGTCGTTCCTCAAGCAGTGGCGCAGTTTATTTCTGCGGTTGGCAAATTTCTGGGTTCTTAGTATTCAACTGTCTCGTACCGCGAATGTCTGAAGGCTCCGGGATCTTTACCCAATCGGGTTCAAGTCGCTTGAATAGGGGCAGCTGTTGCACCCTAAAATTTGCTCAACCTTATTCACTTGGTTTATGCTTCAATATCATTAGCATTTGCATATAGAATCATGTACATAGGCTACTCATCTGCATAGCATAAGCATAGCAAGTCATTCAACAGGGAACCAATCATTATTCTCATCTCTAGAGGCCTATCCAGAGGTTATTATTCAAATTCAATCTCATTCAAGTCATCTGAGGTCAATGGATCAAGCAAGTGCATCCATCTCCTATCTGAGGGTATCTGAGGATCAACAAAGAAATTGTGAGCTGTGGGCTAAGCATGGATAGTATCTTGGCATCATGGGAGACTTAGAAAGTCATTTGGAGAAGGAGACAAGTCATTGGTATGATCACAAGTATTGTAATTGGAGACAGTCAACTAGGGTTTCATCTGGGGTCAACTCTAGGTCAACTCTAAGTCAAATGATTGTTTGAAAGGCAGTGAGGGTTATTGAAGAGATGTGGGGTTCATCATTTGACATGGAGAATAAGGATATGTTGTTATGCTAAGAAGAAATCAAGAGAAATCAAGGAGAAGAGGAGATTCTAAATTAGGGTTTCTATGTAAAATCCCCTAGTTTAGGTCAAATTTCCAAGCAACATGGAACTTGTAGAGGATCTCAAGACCTTTAATTTGAGTGGTGGAAGACATCAAGGAGATTTATAGAACTCATGTCATGGTCCTTGCAAGTTACAGGTCATCTGAGGTATCTGAAATTTTGTCTGTGAAAGTGACTTGACTTCCAAGCAATTTTTACCCCTCAAGGAGATTTCAAATGAATTCCTGGTCAACATAAGAATGTTCCTCATTGTCTTATCTTTCTATAATGGTATGGTATGCCTTCATATGATTTGTGGAACTCTACTTATGGTCTTGGCAAGCAAAGGGTATTTTGGTCATCTGAGAATTACAGGTCATTTTAACCTATGCCCAAAACTCATACAAGGAAGCTTCAAATGGAAAACTTTACAACATCAAACTTGTTCCAAATGACATTTTGAGTCTAGAAAAGTGACCATGAGAGATTGGAAAGATTCATAGCACAAGGTTTCAAAATTGTTGGATTTAATGAATAAAAATGACCTTAAAAATGAGATTTTTCATATTTTGGCCAAATGAAGCAAAATTATAGGTCATTTTGAATGGAAAGATAATTTTAAAGACATTGGCTAAAGTAGAATTTTGAGCTTAGTTCACATTTTGGGAGTTATCCATGGTTACTTGTAATGGAAGATACATAAACCAAATTAAAGGGAAAGAATGCAAGGGAAACTTCTCCAAGCTTCTAGGAGTTTCTAACACCATGTATATATTGATATGAGATGGTTCATGCCATGGTTGGTGATTACATTTTCTCAAAACCCCAAGTTTCATTCACTTTCTCCATTTTTGCAAAAGTATCTCAAACTCTCTCAAATCTCCCTCAATTCTTACACTTCTTGATCTGATCCTCATCACCATCATCCATAGATTACAATTCTCATAAGAATTTGGCTGAATCAATCAAGGATAGTGCCATACAAGTTTCATCATTCAAGGTGCAAGAAATTGGAATCACATGATACAAGAAGTTTGAGCCAAGATCCTTGCATACAGAATCAAAGTGGTAGTGTGTGGATCAGTTTCAAGTCCCTGCAAGCATTGATTCAAGGGTTTCCATAGCTGTATCTCCATTTTAAACCAGGTTGGTACCTCTGCTCGATTTGCATAGTTTAGTCAGCATGATAGGGTTTTGTTAGCTTAGACTGGTTAAGTTAGGTTAGATGATGATTTCCACAGAGTTTGGACAAGTTTCATGGAGTTTGACTAGAGTGCACCAATTCTGTTAAGGTTCATAACACATGGAATATGGCACGATAATTATCATTATAAAGCTTAGAATGACTAGCATGAGGTGAAGATTAGGTTAGGATAAATTGTGGCAAGAATTGGAGCATTTGATAGCAGGTGTTAATGGTGGCTTATGACTGTTATTCCTATCGAATTGGTTGATGGAGTGAGTTTTAGGAGAAGTTATTATCATGGCTGTGTAGATGGAAGTTCATAGAGCAACTTTGCTCTTGGAGTCGTGTGAATCCATGGAGGTATGAGGGAGAACAGAGGAGAGTATGATTCGTGCATGGTTAGGGTTTCAGAGCTTAGGGTTTGGCTGGAGGTTGATGACGAAGCCATGGCCACACGATGGAGTAGTTGACCTTGACTGGGAATCTGATCAAACAGCCATGATTTAAAAAGAAATATGGAGGGAGACTCTGGGGTGCCAAACGCACCGTTTCATTTAAGTATCTGAATGGGCCTCTAATTGCATTGCTAATGGCACCCTCCCCAAACCAGGCCCAGCATAAATCAACTGAGAATTTTGCTATCCACACCGTTTTGAGTTTTTTGGTTTTTTGTCTATTTTCTGAAGCGCGTATGGGCCTTATTCTTTATCCTATTCGCACCCCATCTTCTGGCCCACCTGGGAAAAACAACTGAGCGCGTTTGCTCTTCATACCCCCTCCCTCTATTTCTCTTTATTTCATTTTTATTTCTTTTCATTTTTCATGCATTTTCTAAAAATCATAATAAATCATAAAAACCTTATTTTTCAATGATTCTTTTTGCATTAATTTCTTTAAAGAGTCAAGAAAATTATAAAAAATAAAAATTGCATTTTATTTTTTATTTGATATTTTCCCCATATTTTCCAAATAAATAGCATTTTAAGTAGTTTCATTTCATACATGCTTTTGATAATTTTTGTTCTACTAGTTGCTTTGATATTTTTCACCCATTCTTTTTAGGTTGATTAATAGACATTGTTAGCTTGTGCATGCAATTTAGTTCATTTTTTTAGAAATTAATTTTAGGTGATTAGTTTAGGTGAAAACAACATGAACAAATTAGGGTTTTAAATCAACTTAGGTGAGATAGTTTAATTCTTTTAGGAAATTTTCATTTGATTTTTGGGGTATGGACTATAGGGGTTATGGGTATAGGATAGATCCCCTTAGAAATCACTAGGATTCCCCTACTGCTATTAGTATATACTGCTATAGTTGATTGATTGGTGTGGTGTGCCCTCTGGGGATTATGATCTGATTTGCCTGTGTGGGTATTGGGATTGTCTGGGGATTGGGGGAGCTGAAGACTTGTGATGTTGAAGCCATTGGAGATCCAGAGCTTGAAGACCAACTTCCAGGGTTTGTGAGGAGTTTCCTGCTAGCAGTTGTTGAGGAGATTAGGGTTTAGGAGCTAGGCAGAGCTCTAGATTAGAAAGCTTGATTCTCAAACATGGAAGGTTTTGACTGCCTCCATTCCTCTCTGTGATACAGAGTCTCTCTAAGACACTCACCCCCTTCCCTTGGAAGGCTTGGTGCTATTGTCTAAGAGATAGAACTCTTGAGAGAAAATCTTATGTGTTAATAGCAGCTGGTTTGCCACCCTTGGTAGTCAACCAATTGCTCAACACCCATTTCACTCTTGTGATTGATCCCTCAGCTTGGAGGATAGGACTTGAAGAAAAGCCATTGTAGACTGAAGATTGATGACCAAAGCCCTTGCTTGAAGACTGTGGAGATGGAGAGGGATGCTTGCTGAAGCTTGTAGCTGATTGGAGATGGTTTGAAGACTGGTGTGATGCAGAGCTGCTGTGGCTGTTTATCTTTTAGTTGTTATTCATTTCTGATGTATTGATTGGTTTTCTGGACTGTATTGTTTGCTGTTTACCCTGTTGGGTTGAAAGTGAAGCTTGTTCACTTTTGCCTATTGTTTTCTAGGTTCGAGGTTGAGTAGGACTCCCTTGCCTCGCTTGTATTGTTACATCCATGCATTTTACTGCATTACTGTATATATCTGATATTGTTTCTGTTTCCGTCTGTTCCCTTAGGATCTCTGTTTCTCTCTGCGCAAGAGAGGAGCATGATAGACATTAGGTCTTAACCCATGCATGATAACACTAGGTTAGTTTGATCCCCTTTTCAACTGTAGGATAGGGTTCTGTCTCTTCTTCCTCAAAGCAAACAGAAAAACACAATAAGATTTCAAACACAATAAAAGACACTTCTTCCGTAAAAGAATGTGAACTCATCAAGACGTCATTTTTGTCCGCTTGGACCAGTAATCAGGAAAACCCTTTTTCAGAAGGAATAAAATCAACCAAGACAGACTTGTGTCGTACGTAGCCCGAACTACGTTTGCTCTGATCTTTCATGCTGTATGAAAGTACGTAGGCATAGGATGCGATATCCTAGCGAGCAACCTTCCCCTCCTTTCCCGTAGGTAGGCGAACTACGTAGACTCTGATTTCTCGTTCCAGACGAGAATACGTAGGCATAAAGTGCGATGCTTGGCCGAGTCATTTTCTTTTCTTTTAACCCCTGACATATAGAGTAGATAGAATAACAATCCATACCCGAAAATAAGCGTGGATCCCGTCGAGTACGACGGACGTGAGGGGTGCTAATACCTTCCCCTTGCGTAACCGACTCCCGAATCCAGGTTTTGGTTGCGACGACCATACCTTTCCCGTGTTGTGCGAGGTTTACTCTGAGCGTTCCCTTTCCCTCCCGTGGGATAAATAACGCATGGTGGCGACTCTTCTGTTCAGCCGGCGCCGATTTTCGCAGTAGCGACAGCTGGCGACTCTGCTGGGGATCCAACGTCCCCTGGCTGCTAAGGACTGTGATAGTTCTTATGCATTTGGGATCCAACGTCCCTTAAGAGAGTCAATCCTAACGTTTGTTTTCCCGTCGAGGATTTTGTATGGATTTATATTTCTGACCTTTATTTTCAGCATTATATATATATATTGATTATTATTGTTGTATTGGGGTGTGACGGGTGTTCTGATACTGAGTGAGAAGTCGGACCTGGGCTTGAGTCCACCTAGAATTAGAGTAGAGATTAGTTGGCGCCCGCTTGCTTTGCTTGCTTTGGTGTCCCGTGAAATCTACACTCAGACGAGGTTCCTCTGGTTGGCCTCCTGCCCCTTCCTTTGGTTGGCGTGGGTTGCTGGTTAGGTGAATTGTCGACTCTGGGGACCGATCATTTGGAAGTTGGCTAAGTGAGGCCTCTTCAGGATTTGATGATGCCACTCCTTCTGGGAATCATATCATCAACCCTGAAAGTCTGTGACGCCAATGACCGCATAGGATGCCATACCTTTGTCAGTTACTAGGACATCCACCTGTGAGAGGGTTTGGGGATATGCAGGTAACTAGACCTTCAGATACCGGTTATTTCTTGATCAGAGATCCTGGGTATTTATGAGTTATTAGGTCTGTCAGAGACCATTTTGGAGATGTGTTATGAGGTCTGTCAGAGACCAGTTGAGGAGTCCTGAGGTCTGTCAGAGGCCTATTGAAGTTATGATTTGAGGTCTATCAGAGACCAGCCGGAGTTATGCTGTAGGTCTGTCAGAGACCATTGTTGGAGCTTTATGTTAGGTCTATCTGAGACCAGGGTTTGATGACTTCTAGAGAATCTATCTGGGATTTCTTGATATGGTTCAGGCTATTCACCTACGGCAGTTGGTCCCTGTTGCATGTTACTTGCATTGCATTTGTTGCATGCTCATCATCATTGCATCCCACTAACGTGTGTCTGTGCTGCAGGTGCATTTGCATTTCCCTAGTTCTAGTGTCCGGATTTCTGAGTGATTGGTCATGGCCAGCTTAAGAAGGATAGTTGCTTACAAATTGCCTACTCCTGATGTTGTTCTCTGCTTGGGTTGATCTCTCTGGCTGATGAGGATGTTCGTAGGAGCTTCAGAATGAACTATGGAAGACTATTGAGACTGGTGCGTAAACCCACGGAGACAGAGCTAGATGGGTTTTACGCTTTGCTGCAATTCTATGATCCCGCATTGAGATGTTTTACGTTTGCCGACTTCATTCTAGGGCCTACCATTGAGGAGTATGTGGAGTTTACTGAGTTACCCGTGCAGAACCAGGTTCCATTCATTCATTCTGGCATTAAGCCCAAGCTGGAAGACTTGGCTAAGGCTTTGCATGTGGATGCTTCTGAACTGTTGACTACTGTTTCGCGTGGAGTTCCAGGCTTCTCACTCCAGTTCTTGATCGGTAAAGCTCAGGAGTACGCTAAGAGCGGATGTCGGATTGCATTCAATGCTGTGCTGGCTCTGTGCATCTACGGCATAATATTGTTTCCCAATGTACCGGATTTTGTGGACTTCGATGCCTTCTACTTGTTTGCCGCTGGTAATCCTGTACCTACCCTACTTGGAGATTTCTACCACTCACTGCATTACAAGAATGAGAAGGGAAGAGGAAAGAATGTTCATTTCTGTGTACCATTGTTAGATATGTGGTTTAAAAGCCACCTTCCCATGAAGGGATCCTTTGTGAAGAGTGCTACCACAGCTAGCTGGTCAGAGCGCTTGATGAGGCTATCTTCCGAAGACGTCGAGTGGTTTGATAGAGACCTGTTGGGAGCTGAACTTATATTCAGTTGTTCTGGGTACCCTAATGTGCCGTTGATAGGAAGAAAAGGGTGTATCAATTACAACCCTTCTCTGCTCGTACGTCAGTTCGGATACGCGCTGAAGAACCCGCCAAAGGAGGAAGAAGTACAGGAATCTCTGTACTTCACCGGAGATATGAAGGGGGAGTTATTGGCCAAGTTGCAGCATGCCTGGACGCGTATTAACCGAAGAGGGAAGCCGTTGTTGGGGAAGAATGACTGTCAGGCCTATGCACCTTACAGAGAGTGGATCCAGGAGAGAGCCAGTCAGTTGAGGATGCCATTCCCAGATGCCCCAGCTCTTGTTCCTATTCCGGTAGCAGAGCCAACTACTGTTTCTAGGGAGGCCTACGAGCAGGTTGTGAAGGAGAAAGAAGCCTTGATGAAGATCAACGAAGGGTTAGAGCAGGAGATAGCCCAGGTACGCAGTGAGAAAAACAAGGCCGTGTATGCTTTCCAACAGCAGATTGAGCTAATGAACAGATTAGGGGCTGAGTTGACTGAGGAGAGAAAGAAGCGTGAACGTCTGGGGCAAGAGTTCAGAAGCTCCCATGACATGCTCGAATCCAAGAAGAAAGCACTTGACATCGCTCACCGAGAGATCTCTTCTTGTAATAAGACCTGGAATGCCACGCTCACCAACAATAAGAAGAGGGAAGATAAGTTGAAGCAGCAAATCTCCGACCTCGAAGAGCAGTTGAAGTCCAGCATCAAGAAGTGTGAAGAAGAAGTGATGACCCGGTATAGTCTCCAGAATGCACTAAACAAGGCCATCAAAGGCAGAGATGAAGCTGTGTCTCAGAAGCGCAAACTAGAGGATCGCTTCGGAGAGGGGGCATGGGAAGAAACTGCTGAAGACGTGTGGCGTGTTCTTAAGAAAAGAAACCAACTTGTTGAAGGGCTGCTTGATCGACCAAGTCATCCGAAGACCAAGAAGCTGCTAGAAGAGTACCAGACTTATGGGAGGATTTGATCATTTCATGTAGTAACTTGTATGCTTTATTTGCATAATGCTGACCATCACCAGGATTATTGGTTGAGGTCATGCCTTCTCGTTGTACTCTCAGTGACATTGTATTCCGGGCTTATTGATTTCTCAGCAATATATGAGGCTTTCTGTGATTCAGCTCCGATCTTTATATTGCTAGCACTGTTACTGCACCGGCACCTTCACACTAGAATCAGGGAATGAATCTCCCTAATGCACAGACACACATTGCATTGCATTCATATTCATATCGCATTACAGGTAATCTTTGGATGGTGTCTTATTTCCTGCTATGTATCAGGTACCTTTCAGGATTGCAGATCAGCACCCGCACCGCTATTCCACTCGCACCAACTATCGAAGAATCATGGATCAAATGCAGAACGAGATGCAAGATGTGCGCGAGAAGCTAGCTCTCTTTATGCAGACCATGGAAGCTATTGCAAAAGGTCAGGAGAATTTGCAAGCCATGGTCCAGCCTCTGTTGGCCCGAAATGCTGGTCACGGTAATGAGGATCATCAGTCTGTGCGAGTCGATACTGTTCATGGAGATGGCACTCCCACGCCAGTGGCTCCACCTGTAGTCAATATACCTGCTGCTAATGTCAACAACGCTACCGCTGCTGTGAACGGTAACGTCGGAGTTGGGAACGAGACTGCTGTCCATAACGTTGGGCTTGGTGATGTCAACTTGGGTGATAATATGGGAGGCAACGGCTTTGTCAATGCTGGATTCGGGTTCAATGATCAGGGTTTCGATAATGCTGGGAAATATGGTTTCAATGCTCAAGGCTTTGGGAAAGATGGTTATGGTGTGGCCACTCAGGGTTACGGAGGTTTCGGAAATGGAAACGGCGCTGGGTTAATGGCTTTTGGGCCTGCTGGAGGTGTTCAAGGGTACGGCAACAGAGGCCGAGGCCCAGGAATGAATCAGATTAGAGATGGCCGCAATAATGGATATAACGGGTACGGAGCTGGGAATGGTATGTGGCAAGAAGATCAGCAGGAGGACGCTTTCTCCGGCGGAGGTTTCGAAGGGCCGATGGATAACTCCCAGAAGATCAGAATGCTAGAAGAGCAGCTGAAGGGAGTCCTGAACCAAAGTGTTGTGGGCTTGGACATGGCAACAATGGGTCTGGTACCTGGCTTGAGGGTTCCAGCTGTCGCTTGCGCGAAAATAAGGTGCCGGCATGACAGAAGAGTCGCCACCTTTCGTTATTTATCCCTCAGAGCGGGAAAGGAAACGATCGGAAAAACCTGACGAATAAGGGTAAGACAAGGTCATCGCAACCATTATCTGGGTTCGGGAGTCGGTTACGCAAGGGGAAGGTATTAGCACCCCTCACGTCCGTCGTACTCGACGGGATCCTCGCTTGTTTGTTTACTTGGATGGGTTGGTTATAATCTATCTACCTATCAAGGCTGGCTGAAAAAGAAAAGAAAAATGACTCGGCAAAGCGTCGCACTTTATGCCTACGTATTCCCGTCTGGAACGAGAAATCAGAGTCAACGTAGTTCGGCTAACTACGGGTGAAGGTGGGGAAGGTTGCTCGCTAGGATATCGCATCCTATGCCTACGTACTTTCATCTGGCATGAAAGATCAGAGCAAACGTAGTTCGGGAAACTACGAGTTATCTCCTGAAAGAAGTGTTTTTTATTGTATTTGCGATCTCAACCGCACTAGAGACTATGACCTGAGAGTGAATGCGTCGCATGTCACCCAAAGGGTACCATACTAAACATCTAATCTCAGATAGCTTAAGGCTCGTAACGTACGAAAGAAATCATTCATGATTACTGTATTTTAAACTGCTTCGAGATGAGAAGAGAACAGGCCCAACTAGGAGGGAGACTATCAAGTCCTACTGTTGTCATGCCATGGATTCATCCTATGGTTGAGGTTTGAACAGGGAACTCCTAGATGTTGCCATGCATAGGTTTCAACCTAAAAGTCTATCATCAAATCCTCATCGGAGGAAATGAGAGTCCTAAGGGATCATGTCAATGATACACCAAAACAGACAAAAGCATCAGCTTTAACAGTAAAATGCATGCAATGCAAGTGAGGGAGGAAATGTGTGTGGGGCTTCAGCCTCCATAAGCTCGTCTCGACCTCAAGCCAGTCATGAAATAACAGCAATCATACTGAAAATAAACAACATGCTATCAAGCAATATACAGATAAAAGAAAGGAAGTGCCATCAGGCAAACAAAACACATGCTTGAGAAAGAAATGATCTACATCTAATCCTAACCCTAACACAGAATCTGAATCAAATCTAAGCACTAAAGCAAAACCCTAAACAAGAGAAATCCATCCCAGTCTTCAAGCTTCAGAACAAGCTTACCAAAGAAAGGGAGCTAAGCAAGCAGACTCATAGTGTCTTCCTCAGGAAAGCACTAGGAGGTGTATACTCAGGAGTCATACCCTATGTGGCTCAACCACTGTGATCAGTTTACATTCCTCCTCAGGAGAAACTAAACTCACAAGCAGGCTCCAACATCACTGGATATTTAGGAAATCCTATCTGAACTAGTGGAACTAAGTGAATAGACTCATAGGACCTTCCTCAGGAAAGTACTAGGAGGCTTCCACTTAGGAGTTGTATCCTATGTGGCTCAACAACTGTGATCAGTTTACATTCCTCCTCAGGAGAAATTAAACTCACAAGTTGGCTCCAACGTCATTGGATACTTGAGAAATCCTAGACAAACTAATGGAACTAAGTGAATAGACCCATAGGACCTTCCTCAGGAAAGTACTAGGAGGCTTTCACTTAGGAGTTGTATCCCATGTGGCTCAACAACATGTGATCAGTTTACATTCCTCTTCAGGAGAAATTAAACTCACAAGTTGGCTCCAACATCATTGGATACTTAAGAAAGAGGTGAGAAGAAAGAATGAAAGTCATTCATAGTGCCTTCCTCAGGAAAGTACCATGAACTCCCTTCAAACTTCAGGATCTCAAAACCTCACAGACAGGGAAAAAGCCAAGCTCTGGGTCTCTGATTCTTGATCTACAATCTTCTCTCCATGATGCTCTCCAACAAGATCTTCAAGATAACACAAGCCCCACAACAAATTCCCCAAAACTAAACCCCAGATATGAGCAGATAACCACAGGACAGACAAAATCATCAGGCAACTTCAGAAAATACCTAAAAATACTAAACCAAGGGGGAAAAATCTAACAATTATTCACAAGGGTCTACAAAGTCCATCCATAACATCCATATGGGCCTCCACCCAAAAATCAAGACAAAACTATCTAAATAAAATGGATTTCTTCACCTAAGCACAACCTAAACCCTAATTAGGATACCCTAAATCTACCCTAATTAAACTAATCAAAATTTAATTCTAAAATTCTAGAATAAATCCTATGGGGAACTATGATTCATCATCTAATTACACCAAAAAAGAATGGGTTAAAAAGACTAAAGGAAGGTCCTAAAACAATTTTTGCAAAATGAGGTATCAACTAAAAGAAAGCAAATACACTATATTAAAGAAAATACCACTAAAAATTCTACATTAAAAATAAAATTCCATTTTTATTTTTATATTTTTCTACACAAAATTATCTCAACATAGAAAAAAGAATGGACAAAAAAGAGTTATTTTTCATTTATTTATGAATTTTTAAAGACAAGAAAAATATTAAAAGAAATAAAAAGAATTTAAAACAATTAAAAGGGAGGGGGGTGGAAATAGCAATGCACGCTAGTTCAATTACTGAATGGGCTGCAAAAGGGGGGGGGTGCGCGTAGCAAGCTGGACCCAGGCCCAGGTCTTCAGCTTTAATGAAACGCTGCGTTGCAGCGGGGAGGTTTCCCTCCGTTTTCATTTTGAAACCTGGCCACACGATCAGAGGAAAAGGTCAAGAATTCAGGGAGATCCAACGGCCAACAGCCATCGTCCCCAAACTGACCTAGGGTTTTGCAGAAAACCCTTCCTCCATGCACCAATATTCTAGCCACTCGTTCTCTCTGCTCAGGCCATGAAACCCTAAAATTCCAACACGAAAATTGCTCTACTAATCAAGAGGAACAAGACTACACGCGTACTTTTCCCTAATTCTCCCTAGATAATCCTAACAGAAGCCCACAAGGTCATGGTCCAAATGAAATTCACCTGATATTAACCTTCAATAATCCTCAAATCTAATGGCGTACAGCTACTCTACACATCTACCTAACTATTCTAAACCAATTTTGGACAACTTAGACTAACAAATCAGTCAATTCTTGAAGATTAAAGTTTCTTGGCTCTGCTATGGAACTCCATGGATCGTGCTATAACTCCTAGGGTTTCATCCTCTAACCTAATGCATCAGTTCTATATCTATAAAACTAATTAAAACTGCATAAATTAGGAGATAGAAGGAAAGAAAGAAACCTGTCAAGTGATGATGGTAGGTGCTCGTGGAGGATGATTCAAGGCTTGAAATGGCTTCAGTATGATCCCTTGGTGTTGAACACGTTTCTGTTTGCAATGGTTGTGAAGGAGATGACTTGTAGTGAAAGATTTCTTGGGTTGCTTGAACTTGAAGGAAGAACTTCAATGGCTATTTCTCTCTCTCTCTCCTCTGAAACTGCCTTCTATCACCAACCTTGAACACTATGAAGATCACTCTTCTTATAATGATGGATGGAAATTTCTAGATTCATCTAGGAGGTGCTAGAAAAGTGTGGAAAGTATCATGTGATGGTATTTTGAATGATCCATATCTCATGCACCAAGTCCTTATTCTTGTGTCAAATTCTCCTTATGTGAGATATTGAGAAGGAATGAATGAGAATCAGCCCTTTCTTTCACTTGTGCAAGCTATTTCAAAGTTGCCTTCTTTTTCAAGTAACAAGTTTTCAAAGCATCACCCATTTTAAAGCCTTAAATCAAAATTCTATCTAAACCAATTTCCAATTTCAACTTTTCAAACTTATATGCCCTTTTTAGTTCATTTTTGACCAATCATGCAAATCCATGCTATGAGCTTTTCCAACAATTCATGACCTTCTTTCTAGACTTAAAATCCCATTTTGAACAACTTTCATGTTTTGAGTTTTTCCATTTGAGGCTTGGAAATAGGAGTTTTAGGCATTGGCTAAAATGACCTATAACTGACAAATGACCAAAATACCCCTGTCTTGTTCAAACCATAAGTTGAGTTCCACAAATCCTATCAAGGACTTCTACCACTAAAATTAAAGCTAAGAAGATGCTCTTCAACATTCATGTTGACCAAGAAGTCATAGGAATCATCCTACTAGGGCAAAAGTTGTCTGCAAGTTGGGTGACTTTCAAGGACCCAGATTCACATACCTCTGCTGACCTGTAATTTGTCAAAACCATAACTTGAGCTCTGTAACTCCTATCAAGGACTTCCACCACTCAAATTAAAGCTTAGAACAAGCTATACAACATTCATGTTATGGGGAAGGTGAGATATCAATCACATCTAGAGCTAAAACTGCCTGGAAGATAGGGATCAAATTAGGGTTTTTCACTGACAATCCTTGGGGACCCTGACTTGAAACTTCTCAAACTCCTCACTCATGATGAGTTGGCCTAGGAATCATCTTTATATCATCTCTATGCATCATTCCATGATCTCATGGCCCTTGTATTGGGTCCCAACCTTCCCCAAATCTTCAGTTATCCTAGGGTTGACCCAGTCAAAACCCTAATTCTATCATTCATGGTTGAATCTTCTGAACTCTTGCATAATGACTTCTCTGGGCTTCATGAAGGCTATCAAGACATCTCATAGGATTTCCCAAAACATCAAGTTCATTCTCAAAGTCTCAGAATCATCTGAGGGGCACCCACAACCCTCAAGTTATGAAGCACACAACCCTGGTTTCAAACCACTTCTTCTGAGGATCTCTTGAACTTTCTGATGAAGGTATCCACTTTCAA